>OY726521.1:26626075-27241075 GCA_963383655.1 Bathymodiolus septemdierum
ACAACATATCTATCACTAGATCTCCAAAGGATATAAATAAATGACGTAGTGACGACAATACACATATCTACCCCCTAGATCCCAAAGGATATAAATAAATGACGTAGTGACAACACATACAACATATCTACCCACTAGATCCCAAAGGATATAAATAAATGACGTAGTGACAACAATACAACATATCTATCCCACTAGATCCCAAAAGGATATAAATAAATGACGTAGTGACAATATACAACATATCTATCCCACTAGATCCCAAAGGATATAAATAAATGACGTAGTGACAACAATACAACATATCTACCCCACTAGATCCCAAAGGATATAAATAAATGACGTAGTGACAACAATACAACATATCTACCCCACTAGATCCCAAAGGATAAAAATAAATGACGTAGTGACAACAATACAACATATCTATCCCACTAGATCCCAAAGGGATATAAATAAATGACGTAGTGACAACAATACAACATATCTACCCCACTAGATCCAAAGGATATAAATAAATGACGTAGTGACAACAATACAACATATCTATCCCACTAGATCCCAAAGGATATAAATAAATGACGTAGTGACAACAATACAACATATCTACCCCACTAGATCCCAAAGGATATAAATAAATGACGTAGTGACAACAATACAACATATCTACCCCACTAGATCCCAAAGGATATAAATAAATGACGTAGTGACAACAATACAACATATCTACCCCACTAGATCCCAAAGGATATAAATAAATGACGTAGTGACAACAATACAACATATCTACCCCACTAGATCCCAAAGGATATAAATAAATGACGTAGTGACAACAATACAACATATCTACCCCACTAGATCCCAAAGGATATAAATAAATGACGTAGTGACAACAATACAACATATCTACCCCACTAGATCCCAAAGGATATAAATAAATGACGTAGTGACAACAATACAACATATCTACCCCACTAGATCCCAAAGGATATAAATAAATGACGTAGTGACAACAATACAACATATCTACCCCACTAGATCCCAAAGGATATAAATAAATGACGTAGTGACAACAATACAACATATCTACCCCACTAGATCCCAAAGGATATAAATAAATGACGTAGTGACAACAATACAACATATCTACCCCACTAGATCCCAAAGGATATAAATAAATGACGTAGTGACAACAATACAACATATCTACCCCACTAGATCCCAAAGGATATAAATAAATGACGTAGTGACAACAATACAACATATCTACCCCACTAGATCCCAAAGGATATAAATAAATGACGTAGTGACAACAATACAACATATCTACCCCACTAGATCCCAAAGGATATAAATAAATGACGTAGTGACAACAATACAACATATCTACCCCACTAGATCCCAAAGGATATAAATAAATGACGTAGTGACAACAATACAACATATCTACCCCACTAGATCCCAAAGGATATAAATAAATGACGTAGTGACAACAATACAACATATCTACCCCACTAGATCCCAAAGGATATAAATAAATGACGTAGTGACAACAATACAACATATCTATCCCACTAGATCCCAAAGGATATAAATAAATGACGTAGTGACAACAATACAACATATCTATCCCACTAGATCCCAAAGGATATAAATAAATGACGTAGTGACAACAATACAACATATCTATCCCACTAGATCCCAAAGGATATAAATAAATGACGTAGTGACAACAATACAACATATCTACCCCACTAGATCCCAAAGGATATAAATAAATGACGTAGTGACAACAATACAACATATCTACCCCACTAGATCCCAAAGGATATAAATAAATGACATAGTGACAACAATACAACATATCTATTCCACTAGATCCCAAAGGATATAAATAAATGACGTAGTGACAACAATACAACATATCTATCCCACTAGATCCCAAAGGATATAAATAAATGACGTAGTGACAACAATACAACATATCTACCCCACTAGATCCCAAAGGATATAAATAAATGATGTGTATATACAACTAACTTTTTGCTGAGACAAGCTGTATTCAGCTGAAACGCCAGGTACAAATTAATTGGTTTGGTTTGGTTTATGGTGTTTAACACCACTTTTAACAATAGTTCAGCTATATCGTGACAGTCAGTTTTATTAGTGGAGGGAACCAGAGTCCCCGGAGAAAACCACTGACCTGTCCCAAGTCACTTTTTAATATTTTAGGTACAATTATGGTTTTATTTTTATATTTATTAAATTCCTCCTCCCTATAAACAACAAACTGTTCATTTTTCAATAACTATTCTCCTAAATATCAATCACTAATTTTCCCAACCCAAATATTACCAAATTATTTTATATAAAGAAATAATCTTAGCAAAATTTGAATTTTTCCATCAATTTGATTAATATTAACATCTGAATTACCTCTTTCATGGCACTATTTTTCTGTTCTCTAATTGAAGCAAGCTCCACCCTGAGGTCGTTAATTTGATCTTGATGATCAGAAATCTGCCGCATCTTGCTTCCCAGTTCTGAACGAGTTTCTTCAAGTTCTAATTCTAAATGGGCTATTCTGTCTTCCTTTTCAAGGTACTGTAAAATATAAAATCAAATGTATGATACCACTTTAGCAATGATATATAATTGTCACTACATATTTTTTTCAATTACTATTAATACCTTGCCCCTTATGGATGCCATCAGAAATATTTTTTAAGATGTCATTAATTTGGACAGGTTGTCTGATAGCAGTTAATTTTATTTTATATTAAATTAAATTAACAATGAAATATTAACGACAAGATGAACAATGGCAGTCAATAAAAATTACTGCTTTCTCAGTCTATTTAAAATTACAATGTAGATGTTTGTTATTTTCTTTCCCTTTATTTTTCACACAACATCTCATTTGGGTCACATCAGGGTTCATATTTTCAACCGACAGATCAGTGATGAGCATACTAAATCTTTACGCATCAAAACCGAGCAAATGCCAAGAGCTGTTGTTCGATTGGGCAGTATATTTAACCGTCTCACATATGAATGGTTGATTTTTTATTATTTATTTTTTATTTTTGGTGTTTAACGCCACTTTCAGCAATACTTCAGCTATATCATGGCGACCAGTTTTAGTGGTGGAAGAAGCCGGAGTACCCGGAGAGAACCACCGACCATGGGCAAGCAACTGGTAAACTTTATCACTTGCGACTGCGAGTCGAGTGCACCCTTTTTTGTAATTTACAAAGCCGGGTGCGAACCCACGCTGTATTGGTGATAGGCTTGAATGAGTTGTTAGGTAATCCAACTACCTAACTCATTGTGCCACACGGGCCCTCACATATGATTGGACAGTCAAAGATGAATGAAAGGTTACATGACATGACATGACCCCAAACAGGATGTTGATAAGATGTTCGTAGGTCACCAAACAAAATAAAAAAACAAAAAAAATACAACAAACATCTAATTTTAATTCGACTGATGCTTTGTTTAACGAGTTCTGCCTCAAATTTAATTAAACATCCATTACTTCATTACAAATATATATGTACTTGTAGTTATGGATTATGAATGTTATGGTTGACATCTAATATCAAGTACAAGTGTACTAGGCTGCACTAGAAACAGCACATTTCTATCAACATTGGTCAAATGAATGTCTCTAATCCTGAAATTACAACTTTATCTAATTGTACATAGCATACTTAATCTCAATAATTCATCATCCTCATATTATAAGATACTATTAAATTGTTACCCTCAAAGGAGGCAACCCCTCTTTTAAGGACACTTTTTCATTGCAGAAGGCGTGGTCGTATAAGAGAGGGGTACTGTAGCCACAATAATACATGTACAAATTTCTTGTAACATGAATGCATTGTTTTCCTTTGACCTTTTTATGGTTTATATACCAGAACGTAAGCAACAGCTAAGAACTATAAAATAATACACGCAGATACGAGATATTGCACACTTTAAATCTGGGCTGCAGTAATCAATGACCTCGATGTGATATTGCATGGCTTCACGGTATAAATATTACTTAAACTAAATAATTCATTATCTTCAAATACAAAAAAGGGAGATAACTATGAAATAATTACCTCAGTGTCAGTATGACTGTGTTCTCCTTGATAGGTAAACAGTTCATTCTCTAACTTCTTTGCTCTTTCTTCATTCCTCATTGCCTGAATTACATAAAAATACATGTATATGGGCAACCACACTTAAACAGAAGGATAATGTAGGTCTTAGGTTTCCTCTTATGTGACCACATCTCAGTTAATGAATTTATATTTTTTTAATAACAGATTTTGGCAGAGGGAGCTAAATGGTTTTTCATTATGCTACCAAATGAGAGCTACAAAGTACCACTGGTCTGTGTAAAAATCCTGCTGAAGAGGGACCAATTTTTTTAAAGGTTAGCTGAAAATTCTTTGAATACATATATATAAATATATATACTGCAATTTTTGAAATAGCATTTAAATTAAAATGTGTCTATTCTAAGTTTATTTACAAAAAAAATAATTCTTTCATGTCAAATTTGAAATTCACAATATCTTCAAAACATTTTATGATTACAGTCAAGCCTGTCTTATGTGACCTTCCAAGAGAACAGTGAAATATTGTCAAATCAGGCGGGTGGTCGCTTAATACAGGTTTAATACAGTATTTTCGGGTTAAAGCGGTTTTCAAATTGGAGGTACGATTGGCGTATCGTAGCAACCAAACAACAGGCATCTATACTTCCGGTTTGTCAGCATTTATCAACAGATTACGTTCATCATTATTATCATGGATATTCAAGTAGATTTCTTCCGATGGCAGGTTCCCAATCTAAAGGAATATTTACAGCATAAAGGCATAACATGTCATTTGTATAGAAAACATGAATTAGTCAAGTTATGTGAACTTGCCCAAGAATTAGATCTAGAGAAAATAACGTCAACAAATGACTATGAACTTTCACAAGTAAACAGGAGAACAATAACGGAGAACAGTGTAACACAGGTTGTGTGTGAGATCGGACAAGTGCCGATATGGTCGTCGGATTTAAAACTTGCCTAATATTGAACAGTGTGACATACTATTTATAAACAAGGGCAACGCAAAGCGTGGCGTACCCCCTCGCCTAAAAATTAAACCCTGTGACCTTGACCTTTGACCTTGAAAATCAATAGGGTTCCAGATTCTCTTAAGGTCTAAGTATGTACCAAGTTTGGTCAAAATCCATTGAAGGATGGCGATTCTAGAGTGTTCACAAGGATGTTATGCAGTAAAAATTTGACCCCTTGACCTTTGACCTTGAAAATCAATAGGGTTCCAGACTCTCCTAAGGACTAAGTATGTACCAAGTTTGGTCAAAATCCATTGAAGGATGTTGATTCTAGAGTGTTCTCAAGGATGTTATGCAGTAAAAATTTGACCCTTTGACCTTGAAAATCAATAGGGTTCCAGACTCTCCTAAGAACTATGTATGTACCAAGTTTGGTCAAAATCCATTGAAGGATGTTGATTCTAGAATGTTCACAAGGATGTTACGCGGTAAAAATTTGACCCGGTGACATTGACCTTTGACCTATGACCTTGAAAATCAATAAGGTTCCAGACTCTCCTAAGGATTAAGTATGTACCAAGTTTGGTCAAAATCCATTGAAGGATGTTGATTCTAGAGTGTTCATAAGGATGTTACACGGTAAAAAATTTACCCAGTGACCTTGCCCTTTGACCTATGACCTTGAAAATCAATAGGGTTCCAGACTCTCATAAGGACTAAGTATGTACCAAGTTTAGTCAATATCCATTGAAGAATGTTGATTCTAGAGTGTTCACAAGGATGTTATGTGGTAAAAATTTGACCTGGTGACCTTGACCTTTGACCTTGAAAATCAATAGGGTTCCAGATTCTCTTAAGGACTAAATATGTACCAAGTTTGGTCAAAATCCATTGAAGGATGTTGATCCTAGAGTGTTCACAAGGATGTGACGGATGGATGGAAGGACAGAAAGACGGAAGGACGGGCGGTAGCGTTACTAATACTATATCCCTTCGCAACTTCGTTGGCGAGGGAATAAAAAAGTGTGATTGGAATGATGATATGATCGCCTCAAACTGTACAAAAAAGACAATGGAAATGCTTTATTTACTTCCCACGCTTCCTTCCATCAGATTTACACTGAGGAACACAGCACCAGTCCTTAGAAAGCTTAATGGGCCTTTCCATTTTTACCGTGAATGACGTTGTATTTACATTCACGTCAGGCGTTGCTACCCAAACCGGAAGTAATGATGCCTGCAGTTTACGTCAACTCACGTGATCAATAAACGAAAAAACCGGAGTTTCTGCCGGAATGGAAATGACTAGAAAATATCGTATTGATATTAAATGCACTGTGAAGGGAAATGAAAATTAAGGTCACATAATACAAGTTATTGCTTAATAGAGGTGGTCACTAAAGCAGGTTTAACTGTAACTTAATAGAGGTGGTCACTAAGGCAGGTTTAACTGTAACTTAATAGAGGTGGTCACTAAGGCAGGTTTGACTGTAACTTAATAGAGGTGGTCACTAAGGCAGGTTTAACTGTAACTTAATAGAGGTGGTCACTAAGACAGGTTTAACTGTAACTTAATAGAGGTGGTCACTAAGGCAGGTTTGACTGTAACTTAATAGAGGTGGTCACTAAAGCAGGTTTAACTGTAACTTAAATTTTCTTAATAGAGGTGGTCACTAAGGCAGGTTTAACTGTAACTTAATAGAGGTGGTCACTACGGCAGGTTTAACTGTAACTTAAATTTTCTTAATAGAGGTGGTCACTAAGGCAGGTTTAACTGTAACTTAATAGAGGTGGTCACTAAAGCAGGTTTGACTGTAACTTAATAGAGGTGGTCACTAAAACAGGTTTAACTGTAACTTAATAGAGGTGGTCACTAAGGCAGGTTTAACTGTAACTTAATAGAGGTGGTCACTAAGGCAGGTTTAACTGCAACTTAATAGAGGTGGTCACTAAGGCAGGTTTTAACTGTATGATATACTTACTTCAGCAGTTAAATCTTGAACTCTATCTCGGAGATTCCTAATATTTTCTTCATTTTCCCTAATCCTGGCCTGAGCTACAGACAGATCTTCCTGAGAAGTGCTTAACTCCTGTGTTAATTGTTCAATAACATCCTCACATTTCTTAACTTCATGTTTAGTGTCCGTGTACATACGATCTAGGTTCTCCATGTCAGTTTTTAAACTGTCGATTCTCTGGTCTTTGTCGATTTCTTTGTTACGACTTTCGGCTAATTTTTCTTGTAATGTTTTCACAGTATTGTCTAGATGTTGTAGTTCGTTCATGCTCTGATTATACTTCTGCTTCAGAGTGTTCAAATTTAAATCTAAACCTTCATTTTCATTTCGTCCAGAATCCACTTGATCCTCCAAAACAATAATTTGCTGTTTAGCATCTGACAATGACTTGTCCAATTCCTGAATGGTCTGTGCTTGTCGATCGACCTGGAATTTAAAAAAAAAATTGAATTTGGGATTCTTACAAAATCAGATTTGTGCTTTTAAGGATTAGAAAATTACAATATCACACAAATCGTGTGTAGATATCTCTACTGCTAAAATGGTAGCCACTACGATATAACTGAAATATTGTTGAATGTGGCATTTAACACCATAACCCTAACCCTAACCCAAATGGTAGAAGAAGCTCTTAAAAGTTTGCAACCATCATAGTTTTCCACTTGTTATATTTTTTTACATTTTAAGGGGATATCAAAAACAACTAGAAAATATTATCTACAGGAAAAAACATCCTATATGTCATGGCTCAAATAAATGTGCAGTCAAACCTTCCTTAAAGGGCAGTCTCATATTTCACATTGATGAATAGTGGATATAATTTTCACTTGTATATAATTACATTACTTCCGTTTTTCATTGAAATGTTACAATATGATTGGTTATGAAGTGGTCACATGATTATAAAAGAGATGTTTTACATCCCAATAAAACTCAAACCCGAACTTGCAAGTGCCTCCATGACGACGTCAGATGTAAACAATCAATGGCGTAGTAATTTCCAACAGCAAATAATCTAACACAAATAAAATTCACAACGAAAAATTCAACTATATTAAATTTTGGTGTGATTTAAATGTAATTATAAGAATTGAAAAAAAAATGCATTCAATTCTTAAATAAAGGGCAACTGCTTATTTTTTCAGGTTCCCTTATGACAGGTTAAGTGCCCTTTATATACAGATTTGACTGTTGTTGAATTTTGTATTACCTTATCCACTCCAATTTAGTTTTTTCAACAAAGGGCAATAACTCTGGAAAGATGATATGGAAATATTCAGGAAGGCTCACTGCTAACAATTGATACATGATTGTACAAAAAAAAGATGCTATACACAATTTCTTCATAAGTATTCATTCAAATGTTATACAAAAACAATACAGCCAAGCCCATGTGACAACCACATCTTACACTTTCTTTTAAATAGGGACAGTGTGACAACCACATCTTACACTTTTTTTAAATAGGGACAGGTCTCAAGACAAAGAACATTTATATACAGTTGAATCTCGTTATCTCGAAGTTCACGAGACCGTTGCAAAATTTCGAGTTATCTGAAATTCGACTTAAGGGAAGTAAGGGATTTAGTAAGAGAGCCAAATTTCACCTCTTGAGCGGTATCAGACTGTATTCTTTGAAGTCTATCTAACTCTTCATTTAGAGCAGCAATACTGGCTTTCTGTTCTAGAACCTGAACTTGAGTCTCTTTTAGTTCATTTTTTGTAATATTGACCTCATCACGAGATATGTCTAGATCTTGTTGCATCCTGTTCATATCCTGACCATGGCTGTTTCTTGCCATTTGTAGATCAGTTTTCAACTGTTCAATTGTCCTCATGTAATTTTTAACCTGAAATAAATTAGTAATTATTTAAAAATGGAAATGAAAATTCAAAATATATAAATACATACATGTATGTACAAAATTAATTTCTAAATTTCATGAAAATATTTTGCATAATCATTGAAATATTAAGTCTTTTTTAATATTGTTGCTAAGTTTGTAAATACTTGCTTTAAATAATTTTCAAATGAAATATACAGTTCTAGTTAATGCACGAATATTTCTCCTGGACAGCATCAAACCAATAAATTTAACAAAACTTGCTCTATATCAATAAAATTCATGCCATTTGTAAAACAATTTTACAGAATACAATTACATTCAAGACATGAAAAACAAATACTGTTACCAAGGTTACCAATGGGTGACAACTCTATGCTAACATTCTCATTTCCTGCTTCATGCAGATAAGAGATTGTTGACAAAACTTAACATTGCTGATTGTCAAAGAAAATCATAACAAAAATATTACACACAACAACAAATTTGTTCTTTTCAGTGTCAGGTATTTTTTTGGACTAAATTTCATACTGAATTATGAAATCATACCTAATCCTCACTTAAGGGAGAGGGCATGGGGTATGGTAGACAACTCTGATTTATTTTCTTCTCAAATATATGGTCATTTGTGCATTTGAAAATCCTCCCTCAATTTCAAGCTTCTTGGAAACACAGATTGTTTACATTGCATATACTTTTGAACATTGAAAATAATATTTGATGCATTACTTTGACTTCTTTATCTACTTTATACAATATTTCAGGTGAAAAGTTATTTATACATGTAGGTCAAAGTAAATTTTAACTTTTCAACTTATAGCAACTGCAGAGTGCAAATATCATTGCTCATAAAAACCCATGCACTGCATCACCATTCTTTGCTCATCATGCTCTCAACATTTACCTCCCTTTATTAATCCATTATCCATAATAAATTAAAAAAAAATAATCCAAACCCTAAATCGAACAAAAAAATTACATACTCCTATTAAAAGAGCATAATTTGTCAAAATCAAAATAAAAATAAAAATAAAACAGAAAGCACATGCAATACTGAAATGTTTAAAAAGCGACTGTTACCAAGGGGAGACAACTCTAGGCTAACATTCTCATTCCCTGCCTCATGCAGATAAGAGACTGTTGACGAGTTACCTGTTATTAAGAACATCAAAGGACCAGAAACTATCTCTCTATCATCAAATATGTAATTAAACTTAGTAAGCAATCTCACTAAGCAAGAATGCCATTAATTCAGAGAGAAATTTGAAAATACTTTGAGATCTCAAAATGAGTGTGCACAAAACATTTCTGGAATAAGCCAAAATATTTGAAAGCCAAATAATTTAGAAGTCTTTCGGAGCAAGAAAACCAAAGGGCCTAAGCAGGATAGCCAAAATTGGTGTAGGTCAGTTATGCTTAATGAAGGAGAACCTTAGTCTTAACAATAATTACATGATTTAGGAACTGTAAATTTTCTATATAAATATCTTTAATAAACCATGACAGTGCCGAAACACTGGCTATTGTGTGGATGTTAACATCTGGGACTAATAGTCCACCAGCAGAGGTATCAAACTAGTGATAGTAATAAAAACGTAGATGTCAAATTTAGTCCACACAACTCTAGTTTTAAATTGTTTGAAAAATATACATTAAAATATTTGAATTTAAAAAATCTGGATTAGAAAACCATTATAGAGAATATAATAGGCACAAACAAACTGTAAAACAAGTTTTATTTATTTTATTACGTAACAAAACAATATAATAAATATTCTTCATAAGAATTAAAAAAACATTTAAATAATTTAACAAAAGCTTTCATCTTTGGTACATGGAAAGATTATGATATGACTAAGATATATTCTGGTCCTTTTTATCTTTTGAGGTGGTCCCTACATCAAACAGAAAAATCTGGTCAGTCTCGAATTAAATGGTTGTTTCACAACTCTAGGAAAGAGAAAAGATCAAAAAACCTCTTTAAGGTTGAGAAATATTAAAGGACGTAAGGTGAAATTATTTTTTTTAGAAAGAATCACTCACTATACTAAAAATTGTTTTTGAATGGAACCATTCTTTGAAACATAAATCTGATTTCCTGATTTTGATTCTTAATTTCAAAATTAAATATATTACAAGAGAGAACCTAAAGGAGCACCATCTTGATTCCTAATTTCAAACTTCAATGTAGTACAATAGAGAACCTACAGGAACATCATCTTGATTCCTAATTTAAAAATTAAATAAATTACAATAGAGAAATCTTGATTCCTAATTTAAAAATTAAATAAATTGCAATAGAGAACCAAAAGAAAGACCGTCTTGATTCCTAATTTCAAACTTAGGCCATGTAAAATTAATTATCTGGTTCTCAGATACTGCTGCGTCGACAAAAAATCGGCCACTGGCTTGTATTTATCACCAAACAATAATAAATACAACGGTAAAAAAGTCTGCATTAAAATATTTGCGCCTTTTAACTTGAATTGATCAAAGAGAGACAACTCCAATTTCACGTTGAAAGAATTCGGAACACTCTTGTGTTTTCCTCTGATTGTACGAAGTCGTTACTTCCGGTAATTCCGAATGGTAACAATCGATAAAATGGAACCTAAAGATTGGACCAATATGCAAAAAATACAAAAATTAAATAACCTCCCTCCCTCATCATTTTTTTGAAAGTCAGTATCCGAGAACCAGATAATTAATAATACATGGCCTTATATAAATTACAATGGAGAACCTAAAGGAAGACCATCTTGATTCCTAAATTCAAACTTAAATAAATTGAAATAGAGAACCTAAAGGAACACCGCTGGGACTCCTAATTTCAAACTTAAATAAATTACAATTATAACCAATCAGAAATGAAAATATTGTACTACATCAATTAATCTGTTTTATTCCGACAGAATCAAGAATTTCTTTCCGCTTTTGAATACTTCGTATTAAATAGAAATATTTGTGAAGAAATTTTCAGGTCTTACCTCCTGAAGCTGGATTTCTTGATCATGTTGTAGATTTTGTATAGCTTTGCCATCACTGTTCATCTGAAAATATACAATTTATATATATACAAATATTATTACTTCATTAAAATTTTTGAAAGAAATAATTTATACTAAATATTTGGAAGATGTAATTTTGATTTGAAAACTTGAGTCATCAGAACCATTATCATTCAGCTGGTTTTTAATTGATATGAAAACTAGCTGATTTTATAAACTGTTTAATTACTTGGTGAAAAAGAAAATATTTTTTTGAAAATTCCATGCACTTAATAATTAGCATAGGAGTCTAACAGACACAACTACACACACTTTCAAAAGGACCATGCATATTGTGACACTTTCGCACATGGCAAGGTGTACTAGATACAACATTATGTGATAAAGTTTGTCAGTGACTTGCGGCAGATCAGTGTTTTTTTCCTGGTACTCTGGTTTGCTCCACCAATAAAACTGACCACCACGATATAATTGAAATATTGTTGAATGTGGCATTAAACACCATACCCTTACCCCCTATTTTGACACTTTAACATACCCTCTGTTCATCCTCGTCTATCCTGGCATTGAGGTTTCTGATTTCCTGCTGATATTCCTTTATCTTATTATTCAATCGTATCACCTCATCCTCTCTAATATTTAACTGAAATATAAAACACAGTCATTGTACAGTGGAACCTGTCTTAATCCGACACACCAACGGACCAGGGAAATGTGTCGGATTGTACAGGATGTCGGAATACTCAGGTTTTATTTTAGTTAACAGAAATACTTTGGGACCATAAATTTTTGTCAGATGTCACAGGATGTCGGTAATCTCAGGTGTCGGATTGCACAAGTTCCACTGTATTTGTAAGTGGACATCACTTACTTGTTTATGGCTTCATTTAAGATTAAAAGTAAAGACACAAATATTTTCTTGTGTTTAAATTTTCACAATCTGTATGATATTTTTTATTATACCTTCAGAATTCTTGATGCTTTATGCTTGACATCCTACATATTTACCCTGTGAATCGTTGAAACATATGACTTGACCCTTTAAACTATTTTTCTTTTTTTTTTATAAATACATTTATTTGATTCCAACTTCTTTAACTATCTAAACAAATATTAGGACTTCTATGTATTTTTGTTTACTTAAATTTTTTTTTTTTTTTTGAATGATGAAAAAAAATCGTCACGTAAGTTCTTACCTCTTCCATACATCCTGTATATTTCTCCTGTGAAGTGTCAAGGTCAGATTGTAATTTCAGGATAACTTGATCTCGGCTGGCAACCTAGAATGTTTAAAAAAAAATAATATTATTTAGAAACTACAAATTAAGTATTTCATTCATTAAAGGACATGTTCATTAGTCAGGAAAATATCCTTCACTGGGCATATCAATTATAACTTTATTATGTCAAAGTACAGGGACTTTTATTTAAGTTTTCTAAAGTAAATTCCATCTATTATCATACATTTTCAATCAGAAACTAATCTAAGGAAATAGTAGCATTATTGTGTATAATTTCAATGAAAATCTACAAATATACTTTATTCTGACCCTTTCTGTTTCTTTCTATATATTTTTTTGAAACATGCTTTCAAACAATGACTACAATTTTTGCTTTGTTTGATTTCAATAAACTAGTCATCAGTAAAGCTAATTCTTATCTCTTTGAGCAATAAATAATCTTAAATAGCGATTAAATTCAATTGCTATTAATCTGCACTGACAATCATTTTGTACAAGTCTCAAATGAAATCAAGTTATATACTAGTATGTATTTTAAATGCAGTTCTACTGCAAAAATCACTATTTTCACTTGGAAGTTTAAGGGCTGTTCAATTTAAACATACATGTTACCAAGAGAAGGCATTCTGAAAATAGGGTGAACACTCACAGTAAGCAATTTAATTTTTTTCCTAGCTTCACTTTCACTAGATAAAAATGTTTTGTTTTAGATACACACTGATAAAAGTGATATCAAAGTGCCTTCCCTGATGGTTGTTTGTTTTGTTGATATTAATAGAATCGTTGACCATCACATTTTAAACTTGTTTGTCTTAATGTTTTAAAGGAAGAGCCCTCTGCATAAAAAAATCCCATTCCTTGATTATTTACCTCTTTCTGACAAGTCCTATGTTTTTCCTGAGATATAGTGAGTTCTAACTCCAGCTGATTAACTTGCTCCTGTAGTTGAGTAGCATCATGACAGTTTTGTTGGTTATTACTGTTTAACTCAGAATTTGCATTCTTTAAGCTTAGTATGTCATCTTCTGCCTTTAACATCTAAAACATAACAAAAATTATACTTTAAATACAGCAAAACCTGTCTGAACCAAACCTCCTTAGGGTCAGCTTTGTGATCAGAATTGTCAGGTGGTCTATAAAAATTATACTTTTTAAATATAGCGAAACCTTTCTAAACCAAACCGCCTTGGGACCAGGTTTGTGATCGGAATTGTCCGGTGGTCTGTACAAAAATGATACTTTTAAATACAGTAAAACCTGTCTAATGCGATCTTCTTCAGGACCAGCTTTGTGATAAGAACAACCAGGAATAAATATTAGACTTTTAAATACAGTTTGGACCATTTTTTGTGTTCAGAATAGACAAGTGGTTGCTATATACAGGTTAAATCAAAAACAATTTCCTACATGGTCACTTTATTTATAATTCTGTTTTTACAGGATTCCAGTTCATACTGGTTTCAGTTTGGACAGTTTTCACTGTACATGGTATCTTTATGTAAGAAAATGTCTATAGAAAATACTTGTAGCAAAGTTTTATAAGGTTCAAGATGAAAGGCCTATCTAGTTTTCTCCAACCATCACAGGTCAACTTTAAAAAATGACATATACATTTTAATTGCAATCCATAAAACAACCAGGCAAGAATTGGAATGTGATGTGAAAAAAATAAGGCCTAAAGGCTGGTGGTGGCTTGATACGACCACAGCAAGCAGACCATTTTTGACATGCTGGATCTCTTAATTGAAAACAGGTAGAGCCAGAAGTCCAGAATTCATTCTGAAGATTTATTGTTCTGCAAGGAATCATTTTATTAAAATATCATAACTATCGACAATCATAGCAAATCTTTTTGCGAGAAAAAAAAATTGTGTCGACAGAAGGAAAATAAAAATATTTTTTTAAATATTTTTAATCATTTCCATCACTCATCTCAAAATATTTGTGGCATTTTCATCTGAGTCTTAGCAAAACTTTTTTCCATTGGTAGTCAGTTTTATTGAAAGAAAGAACCAGTATACTAAGGGAACCAGAGTACTGAGGGAACCAGAGTACCTAATAAAAACCAAAGTCCAGCTACATGCAACCGACAAATAACAATCAGTACACATATTCTAAACAGTATGGGAAAAGTGTTAAGTATCATGGACAAATATCTGACAATACTTCTATAAAGTAAACATACCTCATTATAACAGGCAGTGTATTGTGCTTGAGACTCCATTAGATCTTCCTGTAACTGTTTGATTGTTCCATCTCTCCTCCTCACCTTAAAAGAATTAGAAATATCCATGATACATGTACATCTCAAAATATAGAAGTCATAATAAATCAAATTATGTGTGCAGATTAACCTTAAATCTTATAGACAACAAAAATTTAAATTCTCACTTAATCTGATAAATCTTTTATGTACATGTATGATTATTAAGCCTATTTCATGCCCAATGATTTCAATTTAAAAAATACGGTGCAATTGGAAATGAAAACTATTCACTGAATCTCCACTGTAAGGGTCAAAGGGCAATAAAGCATGTCAAATGAGATTGTCTTACAATTCAAAACGTAAGAGGGATTGTGATCAAATTAGACTGTCATACAATTTAAAACGTAGGAGGGATTGTGATCAAATGAGACTGTCATACAATTTAAAACGTAGAAGATGTAGATTTATTAAATCTTTGCCTATTGTTGCACATGTCAAATTACGATTCCTAAAGGCATGACCACAATAAACCCCCCCCCGAGACATTCATAGGTACAAAAATAAATTTTCATATCACAACGTGGCTTCATGTCAAATACAATTGCATTTCTATTCCGGGTACTTAAGAAGATTTTTGAAATTTTTTCCTATTGCAGCCTATTTTAATCTTTGGACCATACCATAAGGGCTCATATTCCATCGAACATGGGTCTAAATATGTGCAAACTTGAACACACTCCATATTAGCCTCTGCCAATGGCAGATCCCATTAATTTGCAAAAATCTGAAATTCTTCTTCTTTATTATCATCGCAGTCAAGTTTGGCTTTATTTAGTTAAGCAGTTTTGCAGAAGATTATAATGGACACCATGGGCTGAAAATAGCTTGTATGGTGCTTAGGACCAGATGATGGCTATAAATGTCTTCTATTACAGTCCTCGAAATGAACATTTTAATTTACTGGTCTGATTCAAATTCTTGAATTTATCTTTATATAGTCATAAATAAAAACTGGAAAATTTACTAGTTCGAGCAAAGTTTTACTGGTCTTGGGCTAGCGAACCGGTGCTCATCGCGAGGACTGCTATCAAGACGTTCCAAGAGTTACTCAGCAAGGGAAATAGCTCTGTTTACTTACCTCTTCTTCGCTCTGTTTCCTGGTTTTATCAAGATCAGAATGGGACTTTGTCATGACATCTTGTAGTTTTTTAATGGTTTCAGTCTGTTTCTGGATTTCTGAAGCTTTGTCTTGATGCTTAGCTTTTAATTTTCCAATTTCTGAATTTAATTTTTGTATAGTTTCATCTCTAATTATCATCTGGAATAAAAGATTTTCAACATAAATTTCCTTCCTACAATTAATGATTATTTTAATATGAGTTGTTTTATTGCTTAGATATATTCACTATCATAATATGCTATCAGGCCGTACTTAAAAAACAGTTTGCTGAATTGACCAGACCTTACAGGTATTAAACATTTTTTATCCAATCAGAACACTGTATCCAATATATAAAGTGTTCTGATTGGACGATTAGGAGTACAAGTACAACACTAGTACTTTAAAGCTTTATGACTTACATCTTTGGTATTATGAAGGCTGATAGGAAAATTATTGTTTACATTTTTATAAAACCACATTGGTGGAGTAATGGTTAGTGTGCAATAGATCGTGGGTTTCATGCACAGATTAGGTCAAATCAAAGACTATAAAATTGGTATGTGTTGCTTCTCTGCTAAGCACACAGCATTTAGAAAAAAGAGCAAAGACTGGTTGTCTCGGATGGTCTCTGTTGAGAGGAACAATTAAGTAGTACTTATCTAAATCAGTGCATCTGAAAGGTGGCCTGATAAGAGGGTTGGCCTTTGGAGGGAGTGACCACATATGAGGGAGACTACAGTAGTATAATATTTCCTACCTTGCCACCCATATCTTTTCTTTGTTTCTGTAAACCATTGATATCTCCCTTTAACTGCTGTATTAACTCATCTTTTGTTGTATTCTATAAATAAAATATTGATTGATTGATTGATTGATAGGTGCTTAACGCCAACATAAGCAATATCTCAGCTATATCGTGGCGTTATATATAAAATAACGTCAATCTCAACATTACTAATTTACTTAATCATAACACTGGATATTAGAATTTATAGGAAGCAAAATGTGACTCGAGAGAAGAGAAAAATAAAGGACTTTTTGTATTTATTTGCAAAAAAATTAAACAAATTTTTGCTGTGAATGGACATTCTTACAACATCTATTAGAATTCACAACAAAAAAAAAACAGAAATATCTTGACATTTTAAAAGAACAAGTTAAATTTATTTCCATACAAGATTTTTACATGTAAGAGTGCAAAAAAAATTAATATATGTATGATGTCCTTCATATGAGAAATTTGGAGGATACCATCAGGGTAATCAGTAGCATTAAATTGAAGAATGACAGACAATACAATGGCTAAAAGGGACAGAGACAAAAAGACAAACAATGATCCCAAAACACACTACACAGAAAACTAAAGATTGAGAAACACAAGCCCCACTAAAATATGGGGATGAAAAAGGTGCTTTGGAAAATTCTGCTTCTACCTATCATGTTACTTTTTACTATTTTGAAGAAAAAAAATTGAATCATTGAAATCAAAATTTCCTTTTTTTCATACTAATTTCAATCTTTTCTGAACTGAAATATATCACATCATTCACCAATAACATTGAATTTACATTTTTGGGATATTCTACTGTCGTTTCAATTACAATAGAAAATTAATTACAAATTCATTATCTTCATAAACTTGTTTTTTATTTGAACGAACGTAACATTAAATTTTTTATGTGCACAATGCGATTCTGGAATAAAATTCATCAAATATGCTCAGAATCGAAAGAATGGAAAGCCAAATAATTGTTTGTGAGCAATAAAATCAAAGGACCTAAAAAGGATAGCCAATATGAGCTAAGGTCACCTATGCCTGAGGGAGGAGAACCTTAGTTTTGAACAATAATTACATTATTTAGGAACTGTAAATTTTATGACTGGAACCAATATATTGTTAAGGAGTGTCCTAGATTACTGTTAATATTAGAATCTAACTATCCCTATGACTATCCTTGAAAGAGAGAGGGTCAAGTCATTCATAACCAAAAATTGAATATGTCTACATCCTGACAAAACCTAAATTATTTTACTTTGTAATCAATTAAAAATAATAATTAATATGTTTTCACATAAATATCATATATATATACAAGAATAAAGGTACAAAGAATTTTTTAAGATTTTGAAATGAACAAGGACTCATAAAATTTCTTGGCTTATTAACAAGAACCAATTAATACCAGATATTTCTCTCATCAACATACAAAAAAAATGTAGATAAATATCAAATTCCATGTGTATGACATGTTTCTAGAATAACTCTCATCAGGTATACTGAAAATCAACAGACTGGAAGACCAAATCATATTATAATCTTTGGGAAGAAGAAACCAAATGGTCTAAAATGGATAGCCAAAATAGTCCAAGATTACTTATGCCTATGGTACTGAACATTAATTTTTAACAATAATTGAATTGAGTACATACCAATTTTTTATTACGGTTAAAAATGTGTAAACATCTGTGATATTTGAGGGATGTAAATTGCATGTAACTGGTAAATATTTCAGGACTTCTTTGAAGTATTGGTTTTCGGTCAATAAATATCTTGCATATTTATTGGTTAATAGGGTTAGGGTTATGGTGTTGAACGCCATTTTCGACAATATTCCAGCTATATCGTGGCTGCAGTTTTATTGGTGGAGGAAACTGGAGTACCCAGAGAAAACCACCGCCCTGCTGCAAATCACTGACAAACTGTATTCGTAGTAAATATAAAACCTTACATGAGATAAATTCTACCTCACTTTTTTATACTCGTTAAAAAAGCATATATGTATAATAAAATAAAATAAAATTGTAAAATACGTTTATATGTAATATCAGGATTTGCTAATCTGTTAATTTGTTACAAAAAGCAAGTTTCGATGTAAACCAAGCATAATCTCAAAATTAGACAAAAAAGCTAGTATGGATTAAAATAACAATTCATAGGTCTTTGAGAAAAGTACAATATATACAAACTTAAAATTTCATATACTGGAATAAAAATATCACTAATAAAAACTGGGTGCAGTTAAATTAATTGTGCAGGACATCAAATATAATTTTTTTTTATTTAAATATGTACTAAAGTTTACTGAATATATATACAGATTTAGCCTACCAGTGAAAACTAGAAATTTCCTAGAAGTCTTACCTCTAAAGCAAAGCCAGTCACTGTTACCTATTTACATTTCAGTTAAATTTATAATTCTATATTGTCTTATTTTATTATTATTTCAATAATAATCATTTCTTTAAAGTACATCAAATAATTCTGCATTTTCTTCTTTTTTTTATTATTATTATTATTTCAATTTTTCGACTAAAGTAACATCTTTTTTTTATAAATGAAAAGAAATTTAATGCTTCATTTATTTTTAATTCTTGTTTCCATCTGTTATAATAGTTTGAACTATCAAAGGTCACATCTCCACCAATTAAATTCACGTCATCATATTATCAATAAAACAATATTTGTGTGTGGCCTCATTGAACTTTGAAGCAATGAAACAGAACAATGAAGAAAACCTTCTTAGCCATCGGTTGTTGACAATCCTCTTTAAATAAATAGTCAAACCTGTATTAAGAGGTCACCTTTGGAACAATGTAAAAGTGGCCTTATAAGACAGGTGACCTCTTAAAAGAGGTTCAATTAATATGAAATTTTCTATGACAGGACAAGAAAAAGGTGACTGCTTAATAGAGGTGACTGCATAAGACAGGTTTGACTGTAAATGATTTAATAGAACAATATCACACAAAAATTGCTTGACTTACATTTTGTTGTTGTTTATCAGCCTGAGATTGTACAGAGGCCAGTTCTACGTTTAATTCCCTCACTTGGTCCTCTAATTTTTGGATTACATCAAATTGATGAGATGTCCTCTTCTTTGACTCATCAAGTTGATGTTCCAACTTATTTATCATACCACTCTTTGTTTCAACCTGTTGAGGAAGAAAAATGACATTTCAAATCATTCCTTTTGTGATCAGTAATAGCTTAAAAGTAATGGGGTTTTTTTATGTAGCAACTTGTGACATGACAATTTCTAGGTAAAAGATATCTCCATACCCTACAACAAAGAAAATTCATTTTTAATTTGGGGAAACTCCAAAAATCAAGGTGATACAAAAACTAATAAGATAGTTGGTTACCAACTTCATGTCTTGTACAATATTATGTGTACGTTTGGTTGTTTTCTTTTAACTGGTTTAGTAGTTGTGGATTAAAAGGGGGGTTTGGTTTATGGTGTTTAATGCCACTTTCAACAATATTTCAGTCATATCAGCTGGTCAGATTTATTGGTGGAGAAAATGAAAGTACCCGGAGAAAACCAGATCTGTTGCAAGTCACTTACAAATTTTATCATATAAAGTTGTATCGAGTACCTCTCACCATGAGCAGGATTCAAACTCACAACGTTAGTCGTGATAGGCATTGATGACATAGGTAGTTGTAAATCATATGATCACGACGCCCCCCCTTCACCACCTTTACATCAAGATTTATAAAATTAGTGCAAGGAAACTAATGGTTTCCACACAATTCAATAACAGTATTTTTGTTCCTTATTTGAAAAAAATAAAATTTGCACCTGTCTATATATAAATCATAAGTCACAATATTTGTTATTTCTACTAAGGTTGACAAATAATATGGTCTTACCTCAGACTGTGTAGTTCTAAATCGTTGCTTCAATTGTTCTAGTTCTCTCTCCAACTGATTTACCTGATAAGAATATTTAGAAATGATATTAGGACTGATTTTTAATACATAATACTATTTACACTTGTATCACTTAAAATCAAGTTGAATTTCCTGTTCAATCTGCACATCCCTGAGATATAGAACCTAGTATCTCCACTACAGGGTACAGCCTCTCTCAGAGAGGGCATCAGTTAGTTGTGTATAGTATCTCCACGACAGGGTACAGCCTCTCTCAGACAGGGCATCAGCTAGTTGTGTAGGACGAATCAAAGAATTGCCAGATCCCCCTGGGTTGTGACAGGCAGAAAAATGTGGAAGGATTAAATCAATTAATAAAATCCCAATCTTCACCCTCCTAAGACAGTTTTTTTGGGGGGATAAAATTCCATTTAATGTTATCTTGACTTGTATCATATAACAAAAATACACAATAAAGATGGGTATAATTACAGAACAGAAAACGTGATAAAGTCTGAAATTGAACTAAGCCTTCCTTTTATGACTTTGTGTATAAATTTCAAATGATTTGCTTAAAGGGAACATCAGTTATTTAACGAAACCAAATATGGGACTGGGGCATAATTTTTTATAGGTAGTCATATTTTCTTTTGCTTTAATGGACAATAATTTCTCCCATAAATTTGTAAAATCAAAACAATCATTATTGTTTACCTTTTCAGCATATTTACTGTTAGATTCTTGTAATGTTACTTGTTCCATCTTTAATCTTTTAATACCATCTTCTCTCCTTTTCACCTAATAATACAACAAAAATATCATATACTAACATGTTGGTTTTATGGTGTTTAATGCCACTTTCAACAATATTTCAGCTATATCGTGGAGGTCAGTTTTATTGGCTGAAGAAAGCAGAGTACCTGGAGATATCCACAGACCTGTCACAAGTCACTGACAAACTTTTATCAAATAATGTTGTATCGAGTACAACTCACTCGAGCGGGATTCAAACACACAACTTTAGTGGTAATAGGCACTGATTACAGAGTCATACGATCACGATGGCCCCCGAAAAGAAAAGTGTTTATATAAAATCTTCATATTATTAAACCATTTCAAGTAGGAAATTTTCCGATCTGATCTCAAAAGTTCAAGGACAATCATATGGCTTATCTTCCATTTTATATTATACTATAGAACTTTGTTTTCATAGGTAAAATTACCCGAGACAACTGTTATTTGTGAAAGACTTATGAAAATTTAATATTTTTATACAGCATACTGCTGCAAAAAAATGAAACATTTTCATATTGATATATGTTATTCACTATAATTCTGTAGATATTCTGTATTAAAGACAAATGTGATTTTATTTCCTTGTGTACCCATGTCTGGTGAAATATTTGCACAGAAGATTGTTTTGTATTATTATTGCTTTCAATTCTTTTTTCAGCTATACCTCAGAACTGAGTACATCCTGTTCACTTTGAGCATTAATTGCGAATGCTTGGATTCTGGCTTCCAGTCTACCGTTCTCTTCTACTGCTTCTCTGTATTGTTGTTTTAATGAGTCTAGATCTTGTTCTAGTTGTTGAATAGTTATCTCCCTTCTTGAAAGCTGTAAATAAATATAATCTTGAATAGTTATCTCCCTTCTTGAAAGCTGTAAATAAATATAATCTTGATTGGGGAAACCAGATATCAAGTTTTACCATTTTTTTTTAAAATACAATCCATAAATGTTCTTCTAAAAAACACAACACAAAAGGATATGAACAGGTTCCCACATTGAAGAATTTTTAAATTAAATAATTGTAAAAAATACCATAGGCATAAGAACTTTTTTTTTTCAAGATAACAATGACTTTGTATTTTAAGATTTCTTGAAAAGATTAACTACTCAGTCAAAACACATGTGTTAAAAAATTTTATTTATAAATTATGAACTGAAAACTAGTCCAAAATATTTTAAATTGGTTTTTGATAATTTAAATCTTATATGACAGGAAACTTAACATCTGAACACACGAGTCTGATTATCCGATTTTATTATCACATTTTAATATACAATGAGAAAATTCTATGTGAAATGATAGAGAAATAAATTCTTCTAAACATCTGAATTTGTTATCAAAATTAAGCATTATTATTGCAACAAGCTTTGTTACCATTCATTATAACCCTAAACAAAACTTACAATATCATCAGATTTTCTTCTCTCTTCCTTAGCAATACCAAAATCAGATTCCAGCCTCTGGATGAGACCATCTTTATGTTCAAGTTCTCTGTGTAAATCATCTCTACTCAGATTAATTCTCTGTATCTGTTCTTCTCTAGACATTAACTGTGAAGAAGAATAAAGCACAATTCAAGCACATATTTCTGAGGGCTATGCCACAAAGTTATCTTGTGGGGTGGGGCAAATGAGGGGAATGGGGATGGAGGGGTGTAGTGTCTTGGAAAAAAGTTTCTCCCATAACATTCCTCAATTTTTTTCCTGAAATAGTTGAGGAAGATGCATACACTGTTACACAATGCAATTATATTTAGTTGTTATATGTTGCCACAGGCACACAAATATTGTGGACAGATTCTCATAATTTCTGGTATTTATTAAAAAAATTTAATAATTTCACACACAACTTTAGGGTTAGGTTAGGGGTTATCGTGGGGGTCAGTTTTATTGGTGGAGGAAATAGGAGTACCAGGAGAAAACCATCGACCTGCCACAAGTCACTGACAAACTTTATCACGTAATGTTCTATCGAGTACACCTACCCATGAGTGGGATTTGAACTCTTAATGTTAGTGGTGCTAGGCACTGATTGCACAGGTAGTTGTAAATCCAACTACCAAACGATCATGATCACGACGCTCCCACAAATTAAGCAATATGAAAAGGCACATCTAAGCAATATATGAAATTTTTCTATACTATTTCAAGTATATTCATATGTTCACCTGTTTACGAAAAGCTATTTATTTACAAGTATATGTGTAACTAAAAATTCAATTCTCAAAATCAGAAGAACACAGATATATGTTTTCATCTAATAGCAGTCTTACTTGGCCAGAGTTCTGAGATAGTTTTTCATGAAGGACACATATTTCTGCCTTAAGTCTGTGTATATCTTCTTCTCTATCTGCCAGTTCAGACTTCAAGACTGTTTCACTCTGACTCTTCATCAGATCTTTTTCTTGTGATTCTGTCTGAAGGCGATCAATCTGTAAGATACAAACAAATCATAAGAGGTTAATAATAGTCATCAACAAGTTACTTCACTTCAATGTTTAGCTTTAAAAAATAACAAATATTATGAAGTGGCAAATATTTCATGCATATTCAGAAATGTTCCCACTATCCAGTCAGTCTTGTAACCATCGAAGGCAACCTTGAAACAGGGTCAATCAGACATGAGGTTACTTGATATAAATTTTTATTCAATATGAATTGTACAACAAACTGAATTAATATCAAGGGCACCTATAACATTTAGTACTGTATAGAGGTGGTTGTTCAGAAATGCTAGGCCATATTGATTTCATAGCCATGTTTATATTTTTAGTTGTATATCCCAATACTAATAAAGGAATTCAAAATGTAACAAACCTCTCGAGCCTGAGCTGTGTACCGACTTTGACATTGTTGTAAGTCTTGATTCATAGACTCCATCTTCCTCTGGCTTTCCTGCACCTATATAATTGAGAGAGAAAAATTGTAGAAGCTACTTACTAACTGTATTTATCATAAGACATTTTCTTTTATCATTACTTGTCATAATAGAACCTGAATAACAGAATTACTATTTTTTTAAATTATTTTATTAATTAAAACTGATTTAATACCACTTTCATCTATTTAAGGACAATCATTTAAAGTGGTAGAGGAACCCAATATATCTAGCGAAATTTGATCACCCCTAATTATCCGGTAAAAATTCTCCTTTAAGGTAAAGTACACCTCATTCATAGCTTGGTGCTAACCAAAGAACTCATCTGTAAAATGGTGGTAGTCTCTCTAAATGACTCTCCTTAGAATGCTAAATTATCACCAATTGGTTTTTTATGAAAAACCTTATCCACCTGTTTCACAAAAACATATTACATTGGTCCATCTCTTATAAGGCCACTCCCTCCAAAGACCACCGCTCTTATCCCGTCAGATTTCAGATGAAAATCGGTAGTAAAATACTACTAAATTGTCCCCTTTAAATGTAGTCACCCATCTTATAAGGCCATTTTTTTAATTGAAGAAGGGGTGGCCTTATAAAAAAGAAATTTTCAAATTTACTTGGTTTCAACAAAAATGCATTTTATATTTTAACTTTTAATGCATTATCAATCCATACCCTTGTTTGATATTGTTTGATCTCGTCTCTCATTTGTTTGACCACGTCTCCTCTATGATGTGCCGATCCCAGGGCCTCACGTAATTTATCTTCCAATTCACGATTTTCATTACGAAGTGTAACTATATTGTCATGTCTGTCAGCGACCTGTTAATAAATCAATAAATATAGTGAGGTGTTTTTATCTATTGATACTGTATTTCAAAAAGTTAAAGTTAAAATAAAAAAATAAAATTGTGTTATTTGGTAAAAATTAATCAGTGAATGAGAGAAAAAAAAATATACTGTGAAAACTGGAAGATAAACAACATGCAAAATAAAACTGAAATAAATAAAAATTAATAAATTGAAAAAAAACAAAAAACATTTAAAACCAACACACACTATACATTTACAGTAAAGCTAAAAGTTTTAATGAATGAAATACAATTGTATGATAGGTGCATGAAGAAAACACATACACACAAAATTGTATAACCAAAATTATTGTGTAGTAGTATAACATATTGTGTAGAATAAAATCAAAAGTAAACATGCAATATTCCTCGATATTACTACATGTAGTGCATTATCGCTTCAAATGACGAAAAAAAAAGCATTGACAGGCAAAAATGATACTCTCATCATTTTTGACACAATGCAATAAAAGGATTATTGTACAATATTGATAAATATTGCTCTTTGCAGAATATTAATTGCACTGATTAGCTTGTGCAATATAATAATTTTGGACGATATTCGTGCAATATAATAATTTTGGACGATATTTGTGCAATAACCCTAGTATTATAACTAGTAATAAGGAGTAGGAAAATAAGAAAGCAGACAATTCTTTTCTTTACACAATTTTTTGGTAAAAATTAAATTCAAAGGAAAATATATGTCCATAAAAACATAGATAACAAATTAAGTGTGCACGACGCGTTTCTGGAATAACCATCAGGTACGCTCAAAGTCAAAATATTTGAAAACCAAATAATTTAAAACTCTTTGGGAGCAAGAAAACCAAAGGGCCTAACAGATTAACAAACATCGGCTAACGTCACCTATGTCTGAGAGAGGAGTATCTTTGGATACCAATAAAAATATGTAGAAAGTTATTTTATCAATAAAACAAAACAAAAAATGTCTATAATGAGTTACATAAGATTACTAACAGAAGAAACATGAAAAGATCATATCTGAGAAATTTATATAGTACAGAATATTTAAATGAGTCAGTTATTATATATCATTTTATCCTGCACTGGTTTTATTTGAGCAGTGAAATTGCATCGACTGGATAAATGTTTGCTATATACTTTTACTGACCAAGATATATAGTTTTTTCTGGTATGTGATTCACGTTGAGTGATGGTAAGAAACAGTAACAGTAATAAGTGCAGATGACTTCACAGAGGACATCATCAAAAACAATCAGAATCACGCTTGTTTCTCCTCTTTTTAGACAATTTGGCATTTGTTTTTGTTTGTTTTTTTACATTGCAGGATAAATACAATATATGTGCATTGTCGGAAAATATAAAATTCATTTGCACTCGCTGCGAAACAGGACAGATTCTACACATTTCTAAAGCTCTACATATAAATTTTATATTTTCTGACAATGTATTTATTTTTTTCTATATAATACACAAGATACGTAAGATAAGATATAACAGTAAATATTTGTCTATAAATTTGTGCAATCTAAGAAAATACAAATATATGTTTTCTGTACAGAATGAAACTAAACTACAATAAAATTACGTTTTAAAAAGAATCTACTATATCTATTAATAATGATAACTGAAAATCGACTTTGTAGGAGTCACTCTCAATATTGTTATGATTTATAGTAAAGTATTTTTTTGTAACTTCATAAGCATTAAAAGATACAGCTACTGAAATGCAAAGTCATGTAAAAGGAACTACAGAATTTCTCGTCTCATCTGAAAAGACCTGATTATATTAAAATTCACAAAACATAAGAATGGAAATTTTTTGATGTCTGTACAGTCCTGTTCTCAAAGAACTCTTGGTCACATTTTGTAATTTGTATTGTACATGAGTAGCTAAATCAGGGGGAAAGTAAAAATTGCTTTGAGATGATAAAAACATAGATATCTAATTTATTGTGCAATAAACATTTCTTGAATAACCTTAATTAGGTACATCAACAGTCAAAAAATTGGAAAAAGACAACAAATAATTAATAATTTGTTTTTATCATTATAACAAGGATTTATATAGTAGGAAGGATATGAATCTCGGGAGATTTAACATAGATTGTATGTAAGTATGTTGCGTGGCGAGATTACCCATAGTGCAATCCGTTGACGATGCGCGTGCCTTGATTAATGGTGGGAAAGTTCATCACTTTAACATTTTAAACCAGTATTTGTAAGTATATAAAACCATAATTACAGGTATAAAGTGAAAATATCTGTCCTAAATACCAATCATTAATAAAGTATCGACTTTTTGTAGATGTATCACCCATATTTCATTAATAATTAATATTAATCGATTTGCCCTTTTGACCTTCATAATCCTGCCTATTATGGGCAGTCAAGACTCGAATGTAAATTTCAAACTCCTCTCTTCTCTCATCATACCGAATATTGAAGCGGAGCCGTCATTTTTGTGATGATATAAATATTTTTCAATGAATAGAAGGAGTTTATTGAAAACAGTGCTCCCGATTTGTATTTATTAAGGATTGTTTACCATCATTTGTCAAAATGGCAGCGTTCTGGGCAGAAATGGGGGTGGCCTATTAATAAATCAACAAACTTCCTGGTTTACATGAAATCGACATACCAAAGTGTATAAATGTGTATTAGATAAATAGAACAAAACTTGATGTGATTGGTTTCTTTGTTTTATCATTTTTAATATGTTTTTAGATGCATGAAACTCTACTGTACTTTTTTTTTATTTTACGTGTATGAGGGGTGATACAGAAAAAATGAAAAAAACTTTTCCATTGAACCTATATCGACAAATCCAAGGATTGTTTTGTGTAGTGTAGTATATAGACGATGTATAACACGAACTTTGGTGTAATTGGTTGATTTTCCTACAAATTCTCAAGGTATTTCAAAATGAATGAATGAATTTTTTGCTCTGTTGTAGCTTAAAACCTCGCCACGTGAGATAAAGCAAGAAAATATGAGATTCGGATCCTTTCTAGTATATAAATCCTTGATTATAACAATCAATTCATTTGCACTTTGTAGGGTAAAAACTAACCAAAATTTTATTTGTGAAATATTTTATATATTTTACAGTATTTTTCAGATGAGACAAGGAAGTAAAATATGAAAATTATTGCATCATATTTATTTATAGAAAAACCTGAAAAGCTAAAAGCAAAGGATGAGAAGTTGACACTTACACCATATTGATGATTATCAAACTAAGTCAAAGAAAAATTTTCCAAATATCAATTTCCATGTTAATTTCTCTATATATAGTTCATAAAACAAAATTAATATCTATTAATAAAATTGCAATGTACAGTCAAACTTGCCTTAACGGTCACTTTGAATTAGAGGTACCCTGCTGAAAACAGCCAATTTGAAACCCTCCTGACCGGATTTACAAGTTATTTAATTGAAATAAGTTACCACCTTGCTAACACGGTAGTGGTCACTCAAATATGATCCGATCGTAATAATTTATTGGCGATTAACGGTCACTTTTCATTCTAGACATTTTAAAACTCATCGGAAATTAACTTTCGAGGTGTTCTCCATACATGATTGTACTAATTGAGTTATCAAATTATTGAATAATTATCTAATTAAAAGTAAATTGTTGCAAAAATATCGGAGCATTACAAAGCGTCTGGTCCACCATGTTTTCCAATAAATTACCTTCTGGTAACAATAATACATGAATCGCTACGTATGGGAACTGACAATCTTAAATAATCGGTTGATTGTCTTATGTGGTCATTTTTTTCTCTGTCCCAACGGTGACCGTTTAAAACAAGTCGGACTGTATTTAATTATTCTGTCACCAACGAATAATTAGAAGCAAATTAACTTGTTTATTCAGCACTTAATTTTAACTTTTTTCATTCATAGAACATACTTTGTAAGTTTCAGAAACATTATTTGTATTTTCATTGAATGTAGCAAGATGCTTTTTTTAATTCATAAAGTTTGATTGAAATCTGTACATTTGTTGTGTCAAAAAAACATTGAATACCTAGTAAGATGCTGTCAGAAACAAAATAATGTACTGATGATTTTTTTTTATGTCTTATAACTTATTAAAATGAATATGTTTCCTATCAATAAAAGCAAAAATCTGATTATAATTTTATTTATGTAGAATGCATAGAAAAGATATTGCTACACTTTTTTGTTTCATTTGCAAACTTTCTGGTTTCCATGGATTCTAAATTTTTTCGAGACACAAACATGATTAATTTCTATACCTCGGCAGTGAGAGCGTCTCTAGTGTCCTTTGAAGAACTTTGTAATTTCTGGAGGGAAGTTGTCAATTTCTGTACCTAAAAAAAATTGCAACAAAAATCATGTTAATTTCACAAAGTGAAAAAGATGTATTAAAATTTCAAAAACAGTAACAAAATTTATTTCCAATAAAAATTCAACTAATAAATAAATAATTTGAAAACCAATATTTGTTTTTTTTATCTGACAGAGACAAGGAAGCATGCTTTTCCTTGTATGGTTTAAAACACAACATACATTATTTATTGAGTGTTATCAACAAACAGGAAGTAAAATAACAAACTGTTGGAACATTATTTTTTCCCATAAACAAAAACATGCAATCAAAGATTCTTAAAAAGCTAAAGAAATTTGGAACCACGTGTGGTAATATTCATTAACATTACAGTTTATCATACACTTGTACATTGAATGTAAAAAATTCCATAATCCAACTTGAAAATAGTTACATGTACTAAATCTAGGGAATGCATGTATCAAGTGAATATTTCTTACAACATCTAGAAATCATTGAAATGATATTGAACATGCCTTTGATTGATTGATTGATTTATTGTGCTTAATGCCACTTTCAGCAATATTTCAGCTATATCATGGCGACCAGTTCTAGTGGTGGAAGAAGCCGGAGTACCCCGAGAGAGAACCACCGACCATGGACAAGCAACTGGTAAACTTTATCACTTGCGGCTGCGAGTCGAGTGCACCCTTTTGTAATTTACAAAGCCGGGCGCAAACCCATGCTGTATTGGTGATAGGCTTGTATGAGTTAGGTAATCCAATTACCTAACTCATTACCCAGTCCCTTACATACCTTTGAATATGGATATATGTGTAGTTAGTCCCCTTAACCACCCCTGTGGGTCATAATCGAAGAGAGAGGGCCTGGGTAAATATGTTTAATTTCACCAATAATTATTATGTGCATCTTCCTAATAGTGATAAATAAATCATGAAATGAAACCAGATTTAGGTGATGATGTGTAGGGATGGCCTCTATTTCAGTGCATCTGAAATCTGGTCTGATAAAGAGGGGTGGCCTTTTGTTGGAAGGCCTTAATAAGAGGGGGAATACTGTAAAACCAGCTGTTTTATATATTCATGCAATTCTCAAATCAGCTGTTAGTAAGTAAGTATACAATCGTTAGTTCAACAAACATGCAAAATTGTTTTTGTGCACACATTCGCTATGGTTTTGTTCTTGTAAGTATAAAGGTGTAACAACATGCATGCATGCAAATTGAAAAGAAGGGAAAAAAAAGGTAAAAATGTGTATCTGTTGCTTTTATATTGCTGCCATGTACAATGAAGCCTGTCTACACCCAACCTCTTTAGAACCTACTTTTTTGTTTATATTAAGACATGTTTATGATGTATTTGGTTTATACAGGATTCCACTTTATTCAGGGTTTGGTTTATGATAGGTTTAACTGTATATAATTTCTTGTAAATTGTAGAAAGCAGGCTTTAAATAATTGTTTTAATAACTTATGCCCAATCGCAATTGCCAATATTGTGAGCTAAAAATTATATTTTTTCCAAAAAATATAGATCTAAATTTTCATTTTTATCTTAGATTGTAAAAAAAACCAAGAAGGCAAGAAAATTTACTGAACCAAGCAAAACTTGAAATATTTCAAAAATATATGAAAGGGAGCATTCCTTATATATGTATTATTTAACAAGAAAGGGAGCATTCTTTATAAATGTATTTAATAAGACAGGGGGCATTCCTTATAAATATATTTAACAAGACAGGGAGCATTCCTTATAAATATATTTAATAAGACAGAGAGCCTTCCTTATAAATGTATTTAATAAGACAGGGAGCCTTCCTTATAAATGTATTTAATAAGACAGGGAGCATTCCTTATAAATGTATTGGTGCAATAATAATGTGATGATAAGTCATAGACAGATATACATGATTAAATATATATAAATTACACATTTATGTACATAAATAAAATCCACAACATTAATTTCCATCCATGCTCCAGCAACCAACATATAATTGTATATAAAGCTATAAGCCACTACACTGAAGCTGTGTGCATCACTCTACAAAATGTCTACCTGGGCTAAGGAATCGGCAAGTTGGGCTTTCAATGTTTGTATCTCTGCCTCTGCTCGTGTTACCTTGGTTACGTTTGTGTTAGCCTATGTAACAAATCTTACTCATTAACAATTTAAAAGTGACAACTGGCAAAGAAAATTTATTTTTTGGCCATTGAATCAAATTATTCTGAGACGAACTTAGTTTATTTGTTATAAATTGCATAACTTGTTTAATAGCCAAAATATGCAAATAGCCTGTTCAAACTAGATCTCGACACTTTGTGCCTAGATTGTAACACTCTATCTGCAAGTATCTTAAAATAATTTTAACCTCTTGAAATTGATATAATGATCTCTGATTTGGGGGGTTGAACAGTACACAATATTACAAATGTCAATTAACTTTTTGGTTGCTATTTTGTAGGTTTTCGTTTCGTTGTAAAACTTTCTTCTTACAGGTTTCGCACTTGAATATTAGATAAAGCACACACATTAAAGTCAATATCACCATCTTATCTATCTACGTAAATTAGAATTTTCAGTTTGATCACTCTTTATCTTTTGTAAGGAAGGTAGGATTGAAAACAACGAGGGATTAATTCATTATTTCAAAATAAAAACCATGCAAATTAAAGAAACATACAAATTGTATTTAATTCGTTTTAAAAAAAAGTATCAACTTTCATGTCAACAAGAACAGAAATTTCTGAAATTTCCTGAATTTGCTTACAATATTTTGTAGTCAAGTGGTAATGGAAGAATATCCCAATCTCCTCCTGTGGAGTAACAATTTTGTTGTACTCAGCCAGACTACAGCTATTCATTTGGAATATTTGTCCCATAATAATAAATCAGGAATTCTAATTAATGTCTCCATTATTATTATTAGAGAAAGTTTCCCAGTTACCTTTGACACACGGTGATTTTTCTTTCACTGCCCCCTCCCGGTCTCACCGTCATTGAATACAATTTTTATTAATGCAAGTGACATGAGATGATCATGATGAAATGAAGATACATATTGTATGAGACTTATATTATGTAAATGATTTTATCTTTTAAAGTGCTAACTTGCTGTCTAAAACATAGTGAAACAAGACTAGCCAAAAGAAAAAAGTAAACAATGCATTGTGTCTTACTCTGAACAAACATTTTCAAAACAACAACAAACTATTCAAACACTTCATGATATCAAACTTACAAGGAATTAGGAAACTATTACAATGAATAATGTAAGGAAAAACTCAACAATGAAAAAAATATATTTAAAAAAAAACTCAGTGGAAACATACCATACTGTGCAAAATTGAAACTTCATTTTAGTTCATCAGTGCACCTCACCTGAGACCGATAAACAAAGTCTATTGGTCCCAGATCTCACAGTGAGTTTTAAATAGAGGAGATTTGAGTTTGTTCTTCACCAGGAAAGATTTGTGATTACACATCATTTGATGATGTCATTTACCAGTCTATTCCACAATCTGGTTGCCTGTCTACATTTGTGAGAGCCAATGGGTGAATAATTAAAAATTAAATCATGAACATTTCAAAATTATTTTGCAATTTGTGCAATTCTTATATTCACCTTATGATACCATTCTTTAGTCACTGATTATGAAGGGCAAGAATTTTTTTAATAACAGACATTTTTCTAACTTTACCCCTTTGCTCTCTGTTGTATATACATTTGTACTGAAACCAGTTTGCTGAACAAGCTGGCAAACGATTTTGTGTAAAACAAAAACTTTTCCGTTGACATGTCAAACTTTAAAACTCTTCTATTCATCAAAACCATATTGCATATCACTAAAATGCACACTTTGAATATCAAAATTTGTCTTTATAGTATTATTATTTTTTCTACTTATTGTTCACATCATAAAAGGTCTGTATCTGTAGTTTTTTTTTTTTTTTTTTTTTTAAGAGTTGTCTATAATGCAAAGGTACTGCTAATTGAATATAACAATGAAGTGTAAATATTCAAACCAGGATTATTTGTGTGAAAAATTTACTGAATAAGTCTCTCAACTTTGCCCTGCTAAATATTTTTTGTGTATAAGTTCTATAAATGTCTCTCAACTTTGCACTGCCAAATACTTTTTGTGTATAAGTTCTATAAATGTCTCTCAACTTTGCACTGCTAAATACTTTTTGTGTATAAGTTCTATAAATGTCTCTCAACTTTACACTGCTAAATACTTTTTGTGTAGAAGTTCATCAGGAATATCCTCTTACGAAAACATTTGAATTAAATTGTATTTTTTTTTTCATTTTCCATTGTAATATTATTAAAGTGTTGTGAACAAGTGCTTACGTCAGATTTATAATTTTCAGTGATTCTCCGGAGAGATTCAATTTCTTCTTCTGCCACCTTACATCTTGCTTCTAATCTGTGCATCTACAAAACAGAAAATAATCCACGATTGATTGGTGTTTAATGCCAATATGTCAGCTATATCGCGGCGTGAACAAATTTTATTGATTTAGACAGAAAATAATCTAAAAATAATAATAATAAAATGTAAATTTATACAGGGTTAGACAGTTAGTTAATAACTTATCTTCCCTGAAGCTCTCATTGACATACCGTACAACTGGTAATTTCTGCGGTGTGAAATTTCTGCGGTTTTGGTCTAAAAAGAAGACATTTAATTTTTGCAGATATATTTTTTCTGCAGATTGAAAATCTTGGCATCAAAAAAAAATGTTTGTGTTACAGCAAGGATCTATATTAATCCTTGGTTACAGGAAGCAATAACTGAAGCGATGTTGTGATAAACAACTGGTGTACATTACAGTGATCCTTAAAAGTAAAAACATATTTAGTTCTTTGGAAAGTTTTCAAAGGTTACAGCTTCTAAATACGCACTATTTTTTCACAGTTTTCCCGATCTATTTTGTTGACAGGAAATATGAAGTCAACCATTGGATCAATATTGGTATAAACTTTGATATATTTCGGATATATATGTTTAATGTCGAATTTTCATACTTTATCATATAACAATTGTTAAAAAAGAATTATGATTAGAACCAATTATGTTTAATTCTTTTAGTATAATGTAGACATAAAAACTTGGCTTAACCGGAATTCTACTACCAGTACATTTCTATTTGTTTGGTTTTTAGATGAATTCCGAGATCACGCAGTTTGATATTATTCAATCGAAGCTACTACAACAATTAAAAAACAAAAAACTAATGTTAATTTATGAAATAACAGTTTAAAATATTGCTTTAATAAGCTTTATTATGATTGTAAACATTTAATCATGTGATTGCTTCAATTATTGTCGGTGTCAGCTTGGTACAATCATATTTCTTTTTCTGGATTAATTGTAATTAACAGGTAAAAATCATCATGCCACAGTTAAATAATCTTTAATTGTTGTGTTAACATTCATATAGTACCAATTTTCTTTAATCTGGGGATAGTAATTAGGACTAATTAAATATTTGACACTTACAGCAAAATTGTAGTTAGAGTTTGAACAGGTATTTTGTATGGGACATTAAACATTTATTGTACATAATATTCTGCGATTTTAATTTCTGCGGTCCGTAGTTAGTAAGTAAGTAAATTTTATTTAGAGTTGACCGCAGAATACAGCAGAAATTAGATTGCCGCAGAAATTACCGGTTATACGGTATTGAAACATAAAAATGCATAATTGTACATTTCCATAATCATTACCTAATCAGATGATGATATTTGTATATGTACTTAGGGGTTGTCGTGGTCGTGATGCCTATTACCACTAAAGTTGTGAGCTCGAATCCCGCTCAGGCGAGGTGTACTCGATACAACATTATGTGATAAAGTTTGGCAGTGACTTGTTGCAGGTCAGTGGTTTTCTCCTGGTACCCTGGTTTCCTCCACCAATAAAACTGACCGCCATGATATAACTGAAATATTGTTGAAAGTGACGTTAAACACAAAAACCTTAACCCTATATAAGCTTGTATTTACTCTATATTAAGAAAAAATCTTACAAGTATTTTCAATGAAGCATTTATTAGATAGCAATCTTGAAACGTTTCTACAGTAAGGCCAAAGATAAAAGATTTTCATGCTGCTGTTTACTTATCTACACACCAACATATGCCCCCTACCCAAAAACATTATTGCAGCTTCAATATAAGAAATTAAAAATCAGGCATGGTTTGTATATGGTGAAGGAAAAATCATGATTATTGTGAAAACTATTTACAATTTCAAACAAAAGCAAATGAGTTTATATTGATGTAAATTATTTACATTTACACTGTGTCCTTGTAGTAATTACAGAAACATAGAAAGATTTTATACATATAATTGTCCATACATATAGTACAGTATATAGGCATGTTTGCTGCTGAAACAAATCTTCTTATTCCTCGATAAATCAATAGTTTCCATCATTTTGTAAGACATTGTAAAAATTAACATTATAATAAACTTTCTAAATTAGTGGTGATGGAGCATATTATTAGAAGGAGATATAGAACAGGTAGAATATGATAGAACTAGATGACAAAAGTGATCTTAAAAGAAATAGTTGTCTTGTTTTTATGTTTTTTTTTTTGGGGGGGGGGTTTGATCCCAATTTTCATTCTGAAATGTAGATTCAAGAACATGCTTAAAAATTATTTTGGGTTATAAACATAATCTTGTCAATAATTAACAATTTCTTGAATTAAAAAAAACATTTTTTTTTTTTCAAAAATTTTTCAAAACCCTGATAATATTTTTTATCATTTATTCAAAATAATTAAGTAAAAATTTCGCCACTGCCCTTGTATTTCTACGATAATTAATTTAATAATTAGAAGAAAAAAATTACGTGACATTATTTTAATTAAATCTGAAATAAAATATGTGGTAGCTACATTTCTTTAAAAAATATAAATTGCCTAGTTCAGCATGTTATTGAATCAACTTGTTTATACAAATCATAACAACATAAACTGGAGATATTATCAATGTTGAAAACAAATCATGCTTGTGAAAATAAATCTGCAATTAACTCACAAAATCTTTGACATCTCCAAGTGCATAAATAAAAAAAATCTACAATAATGAAACACAATTTACCTTTGAATGGTACGAAAATGGTACCTTTTCGCGTTTGTCCTCCATTTTGTATTAAAGCTTGATGGCAGACAAGGTTGTTAAGTTATGTTATCTTATACCCCACATGACAAAAGATTAATAAAAATAGCCACATTTAATTAAATGGCATATTATAATTAGGTTACAAATTTAATCAAGGTATATCACTACAGGCAAATTTAATTAGTAGTTCATAAATAAACAAGGTGCTAAAACAAAAATTAAAAGCCTTGAAATTGATCAATGAAAAAAATATGATTATATATATATAAAAAAAAAATTATTAAAAAATACCATCTCAGCTTTATCTTAAAGAAGATATAGTATTTCAATCAAGATTTTGATGTGTATTTTTTTTTTGTCTAAATACGTAAACAAATAAATAATAATAAGGCTTTAAATTTCAGTAAATAATATTTCTACCTTCTGAATTATGATGTTGTTAGATGTTGAGAATTTTTTTTCAAAATAGGTAAACAAAAATAATACTTAGTCTTTAAATCAATTTCAGCAAATAACATGTCTACCTTAAGACTTGGTTCTTGTTAATAGATGTCAGGAATATTCAATTTGAAAGCTAACCCAATGATGAAACGTGAGATTTCTCCAACTGAAAACAGTTTTTTATTATACTTTATGTAAATATCACTTTAATTTCTGATTTTTTTTCTCCATAGTAAAAAAATACACAATATATTAGTTAATTAAACTGGCAGGTGCTATCACCTGTTGTCTTGGAAACATGATACCTGAATAATGTCAAAGCATCAGACATAAGGTAGCTACAGACAGATGCTGTAGTACATGAGAAAAGTAAATTTTGTTTATTAATTTTAAATAGTTCTAATTTTCAATAAATTTAAAATAAAAAAATAAGTGTTTTATTGACAAGAGAACCTTCAACAGAATGAAATGAATAGCATATATTTGAGAGGGTGGCAGAGTTTAACATTAACCCCTTGACATACATAATTAACTGAGCTATGCATCAGATGAAAATATATTTCTTTTAGACAGTCATGAAGTCTATTGCTAACAATGGATGTTACTTGTATAGCAATATTTAAAATAAGAAAATTTCTTTTTAGAATGAGAAATGGTGGACTGACAAGACAAAAAGAATTGTTGGAATTAAAAGTATGAACTTGTTTCAAGATTTGCATTAGGTCTAAGGGAAAAAAAATAGTTGTATTTCCACTAACATTCTTGCAAAAGATAGGAAAAAACTTTAATTATTTTTTTATCTAGGTTATGTACAAGACAAGAATCTCACATAAGCAATCCAGAAATGGCAAATATTAGAGCCTGTAGGGTTAAAAGTGGAAACACAAGTACTTTTTTTTTGGCTTTGGAGCAAATAAAGTGCTCAACAACAAAATAATTGTTTCTGAAATAAAAAGAAATAAGGGTAAATCATGCAACTAAAACCAACAAGGAAGTAAATAAGCCAATATCCCAGCAAGGTATTAGGTGCAGTAATGGGTACAAAATGTGCTCTTTTCTGGTTACAATTGTTTTACCTCCTCCTCCGAATGTTTTTTCCTGTCTTCTGATTGGTTGAGTATGTGGGTTTTTTGATCCAGCTATAATAATCAGGCATAATATAATTTGCAAAGCTAAACCACAGCAAACATGTATGTTTTACTTATAGATAGATACATATACTATATTCTAAATATAGATTTTTTATTAGCATTAAAACAAATTTCATCAAAATGGTGTATATTATTTTTACCAGTGAAAAAAAATGGATGAATGTGACCATATGACACAGATGCCCCTGCTTTCAACTAGAGTAAACAAAGGCATAAATCTAGAATGGAAAAGTAGTAGAGCAAAAAATTGAACTTGGCCTTCATTTTATGTGTATGAATTTCAAATGATTTGCTTAAGGTCAACCTAAGTTATTGATCCGAAACCAAATGCACGACTCCTAATTCATATATATTTGATTAGTCTTCTTATTACCAGAAGCATTCAATCCAATACACTGTTTACTAGCTCAGGAAAATATAGTAAAATTTACCAGGGGTTGTTGGCCACAAGTGGACAGAAATAGAACAAATATTTTTGACATCAGTTATCAGTTATAGGGCCTTGAGTACATTAACCAAAAACAAACAGCAAAAAACTGAACCAATAAGAGAGGATGCTAGAAAATACAAGTTTTAAAAAATCATAAAGAATTTTGCTGATATGACACTTAGGATAATCATCAAGTGTTCTGGTCATATTTTTTTCTTTTATTATCAGTAATTCTTTATCACATTCTATATTAAAACTTAATAGCTTATAAAATGTTCATATTAAAATCTGAAAGCATATTGGAATAACAACACATACTGTGAAATAATTAAAATTCATGAGGTATCAAATTTCATTGATTTCAATGCATATTCAAAAAATTTAAAACACCGACCATCAAGTATTCATTACTTCTGATAAGAATCATACTAATAATTTTATCAACTTCGATCTAAAAATGGCTGAATCACAAAATCTGATATCCACAAATCCAAATTTTTTCATAGCACATGTATATAGCAAATAGTTCATGGCACTGAGGATCATATGGCAGTATATGGACCGGTCCGTCACCAAAAAAATATCATATGGACCGAAGCTTCTGAGGTCCATATAATATTTTTTTGGTGACAGACTGGTTCATAAACTGCCACATGACCCGAAGTATTTGCTATATTATACTTTTTATCTAAAATAATAATGCAGGTACCGTTCCGCAACCAAATCAAAAATGAGGCAGTCCAGTCCCGGTCCATATAACGTTATATTGACCGGCTGCGCTAACAAAGACAAATAGGGAAAATAAAAACGTAAAGTATAATATATGAAAATACAAATGTTATAATAATATATTATATATAATATGTATGTTATACAAAATTATTTGATTCAACAATTACCCCCATGGTACCCTGTTTTCAATGGCATAATAAAATAAAAAGAGAAGAATATGTCCATAGAACACAGATGCCCCCCGCTTTCAGCTATAGTAAACAGGGGCATAACTCCAGAATGGTAGAGTTCAAAATTGACCTTGGCCTTCCCTTTATGGTTTCTGACCTTGTTGATAAATTTCAAATTATTTGCTTAAGGGGAAAATAAGTTATTGAGCAGAAACCAACTGCAGGAAGAACAGACAGATGTACGGACATGGGTCAAACTTCATTCCTCCCGAGGCCCATCAGAGAGGCCATAAAGACCGTCAGTTATTGACAATTTTAACCCCATTGGTTAGTAAGAATAGGTTTTTACCTCTGACACTGCAGCATCTCGTTTCTCTTGTAGAACAAGTACATCACGTCTTAGTTTCTGTATTGTCTCGTCTCGTCTCGACAGCTCAGATTTCAAAATGTCATGGTGATCTTTCTTAGAAACTTGGGTATCTCTTATTCTATCTTGTAAAATACCAATCTATAAGAAAAAGGTGAGCATATTGCATATCAAAATAACCGTTGATAATAGATTGACAGAATATTATCAAGAAGAGATAACTCATTTCAAAGATTAGGATTATGGAGATTTAATGCCACTTTCAACAATATTTCAGTTATTTCGTGAGTCAGTAGTATTGGTGAAGAAAACTGGAGAACATGAAATGAAAAACACTGCTCTGACATGAGGTCATGTGTAATTGATATACTATCTCAGATAAAGTTGCATGGAGATATGTAGATGTAACCATAACTACCATACATTAAAGAAAGATGTGTATCAGCCTTTACCCTTTGATGTGCAAGTTGAAAAAGGTACTGTGAAACCTGTCTAAACCGAACATCCTTGGGACCAACTTTTGTGTTAGGAACAGACAGGTGTTTGGTTTATATAGACATTATTTAAAGTTTGATTTATAAAGAATTCCAGTTTATTCAGGATTTGATTTAGACAGGTTTCACTGTACCTAACTTAGATGGGAGTCAAGAGTTCTAGATTAACAATAGTATGACAATGAAACAGACAAGAAAAATAACACATGGTGTGGATATGGTGTTTAATGCCACTTCCGACAATATTTCAGCTATATTGTGGCGGTCATTTTTATTGGTGGAGGAAACAGGACTACCCGGAGAAAATCTCTGATCTGTCGCAAGTCACTGAAAAACTTTATCACATAATGTTGTATCAAGTCTACCTCACCCGAGTTGGATTCGAACTCGCAACATTACATAATGATACCCTAACTACAATACAAGTATGTAAATGTCAACTCTTTCAAGCAGGCTCCACTAAAATAATGCTAAGTTTCAAAATTATCTAAAGCAAAATGTATTTTTCAAATTTAAATGATTCCTTAGAAATATTATACATTTGTAATTCAATTATACAAAGTTATAGACAATATGTATATTGCTTACTTCTTCCATTGCTTTTCTTCTCTGTTCTTTAGATTCCAAGATATCGGCCTCAAGTGTTCGCAATCGTCTTTCATAGTGGGGTATCTGTAAATAAAAATAGTACATAATATTTTCACATCATAATATTTACAAATTAACATCCTGAAATAAATTTACAATTGCTCATTAACAATGACGGTTTGGTTTATGGTGTTGAAAGTCACTTTCCGGAGAAAAATACTTACCTGTCGCAAGTCACTGACAAACTTGATCACATAATGTTGTATCGAGTACACCTCACCATGAACGAGGTTCAAACTCACAATGTTAGTGGTGATGGGCACTAATTGCACGCATAGGTAGTAGAAAATCCAACTACCATATGATCACAACCACAACGGCCCCCATTTATAATGATGAGACATGATCAAATACATGAACAGTATAATATGGAACTCCCCCTTTGCAAAGAAACACTCATAGACCTTACCCAGAAAAGGGATTTATCTTGGTGAAGATAATCCCTCTCACTCATTTCACATGAATATATCCCTTCTCATTCTTTTCAATGCATTCAAATTTTATTCCATAACATTATTTGTATATGATCTTTCAAGGTATCACCTTGTCCTATCATTTTTGTCTCCAAGGTACTAGTAAAATGATTTTTTAAATTAATTCTCCCAAAAATTATTAAATATTCATGCTAAAACTTCAAGGTATCATTTTGTGTCCAAAACACTATTAAAATGCTTTTTAAATGAATTCTCCCCAAAAATCATAAAATATTCGTGCTAAAATGATAATTTGATCCAGTAATTCAACCCATGGTGGATAATTTTAATTCAGGCAGTAGAAACATTTAATTATTTAAGAAATGGTAAATATTAGATGTGTATTGATCTAGACAAATATACACTGTAGCATTTAAAAAAAAATACTGCTTGTAGGACACATTCAAAAATAGGTTGCAAATTTTCAATAATATTTAAAGAGGTACAAGAAAGGAATTTTTCATGAAATTTTTTTTTTTTAAATAATAGTATGCCACATTTTTCCATAAATGTAAATTATTTCAATAAAATTCTAACAAAATTACGATTTAGTATACTAATCAATATTTAGTAAAGAGGATTCGGGTATATACAAGAATTGTTCTTTTTAATAATGAGAAGACAAAACAAAATAGCAATATGAGACTTCATATTATAAAAACCTAAGCTTGATACAAAATTAATTGATTCAAAGTTTTTATCCAATCATAGACTAAATATTTGATCAATAAAACAAACTTATCAGCAATAGATATTATAACAGCTTAAAAAATTCATTGTAAAGACACAATGCATAAAAAAAAGTATCAAGAATTAAGACATGCTTCATCTCACAAAATAATAATTATATATTAAAATTAATATTTGACATTTGACTTAAGTTTTATATGAACTAATATAATTTCTTTATCTTGATGGCAAAGTTATAATTTTATATTTTTGTTAAACTATTTATATTTTTTCTTGTGAAAAGACACATAATGACATTGTATAAATATTAGTTTTGGTAATCTTCTGTCTGCACTCTATATTTATCTAAAGTAAGCTTCCTAAGTCAAAATAAGCTTTTACTTTTACTTTATCTTTAGACTCACATATACATACATTAAAAGGAAATTTCACAAAAAAAAAAAAAATTTAATATGTTCTTTAAACATACAGTCAATCTTCATTGTGTCTAGGTCAAAGTGACAGAAGATTAAACTTTGAAATAGCAGAGTTTTTGAGTTATCCAAGTAAATGGCTTATTCGAATTTAAAAACACAATATTCCACTGTACTTAAATAAGCTGAAAAACATTAGGGAATTTGCACATGATGGACACTCTCACTAGGTAGCAGCATTACTGATCAATGAGTAACCTTCATCAATTACGCTCAAAATCAAAAGATTGGACAGTCAAATAAATTAAAAGTTTTTGAGGAGCAAGAAAACCAAAAGGCCTAAATAGAATACTTAAAATTGGCTGAGGTCACCAGTGCAAGATAGAGGAAAACCTTCACTTAAACAATAACTATATTATTTACTGAACTAAATATCTAAAAGTAAGAACAAACCTCTTGACTAGCTTGTGTGTATCTATCTTTGTATTGTTGTACATCCATCTTAAGTTGTCGTACAGTTTCTTCACATTTTGCCGCCTACAAACAACACATTATAAATATTCATTGACCGTCTGCTTATTCTACTATACATTGAAACCTACCCTCAGATGTCATCCCCTTTTCATCATCAGAATGAACCTGTGATCATTCAAAAGGGGTTGTACAATGTAAATCAGAGTAGTGACATTTTAAAGTGGTCTCACAATACAGGTTGGTCTAAAATAACAGGGATTTCAAAACAATATTTTAATACAGTGAAGTTTGAATGTTACTAATGATAACTAATGTAAAAGTAGAAAAATTTACAGTGCTTTAACTTTTGTAAACATTTATAACATTTTACCTTTTACTAACATTCTTCACTGGAGCTGATATTCCAAGCGAGTAACTTTTTACATATCTATAGATCGTTACTACACTTCAAATTAGAATAGACGAAAAACACTATTAATAACATTTATCACTAGTGAAATATGTAAAAGTAGGTCACCTCAAGATTGTCTTTTCTAACACAGTTAAACCTGTCTACACCGAACCTCACTAGGACCAACTTTTGTGTTCAGAATAGACTTATACAATTTAAACTAGGAAAAACTGTTCTAGATATCTAAAACCTATGTCTCCCCTTAATGCGGCCATCTGTACAACAATAAGTTACACATTATGAGTTGAACGATACTATTTAAAAAAACAATTATTTGACCTTGAGGTCAAAGGTCAAGGTCCCACGAAGGTCATTACGGTACGCAACACACCGCCTTATGGTCATGCACCCACATACCAAATATCATTGACCTATCTCGAAAGACAAAAATGCTATGGCCCGGAGAAGAAAATACTATTTAAAAAACAATTATTTGACCTTGAGGTCAAAGGTCAAGGTCCCACGAAGGTCATTACGGTATGCCTCACACCGCCTTATGGTCATGCACCCACTTACCAAATATAATTGACCTATCTGGAAAGACAAAAAAAGTTATGGTCCGGACAAGCTTCGCTGTGAAGAAGCAGAAGAAGCAGAAGAAAAAATCAGACTAAAACAATATGTCTCCCTTCGTTCCAAGTGGAGACATAATTAATAAGAGATTTCCTACATGAACTTTATTTGAAGTTTGGTTTATACAGGATTCCATTTTATTCAGGGTTTATTTTAGACAGGATTCACTGTATTTCTGAAAGACATATTCATGTGCTTGAAATCATTTTTAAAACAGCTGATGTGTAACACATGGATGCAACTGAATGAAAGTGTACAAGGTACATCTAATAAAGACATAAATTCTAGCATTTTATCAATTTGGTGGGGTTTTTTTTTAACTGAAAGTTCACTTTCATTACCTCCCCTGTTGACTGACGATGCTTATCCTGCAGCATTTTAACTGTCTGTTGTCCTGCTCCTATTTCTGCCTCCCGTCTTGAGACCTGATTATGGAGGTCGCTAAGTTGTGCTTGGAGGGATGCGATCTTGCGTTCACGATTACCGACCTGCAAGCCAGAAGTAGATGAAGCAAACAATGAATGAGTAAAGAATGATCAAGAAACAACAAGGCCGACAATTACTGCTTACAACTATTGTACTTTTGTAATTCTACTCAATGTTGAATTAACTATCTCCAAGATATTTTGTTTACTATCTTTTCTAAATGCCAGTTTACCCGATCAAAGTTTTCCATCAAAAGCTTGGTCAAAGAACTTTTTTCTAAAAACTTTGACAGACTTTGATAAGAATAGAAAGAAACAAACTTTGATCGTATAAACCGAATAACTTTGACAAAGTTTTCTTTCAGCAAATTTTTCGATGAAAACTTTGATCGTGTAAACGGCCTTCAAGAAAAAGTTTGAAGACACCACAGGGGAAATCTAAACACAAAACCTCAAACTCTGTAGAATATTTCACAATTTGATTATTCCTTAGTACGATGAAAGATTTGTAAATTTTTGAGGACAAATACTGTCTTATTTCCAACAACTTGGAAACTATATATGACTTGGATGTTTTAATATTAAAAAAAATGAAAACCTCTTTTAAGCATATCTTTACATCATATAGCGAACAGGTCAAATAGACCATAAATCCACCAATTCCTAGTGCAGAAAATACAGTAAAATTAAAGTTGATAACTTGTAAGCAGTAACAGTCTTTTAAGCAAACAAAATTAAGCAATATCAACTTTGATCCATTCCTGATTAAAAATTCCCATCACCATCTATATTATATTTACAAATCTGTTAACCCAATTTATTGTGTCATTATGAATGATATTACCTTACACATGATACTGTATGGAAAATGAAACGGAATGTATAATAAATCCTCCATAAGAATTTTTAACCCTGTTGAGAAAATTGTGCTGATTTCCAATGAAACTCACAATATTTTTGCATTAATTTATAATGATAACTTTGCATTGATTTCCAATGAAACTCACAATATTTTTGCATTATAATGATAACTTGAAAATGATTTAATTAATTAGTGCAGTTTCACACGATTATTAATCCCTAATCCATAAAGCAATGTTACGAAACTAATCAAATAAGCTATTATCAACTATTTTTTTCATTATAGCCCATTTCCACATATTGTTTACCAAAAAACTATGGTGAATAAGAAATTTTGGTGTGGTATGCCCATATCCAAACACTCCTGTGCCGCCATAGAAATTGTGTCAATATATTCATGCTATATATAATCTGTAGCACTCAACAACACTATAGGAAGTATAAATCTTACATCTGTTGTAAGGTCTTCAGCTTTCTGTTCTGATCGTCGTAGGTCGTTCTTCATTTGCATGATTGTGAAGTCTTTTTCAGCAATCTGTCGAAAGGGATCTTTGTCGCTGGTCACCTAAAACCAAACAACCTTGTCATTAACAATTATTTTAATGGAATCGCATTGTGTAAAAGATTTTCATTTAAAATTCTATGGTGAGGTAGTATGTGATTTTAATTGATTAATTATTTATAGTGAATCCTGTCTAAACTGAACCTCCCTGGAACCAGCATTTTTGATTGATTGATTGGTGTTTAATGTCCAGCGAGCAATTTTTCAGCTATATTCAGCATTTTTGTTTGGAATAGAGCATTGTTCAGTTTATACAGGTTAAAAAAAAATTAAATTCCTACTTTGTGACTTTATTTGCAGTTCGATTTATACAGGATTTTGCTTTATGCAGGTTTCTCTGCATTAAGCATTGTGCTCCATCCTTTGTTTTACATTTATAAAATAATAGGAAAATCAGGAATGTAATTATGAATGTCAAATATATGGTTGTTTTGTAACTTCCTTCCCACCCACTTAAAGACGTAACATCCGATCAAGCCTGATTGGGAGACATGTGCATTAAAATGTCATTATTTATAGTAAAGTGGGCAGGGAGTTACTGATAAACAACAGCTGATAATGGTAAACATAAGCACAATGACATGGATGAGGACTCTTACGTGAATATATAAACACAACATCAAACACATAAAATTAAATTTCTAAATTTTCAAACTTAAAAAGTTGCGTCTTTAAAAGCTTTTTGATGCAATAGCTAAATATACACATTCAAGATAGGCTATATTTATTGGAGTATTTTTTACTTTCACAACAGTTTAATGAGACTTTTTTTTTTATTTCAGAAACTTCAGGCTTCTGTCGTGGAATAACAGACAAACTTTACATACAATGAGACTCATATTGATGAGAGAATATTTCTTTTGAGAAATTAAACACTTTAGTTTTTTTTAGACCACTTTAAATTTTTGTTATTTATATTATCTGAGGGGCTGTCATGGTCGTGATCGAATGGTAGTTGGATTTACAACTACCTATCACCACTAACGTTGTGAGTTTGATCCCCACTAAAGTTTGTCAGCGACTCGCGGCATATCGGTGGTTTTCGCTGGGTACTGCGGTTTCCTCCACCAATATAACTGACCTCCACGATATAACTGAAATGTTGTTGAAAGTGGCATTAAACACCATAACCCTAACCCTATATTATCTGAACTAAATAAACATCTGTTGCATGACCCAATTGTATTGCCTGTCAGGTTACTGTAACTTATTTAGTACCTAACATATGAAAATGCTGTATTTTGATTGGATAATCGGTGTGTACTATTTTTGAACAGTACACTTGACAACGGGGGACTATACCTAGCAACAGGAACTATACCAGTTTCAAACGATTTCCCGCAGGCACTATACCTGTGTCCAGCGTAATTTGTATATATTTTTGTCAAGATTAAAATAGATTCGCGCTGTAGTCTGCTGTCACAAGTGCCATGTTTGGCAATGCATATATAATGTTACATTGTAAATTTTATTATTATTATTATTATTATAATGTTGAATTTGAGTGTTTTTCTTTTATGTCTAGAATGGGATGTTATGTACTAAATATATTATTGTCTTCTCCCTCGAGGACAATTTTCCTATAGTGTTGTCTGGTGAGGTATAGTGCCCTCGCCGTTGGCTCAGGCACTATACCTCACCAGACAACACTATAGGAGAACAGTTCCCTCAGGAGTAGACAAGAATAGAATAGTATTCTTATTTATGCCTTTTCCTTGAAATCAATGCACATAAAAATAGATCAGTCGAGGATAAAAAAAATAAATCCATTTCATATCTATTGTTGTCATCAATAAGTATTTATATATGTTACACAACATTTTTGTGGTAATAGAATATGAAAAAGCAATCCATAATTGTGCTTATTCAACAAAAAATGACAAATTCTATAAATCTCAAAGGATAGTCCTACATCTATCAGTACATGTAACCTCCGTTCAGAGTAAATCTTAATAAGTACCTCTTCCTGTGAAGCCCTGGTTGAAGTAGGATGTGTTTGAGTTCTCTGTAAGGAAGATATCTGTTCGTCTTTCCTTCTCAAATTTTCATTCAGTTCTCTAATTCTTTCTTCTAAAACACTCTCAGAATTTTTTCTGTAATACAAGATTATAAAATTGTAAAAATAAAGTGAGTGATTGTCGCTTAACGCCAAGTGAGCAATTTTTCACCTATATCATGGCAAGAACACGTTACATTGAATTAGATGATGAAGTTGTCCACTTTGTACTAGACCATCACACTTCTAGTTGTAATTTTACAGTGCTAGCTCACTGAAATAACAGTTCAGGGGTATAAGACATCACATTTTTTTGTATGACAGAGGCGTTTGCTTAACTTTTAAAATGCAAAAAAGGATTAAGTCAGAATAGTATTGATAATAAAGAATCTCAATGGCATTGAAGATTCTAACATTTTCAAAAATACATTCAATAGCGTGTACTCACACCTTTCATTTTTAATGATTTTCGTATGAACCATTTTTAAACCAATTTGCCTATAAAACCTAAGGAAATGCTTCAAATGGTTCAAACAGACACTTAATACTGATGTCCTTATCTTGTCCCTGGTTCTGAATATAACTGAAATACTGCTCGCTGGATGTTAAGCAATAACCAAACATGCAAACTTTTTAGTATGAGTTCATTAATATGATCATACATCACCTTTTTCTTAAATAACTTTTAATTTGTTAAACATTAAAACTATAATGTTGTCCTTTTCTACTAGTTTAATACAGAGTGAAATTTCAAAACCAATTTCTTTGGAAGCAATTTTTTGTTTTGTTAATACACAGGTATTCAGACAGAAATTTCCAATTCAGACTCTAATATTATGAGTTCAAATATACACAGGTGTAATTTTACTCAGGATGAGGTTCAAACAGATTTGCCTGTGCTTTGGACTAAATTGAGTCTTCGTCTTCGACATCCCAAAATTGTATTGCCCCAATTGTATATAAACTGACTTTTTCCACATTTGAAATGTACTTACATGCCAGTTAACTGTTCATGAAGGGAGCCGAAAACCTGGTCCATTGAGAGTTCACGAAAATTCACATTAATTGTCTGCAATAAAAAAAACAAATATTATGGGATCAAATTATCACAAGAAAAGACTGATTTCAGAGATAATGATACGACCATAGAAAGCTGAAATATTCCTATCATTTATAATAGCTTCACAAAAAATCATCAGAACTAAACTCCTGTCGAAACAATGTAATGCTATAACATTTGTGGACTGGTCATATATAATTTTTTAAGCAACAATTTTGAAAATTCATACCAGGAACAAGAACAAATATATTTTTGTCATTTACAATCCTATAAAACTGCAAAGATTACATTCAATACTTATAATTACATTTTTACATTATTAAATACAATTTAAATTATCATCATTTGTTTTAATATTCCATTTGTTACTGTTGTTTTTGTGAGTAGTTATTAGTTTTTCATGACAATCAAAAAAACTTCGTGGAAGTGGATGTGATTGAATAGTTGTGCACTTCATCAATTGATGAAGTTTCAATTTTGAAGTCACATGTCAACATTTAAACCAATCACATGAGGCTTTATGAATGGAATGAACACAATGTAATTTTATTCTTCTCACCTCCCATCTTCCGGTTGTTCTAGCAGTACTGATTACCGATATAAGTTGGTTGATGTCATGGTTGAGATTAGAATTCTCGTCTCGTAACCGACTCAAATTTTCTTCCTGTCTTCCTAAACGGTCCTGCATTTCCTGAAATATCGTGGAATAAACTTTTTATCTTCCGTTCATTTCAATTAAGATTCCACTATAGATTATATCCAGGGAAAATATCAATAACTTAAACGATAATTACATTATTTATCAAGTTTTACCTTTTTTCCCGTGACACTGAAATAATGGTACAACAAATTCAATGGAAAACATACAAAATTTTACTCACGCAAAATACAATGTGCATTTCAATTTGATTTTATGCTGAGTATGTATATATAAAGATAAGATTAATGTGCATGCCTTTATAACTACTGAAAATGTAATGGTTGAAGGATAATATGGAATAGTATATAATAAACTAATTGAAAAATCCGGGTCAAAATTATGTGAAATTTATGTCATACGTTAAGACATTTTCATATGATTGCTCAATTAGGGTGAATTTCAAAGAAGGCAAAATTTGCCTGTGATATAAATGTTTTGGAAAATGCAACTGAGTAGGAATTTTTTTCTTAAAATACACCTTTATGTAGATTGTAATACAAGAATTCCTCCTGGTTTCCAAGAGCACTTCCCATGATGTCAACATTAAAACTTTAACAAGTTAAAGGGAAACATTGGTTATCATAAATCTTCCTGCATGCACCAGTTACTTAAAATCAGAGCATGATATGTAATGACTTAACAAAGACAGCACAAGTAATAACATATAACAGACCTCAGAGCTCCACAAAATGATGGTGAACATTTATATGATACCTGTGATTCATGCATGGGGAAAAAATCTGTTTTTTGAGGGAAAAAATAACTTTGGAAATGCAGTTTCAAATACGGTATATGATCTAATGTTATCACTCTTCTGAAATATACGTATTGGAAGGTCCATCCATTGTTTGCTTGTAACAGAATTCTTTTAGGTAAAATACAATTTTTAAGATCAAATGTTAAACCTACATTTTTTTTCTTTAGCTTTACCACTAATTAAATTTAATCTATAATTAGAATTTAGGGAGGTTAGGATTATAGTGTTTAACGCCACTTTCAACAATATTTCAGTTATATCGTAGAAGTCAGTTTTATTGGTGGAGAACTTAACTGGAGTACCCAGAGAAAACTTAATGTTTTATCGAGTACACTACGCCATGAGCGGGATTCGACTCACAACCTTAGTGGTGATAGGCACAGATTGAACTACCATACGATCACGACCATGATGGCCCCCAAATTAGAATTTACATCACCATTTACTCAAATGATGGTGTACATATAATTAACACTTTTTAAAAGTAGTAACCATTCTGATGAACTCTTATTTAAAGTATTGTAGTGATCCAACCCTTATTTGAAATGCAAGAAATCAATTATCTTTCCTGTTTAGACATATTCAACCATTTTTTTTATTATTCATAAAACTTTTTACAATGCATTGCAATACTTTAAACAAAAATGTGTTCTCCAATTCAATAACACTGATTTTATCAGCCTGCTCTTTATCATACCATTTTCCCCTTAATACATTATTTGCAATTTAAATGTATAGAATAGCATTGCCATGACATAAAGGCGATTTCAGACTTGAATAACCCACTGATCCCTTTTACAAGCTCTGTTATCAATTCTTCATACTTACACCTGACTTTAGTCTGAACAAACTTTAAAATCAACTTTAGTGTCACCTAATGTATTTGTTTTCCTTTCTTTTATCAGGCAAAACAAATTTCCTATGGTATTTTTATGATAATTATATACTTCCAGCATAAATAAAGTACAAGTTAAATCATGTTTTTCTTGATGTAAGGCAGAATTTAATGAAACTACAAGTATAATTATCTACCTGTGTAGGTATTGCTAAACATGTTGTTGAAATATGAAACCAAGTTGATTGAGTTCCCTTTAGATCAAACAAATCAGCTAGTTTCATATTTCTTTTTAGAGAAGATGATATTTAACAATATGTTGATAAAGAAAACACAATACATATAGAATAACAGCAGTTTTGAAGGTTGAGACAGACATTATCACTAGTATTGGAGCGAGTCCTAAAGGATGAGCTGTGATACTAGTGATAATGTACTGTCAACCCTGCCCATGCAGTCACTTGTATTAAAAGGTCACATTTTTCTTGTCCTGTCAATGAAAATTTCATATAAATTAAACCTCTTTCAAGAGGTCACTTGTTTATAAGACTACCTTTTATTTGTCCCAAAGGTGACCTCTTAATACAGGTTTGACTGTATTTTCAATACCTTCAAACATTTTTGTTAATGTAGATGCAGGGTTCACCAAACCAGGCGAAGTGGCCGACTTCTTTGCATTGGTTTCAATGAAATCACCCAATTTCTGTCAATAAGCAAAGTTTTAGTCGCCCTGTCAGTCTTTCCAAGTCCGTATTTTTTTCACCAATAATCATACTTTTTCTTCAATATTCACATAAAAGGAGCTCCCATGTTCTTGAAATTTGACCCATACAGGGTTTGATGTTCAATATTTTATTCCAAACTTGTTAATTGCATCCTTTTTAAGATCATAGTGCAGCACGTTCGTTTTTGTGAAAGATAGGGGAACATGCGGTAGTGGGGAAAGAAACGTTAAAATTTGGATCGATTTTCGAAAGTCGCCCAGATTTTCTCTCACTTCGCCCTTAAGTCAAGAGAGAGAGAAGTCAAGTCATCTTGTTTTTACTATGTGTGGTGAGCCCTGAGATGACATCATAATGTGTTTGATGTCACACTGACCAATCATTTTCAGTATCACGCCACGAGATTAAAGCAAAAATGTCCAAATTACAGATAAATGTTATTGTACTTTTTTCTGCATATAAATTTATTAACTTCATTAGAGGATATTATATTTCCTTAGACTAGTGATGTAGAATAAACGTGTATATATACGGTCAAATTTGTTCTTCTAATATTGGATGGACCCATTAAACCACTTTGACAACATGTTTAGACTGTCGAAACAGATGTGTACAAGAAAGATCTGACCGAATTTGAGCAAATTTAATCGTGTAAACTCATCTTAAGCGATATATCAGGTCAATGAATGATTGTGATGTCGTAAAAAGTAAATATTTACCATGAAATTAAATTTTGTGTGAGTACAATGTAATTTACTACAAGACAGAAATGTCAGTAACTTTTCATGCAAATGTGAATGACGCTATGTAAATATAATGAACAGCACACAACATACTCTAACACAGATAAGACAGACATTCCTTTAAGGCATGTGAATTGTCATTTCCAGCATATCATATGAAACATACATGTTTTTGTTTGTTTGTTAATAAATGAAACTATGAATGATGGATGCATGTCAGAATTACGCTGATTTCAAGCGGAAGTGCAAGCTTATTTGAACATTAACAATGTTGTATTATTAACAAATCATGCATTTCCTAATCCACAGACTTCAGTTCACCTTATAAGGAGAGAAATTATTAGAACTGGTAGTAGTGGTCCATTGTATATCCATCCTCCGTCCCTGTGATAACAGACGTCAATGTCAAAGGTTAAATTTTTTTTACCTCTCAATAAATATTTTCATCAATCATGATATCTATTTTTCAAATGGTGTTTTATTAAAAATCAATGTATCAAAATGTTTTTATTATTTTTCATGAAATTCAATTTTTACCATCTTTCAACATTTCATTATTTTACATGAAATTCAATTGATATCAATTTTTCGACATTTCACTATTTTATATGAAATTCAATCTATATCCATTTTTCCACATTTCTCTATAATTGTACATGTTCTGCATACTGATGCACATAATTTACATAAAATATGTTTACTATAATCTGGCCATTACATGTACATCAACAAACTAAATCTTTTTTTAAGCTTGTATTTAACAATAAATATGTGTTCCCACATACATTTTCTCTCACTGTTCTTATTATTATTTATAAAACCACAATATGGCTGAAATATTGCTAAAAGTTGGTGTTAAGCATCAATTGATCAATATTAATTTTCTGCAAGATTATGTTTATACTATCTCATCAAATTTTAGTAGAATGCAACCATGAAACAACAAAAGTGAGAGTATTGATGGCAACGCTAAGGCATTATTTGAGATAGCCATATACCATGAGAGATGACTTATTTACTCTGAAAAAGGGAGGGGTATGATATTTAACGCCACTTTAAACATTATTTCAGCTATATCGTGGCGGTCAGTCTTACTGGTAGAGGAAACTGGAGTACCCGGAAAAAATTACAGACCTGTCGCAAGTCACTGACATACTTTAGTGTATCAAGTACACCTTGCCTGAGCGGGGTTCAAACTCACAACATTAGTGGTGATAAGCACTAATTGCATAGGTAGTTATAAATCAAACTTCCATAGTCATGACCACAACGGCCACTATTACAGGCAGGTATTCCTTATACAGATGTGATCAATTTTTGTACAATTTCTGTATGTACCAGTGCATGTATTTAGTTTTCCATTTCGTGTTTTTTGTTTGTGTGTTGTTCTGTGTCTTGTGTTCCATGTTGCTTGTCTGTCTGGATTGCCCATTCTGGATTGCTCCTTCAGTTTTCTCTAACATTTATTTAGTTTCTGCAATTACATTTCTGACATTTCAGTGGAAGAGAAACAATTCATCTGTTATCAGTTTTAGCATCAGCAATACTTTATTACCGAATATAAAGTACCCTACCTCTAGCATGGTTTCGGTTCTAGTTTTCTCAATAGTTAGAGCTCTTAGTTCTCGTTCTAAATCTCTGGCTTTGTTGACATATTCCTGCAAATAAACAAAATTATTTCATTGTTTTATATTGTCACATTGAGTTGTGTCCTTAAATCTGACGGGAAACTGAAAAACAAAAAGAGGCTCACTTTTGAGTATTAACCACTCGCATGAGACTATATGCTTTTGGTTGGTTCATTGACCATAAGGTGATATATATGCCTTTACACATCTATTACAATAATTTATATTCATTGAAAAATTTAATTTTTCTTTAAACATCTTCAACATCCAATTAAAATAATGTTACCGGTATATTATAATGCATTATCATTTTGTTTTTTTTATTTCAGAATTCACTCTACAGTACCAGAAAAAAAACATGACAAATATTAAATACTTCATGTATTGAAAATTTGAATTAACAAAGAACATTCAAACTGCAGGCACAATCAAGTCAAGTCATCTCAATTCTCTGGGTATTGGTGACGGTTCTGAGCCTCGACCAACAGAGCTGTCCAGCTTGACACCGGGTGGTGAATAGGGGGTGCCCTCTCGATGGAGGTTGTCAGGTTATATTACAAAAAGTCTGACCGTGGAACATAGTGGGAAATGTGTTTCACTGTTTGGAGAATGCCATGCTCCCTCCATGTTATAGACCACTTTTACAGATTTCGAATATACATGTACATTGTATGTGCATTGTACAAACTTGTGCCACTACAAAAAGCTACATTTTTTGTCCTTACTCAACTCTCCATATATTCCAGTGGCAGCCTAAACTTGTTGCTCCACGCAGTTGCCCCATCCCTCCTTCATTTATGTGGGGTTTTTTTTAAATGTTATTGAACTTATTCCCATACTGAATATAGCTGAATACTGCTTGCTGAACATTAAGCAATAATCAATCAATCAACCATCTCAAGCTTGGATAAGTTGTTTCCAAGGAAACATGTAGCATGAAGTTAACATTTGGACCGTTCATAGCAGATTCATCTGGGTAAACTGGAATTCCCCGTTAAAGTAAAATCATTGGTCACTCCAATTTAAGGGTTAGGGTTATGGTGTTTAATGCCACTTTCAACAATTTTTCAGCTACATCATAGCGGTCAATTATTGGTAGAGGAAACCGGAGTACCCAGAGAAAACCACCGACCTGTCACAATTAACTGGCAAACTTTATCACATAATGTATCGAGTACACCTTGCCAGGAACGGGGTTCAAATTCACAACTTTAGTAGCGATAGGCACTGAATGCATAAGGTAGTTTTAATTCCAACTACCATATGATCGTGACCACGAAGGCCCCACATTCCATTTTAAGCAAAACAACTTTGGACTACATTTATACAAGGAATTTATCCATTTTATATGCAGTCAACCTATATGTATTTTCAGATAAATAGTTTCTTTTGTACATGTATTATTGACATAGTTTATATGTATTAAGGTGCACATACATTTTATATATTAATTTCTTATAAGTATATCATTGTATAGACATTTAAATCAATCCTTTTTTTTTAATATGGAATTTTATTTCTGATCAAATTAATTGACTTAGGATAAATATTTAGGAAATGAAAAAAAGAACTGTTTTTTTAATTGGAAGTTCTCAATATGCTGCGGTTATATTTATCAGCAAGTTTAAACAAAAGTTCCATATGGTTTTAAGATTTATACCATTGAAAATAAATGTTACCATAAATAGACACTGGCAAAGTTAATTATCTCCCTTTAATATTATAATTCTAATTTGCCACTATTTTTATTTGTTATATAATTTATGTAAAATAATTTTAAAAATAACATTTATTTAAATGTTCCCAGGAAGCAGATTGGTCCTACATTTGAATAACAAAATGTAAACATAACCTCATGTTGAGACAAGTATTTAATTGTGGGTGCTTAGTAGGTATAAATGTCTTAAGAATAATAAGTTCACGGGTCATTAAACATGTAGTTGGTGTACATAAAAAATTAATTCACATTTTGTACGCATTCATTGTGATCAAGGTTACTTAATCTTTGTATTATAGTGCATTTCCTTTGGTACCTTGCTATTATTAAGAGATCAGTATTTATATACATGTAGTTTTTGTAATAAAACTTTTATTTATAGATTCTTATAAGAGTAAAAACTTCACATGTTTTCACAAATGATTTTTGAATTGTGTACTACAGTAAATTTTGTCCACAGTAGTTTAAAAGTTAAAGGATAGATTGCAGCAAAACTATTAACAAACAATATCATTGAATTTATAGATGTAATCTATTATTGAAATTTACAGTTCCTAAATAATGGTTTGTTTACAAATGACATGATGATACTCGTTTAGAGCTGCAACAAGATTTTAATTGTTTTTTTATCAGCATAGGAGTTTCTATGTTCTCTGAAGGCCTGACATCAGCTTACCACTAGCCAAGAAGAGTATGCTATTGATTGTGCATTTTGCTATCCCATATGACAATGAATTGCTTTATATGAGGAGCTATCAGTCGTATCCTAAAAGATGAAAAAGTCAAATCATGCATATAGTATACCCCCTCCCCTTAAGTTTCCTGGGGCATTGCTTAAATATATGATCATTTGCTGAGAAAAATACAATGTCAAAATTAAGGATAGGGTGAAACTAGGCCGGTTCGCTTCTGCAGTGAACGGTGTATCCCTGTCATGTGACCCGCGTATACCGAATAAACCGCAAAAAAGAACGACACGGCGTGCCTTCAAATTGGCTGGCATTGGATGATTAGCTGCAGTTGCATATGGATCTTATGGATTCCCCAGACGATGAAGAGGGTTCCATTGCATATCTTTTTGAGTGCGTATTTAAAAAAAAAAATTGTAATTAAATACAAATGTAATTTCTAATTAGAAGAAGAAATTTGCTGGTTTGACAAGTTTAAAAAGAAAGTCATGCATCAAAGTTTCTAAATATCAATTGTTTCCTATGTATTTTTCTTCTTCAAATATTTGTCGGTCAAAATATTCTTAAACACATAGCCGTAACTACATTGAGGCAAATAAGGCAAATGCCTCATACCGAAATTGACGATTTAAAAAAAAAAATGTTTATGCAAAGATTTTATTCTAAAAATATATAATATAAATCTCTATTCCGATAGAAACGATATCCACTGAATGAATTCGTTTAATGTCTACGGTTATCGTTTTAAGTCTATCGACATCGTTGCGATGAAAGACATAACTGACTTCTGCTTTTGACGAAGCTAAAACCTTGATACAGTTACTAAATACAAAGCGCAATGATGAATAGTTTGATTGTTTATTCAGTAGAGCAGAAAAAATTGCAGAACGATTAAAGGTAGACTTAAAACCAAAGCGATGTGAAAATTATGCAACACTAAAACTTATTTGTAAACTGTTATCCATGCTCATTTAAAGAGGCATTAGCTACAATTTTGACCAAAAAAATTATATGTTTTGGAAATTGGTAAATAGCTTTAAAATGATGAAATAAAGGTAAATATTTCACATTAAACAGCTTATCGCACCACTTTTCGCCTTTTGAGAACGAAAATTACCATCGATTTGTTATTTCCTTGCAAGCAAATAATTTGACCTCACCTTCTCCGTATGCAACTGACCTTAATAGTGGCAGGTAAAAACGAATAATTTGTATTTTGTCACTTATTAACTGCAAACTTGCATGGTTCTTTGTCCGTAATTAACGCCGACTAAAAGCAGATTCACAGAAAATAAGAAATAAGTGCATTGTTGTATTGATTTAATGACGATTCGGCAAACTCCGTAAACAATGCTGATAATTAACAAGATGGCGTCCATTTCTTGATCGATCTCAAAACACGAGCAGTTGCACCTTTTTTCCCTGATGCGCGTACATTTCATAACATTTATAAGTTACATAAATACGTTTTATTAAGGCATCAATCATATCTGATAGTTTTTGTGGGTAACAAAAATTTACGATTTTGGCAGATAATGCCCCTTTAAAGGTTACATGAAATATAACCATTAAAATTCATATGTAAACCATTAATGACAGTAAACTGTGATCAAAGTATTGGTTATATGTTGAAAGTATTGATCAACAAAGCTGAAATTTGTTATTATGAATTTCAGACAAAATACATTAACTCGTACCATGAAGACTGAAATACTGGTATAATCTCCCGGTATATTGTATATCTAAGCAGAAGGCACTACTGAAATTTAGGTTTAATTTATGGGTGTTTATAGTCACATGCATATATTTTTCTGTTATACAGTGACTACAAAATTTATTCGGGGAGGAAAGCTTGGACAGTTATAATGAGCTGATCTGTGAATCCCCAAGCCTTGAGAACTGGCAGGATGTCTGGAAACCATAACACTTGTGGTGGGTATCTGGGCTTGAACTCATGTCGGGAGGTGTTAGTCTTGAAGTCAAAGATCAACAACAACCCTAACGACTCGGCCACACAAAAATCTATGTCGTACTACAATCCTTTTCAAATAAATTGATTGATTGAATGGTGTTTAATGCCAACTTTAACATTATTTCAAAAAAGATATCCTTTTTATTCCTAAAGTTTCACATACTGGATTGTATTACAGTAGATAATACACAATCCTTTCTAAGATTTTTTGCAGAGGTTATAAAAGTGCTTACAATGCACAGTTAAAAAACGGTATCTATAGGTGAATAACAAGATATTGAAAGATGTACAGACTTTTACAATGCACAGGAATGTTACATGAAGCTGTCTCTGGTGTTTTTATTACATTTACATGTATTCTGCTCATATATATTATAACCAGATTTTACCTTTAAAGTAAAATACTGAATAAAATGCTGATTGATATCTGACATCAATAAGTTATATACCAGTATAAAATTCCCATCAAACTTTATTGAAACATAAAAATAAATAAATTCAATGTAACTGTGTAGCAACAATGAATTTTGATTACAATACTTAATGTATGGGACCGTTAGTAAGTAATAATATGGAAATTTAAACATAAGCTTATGATCTTAAAACTAATATAAAACCCATTATACTCCCCAAAATTGTAAAACCATAAATGACCAAATTTTATTGCAATTTAAAGTGACAGAACCAATGATATTTGAAATTGCCCTATTTTGTCAATACGTGTTTTCTTTGTGCGGGTTTATAAAGTATTAAATAGTAACACTGACCATCTCATAAACTTTTATTATAGATAAGTCTAATGATAGTCAAAGTTGATCGTATAATCAATATCATACAAAGTACTTGAATATAAAAATACCAATAAAATAGACAAGCCTGAATAATAAAATTTTTAAAATTTGCATACTTTAATCAATTATTCAATCTTTTAAACATCAAACATCAATGTTCCACGAAGCTGACGCTCCACGATAAATAAATGTACATTTATAAATGAGAGAACATTGTACCTTTTTTCAATCAACATCCAATTTTAATTTGACCCCATTCAATATACAGAGGCGGATTTAGAGGGGGTTGTGCACCCCCCTAAAATTTGCAAAGCATATGTTATACAACGTTAATTAAGCAGTTCAACAAACAACTTTTTCATGAATGGTTAACTCGTGACCTGTAGTAAAATATTCCTAGACATTGTAAATACACGTTGGGTGTGTTTGCTGATTCATATATGGATTCGCTGTCAGTAGTTCAAAGATTATTCCATTCTGATTGGTTCCGAGGTACCAGACATCAACTATTTTCATACGCTAATAGGGAGGTCAGACATTTTTCAATTTTATTTACACAATGACAAATTCTGTAATTCTGTCTTACATTTGAAGACAGCTGCAGTGACAATGCACTAGAACACTTTTATTTAAAGTGAATTATTTAAAAAGTGACATGTTGAAATAAATAAATAATGCACAGTGACATGTTTGGAGAAAATTCTTCATATGTCACAATTTTTTTCATATTTAAACTGGACAGAAGCGACCAAAATTGAATGGAAACTTTGGAAATGGCACTGCTATTTTGAAACTATTTATTCCCTGAAACACATGTTGCTGACCAGTTAGACTGAAAGTAAAACTCATCTGTAGTGGATAGTAGGCTACGTTTTAATAATCTCATACAGTTTGATGAGAAAATTCAAAATTTTTATTTATACGTTCAATTTTATGGATAAAATTTATCCAATTTTGGTGCCATTTTCAATTTTCCCATTGAAATGCATGGTAAAAAATAATTTTAAAAATGTGTTTGGAAACACATGTTGCTGATGAAACAAAGACTACAACTATGCAATTTCTTCCAGAACAATGTCTAAACTACATTTATCAAGTACAGTTTCATTAGATTTCATTATTGTTTTCAAATAATTTCTGATATTCTATTTCTTGGTAAAGACAGATAAAATTCAAAATGGCCACCATTATAAAATATCAGTGGTCATTTTCCGAACTTCAAATTGTCATAACTTTTGAACCGCTTAACAGATTTTAAAAAACTAAACACCACTGTAAATATCTTCAGGAGATCTGGTCATTGGTGTGTACTTTAAGATATTTTAACACATTTTCAAAAAAAAGTCTGACCCTCCTAACGCTAATTAAACATTATTTCTTCAGTCAATTTTACAACTACAAGAAAAACAAATCTTTACAGATCAAAGCATTTAGTAAGCTTAAATCCTGATACTGATGTTCTTTCAACATCAGTATCATTCATAACCAGATACAAATTGATGAATTACAGCAGAATACATCTTCATGATATTATCTGACCTATGATAACAAAAATAGCACGTGTATTTTGGAATTCCCCGGACACATTTGCAATTGACAATTGTTAGTGTCCGGGGAATTCCAAAATACACGTACTATTTAGAAATTATAAAATGGACGAAAATTCTAGGCCAAGAAAACAAGCAAGATTAGATACATTTCTTATTCCTCGATGAGTCAAGTTTTTTTGGTCCGATAAAAATGGTGTGGTTGGTTCAAAATTGTCGTTCAAATAAATGTCTGTAATTCCTCAAACCCCCAAAGTTTCAGGAGCTTTGCCCCCCTGGGGACCTTAAGTGGTCGCCAGACCACTCGCCCCCCCCTCCCCCCCCAACCACAAATCCTGTATCCACCCCTGATATATGAAATGTACTATGCATACCCCAACAGATGAAAGGAGTTTACTATGCATGCAAAACACTGTGCTGACCTTAGAAATCTATAAAAATTTATTTTACTGAAATTAGAATATGGATTTTACAAATTGCCTGATAAATCATGCATAGGTTCTGATTAATCTTAATTAATTATTTAAAGCATTGGAAATGAATATCTCCAGATAAAGCAAATAACCATTGGGAATTTTTTTTGCAGCAATAGAGGCTGATTTTAGATATATTGAATGAGGATGTCGCCTTTGAAACATTCGTAATTTGTAGAATCATAGAGGTTAGAGTTAAGTTTATGGTGTTTAATGCCACTTTCAACAATATTTCAGTTCTATCGTGGCAGTCAGTTTTATTGGTGGAGGAAATCGGAGTACCCGGAGAAAACAAACCGACCTGTCGGAAATCACTGACAAACTTTATAACATAATGTTGTATCAAGTACACCTCACCATGAGTGGGATTCGAAGTCACAACTTTAGTGGTGATAGGCACTGATTGCAGAGGTAGTTGTAAATCCAGCTACCATATGATCATGACCATGACTGCCCCTTGAAGAACCATATAAAGCTGTATTGAAGACTACATTTTTGAAATTTTGAGATATAAAATCATAAAGAACTATAAAAATCTATATTAATATTATTTCTGATTACTTTTTCTTTATTAAAATTGTATTTATTACTTACATGCAAAAATATACATGTACCTAAGAATTTAATGTTATCTTTTTTTTTCAAAATTACCACCTGCATTTTAATCGCTGGTCATACTGAAATCATTTTGCCAAATTACAGAATCAGCTAAGAACAAATTACATTTCGATGAGATGATGATGTCCGATTTGTACAAGACCAACATGCTTAGTTTGATTTCTATAGTGCTAGCTCACTGAATCAACTGTCCTTGGGTAGACATGTCGCCCCACTCTAACACATTATTCCAATTCTGAGCCAACCAGTGTATGGTCTCTTCCATTAATCTTTGGTTTGATTTGACCAGGGCTTGAACCCACAATCTACCTTATTCAAGGCATGCACGCTAACCATTATACCACCTAAGTCATCCTAAGACGTTTCAAATAAAAAAAATTACTATGATTTAACCCACCATTTTTAAGGTTTTTTACCATGATTTCATATGTAATCTAATGTATGCAATAAATGCAAAGAGAAACAGACTTTCAAAAAAAAAACAAAAAAACTTAAACTAGTATTTAATAAGTATATTTTGAAAGTAAAAAAAAATTCATTCAAAATGGTTCAATTTATTTTGCATTGAAATTCTCCATTCATCAAAAAGTTATTTGTGGTTCTACAGCATATTATTATTAATTACAAATCTACTAAAAAGAACATTTTTAAAACTGTCCACAGACACATAAAAATAAGCTTCAATATAAACATGGACTGAAATGGAGTACTTAAAATTGAAGTTTATTAACAGTTCTAGTAAAAATAAATACTAATATTTTAGTAGATTATACACATTTCATTTAGATTGTAAAAAGCACAAGAAAAACAGTAATAAACGATTGTTAACCATAAGAAGATTACTGTTTAAATACTGAGTCTATGGCATCTAAAACACGTCTATACACTTCAACAAAGTATAATGGACTTGACATACCTTACATATTCATTTGTACTATAACATGTGCAAGCCGATTTATTTTTAGCATAATTTTTTTTTTTGTTAATTCCAAATTAAAGGTATGTCAATGAAAGAACAATAGCGTTAATTCAATATTTTTCTTTTCTGTCGAAGTAAAGTAATGCATAATTTCATTTTACCCCACTCTCCCAATTCTCTTAAAAATGATGATTTGTACTTGATAAATATGCAAATATCTATTACATGCACCAATAAACATTTTTAGTTTCCGGTACCAGAGGTCATTACTATAAGACGACTAAGTAGTTACATGTTCATTCAACGGAGGTCTACGGTTTAGAAACTTAAAGCAATAAAAAAAAAATCAGCTTACAAAAATGTATATATATGACCATGAACAAGGATCATCGTATAAGTATTTACATCCTAACAAATATTTTTTTGATTTGGTATGGTATATGGTGTTTAACGCCACTTTCAACAATATTTTAGCTATATCGTGGCGGTCAGTTTTATTGGTGGAGGAAACTGGAGTACCAGAAGAAAACCGCCGATCTGCCGCAAGTCACTGACAAACTTTATCACATAATGTTGTATCGAGTACACCCCGCCATGAACTGGGTTCGAACTCACAACTTTAGTGGTGATAGGCACTGATTGCATAGGTAGTAATAAATCCAACCACCCTACAACCACGACCACAAAGGCCCCTATAAGCATTTACATCCTTGCATTGAATGAATATTTATTTAAAAATCCAGTAACAAATGCATATATCCAAATTTGTGATAAAGACCATACTTTAAACTTTCCATTTCAATATAAAATCCCCACTATACTGATAGATTAACAAATAATTAATCATAAAGTTTATATTTAAATAATCAAAAACATATCAGAATATATTTGTTTAGAAATGTACATGTACATGTGGAATTTCTATTGAAGTATACAATAATCTATCGAAAGGTTATTTCAAATTACCGGTACAAAGCGTAACTTTTTCAAGGTTAGAAGTGCAATGGGATCCCATTAACTGGTTTAACCCCACTAGTCAGGACCTAGAATTCCATCAGCTTTGACTTGCTATATAATTTTTTAGGTCTCCAGGAGTGTTCACATGTTGTTATATTGTCAACCATAACAACTCTACTTTTTATTGTCAAAAGAACAAGTCTTCAGAGTACTTAGGTTTCAAGCATCACAGGGCATGTGCTGACCCCCCTTTTTCTTATTATGGACAAGACTCTCTATATACAAGTATCGTAGATAAATTATAAAAATAATGTATCAACATGTACAAAAGTGGCTAGTGCTTTTAAGCTTTTAATATCCCTTTTACTGTGCACTTACAAAGAGAAAGATAACTTGATTTTATCGATTAAATGTTAGCTTTAGACCATTTTCAGCCATTTCTTGGCAACCAGGCGTAGTATGGAAGATATCCAGAGAACATATTAAAAACAAATAGAGTCTGATACTTTGGAAATTAATGTACAAACTAAACAACTAACTATAGTCTAGAACTTGTTACAAATCTTTTTTTTCTTCAATGTCCTAGCTAGGGGGACATTGATGGATGCAGCACCCTGTCATTTAAAATTCAGTGTCGTTCTGTCCCCTCTAAGCACCCCTGCTCTTCAAATTTTCTATGTCCTAGCTAGAGGGACATTTAGGGGTGCAGAACCCTGCCCTTGAAGTCCGGTTTACTTCTGTTCCCTCTAAGTAAAAACCCCTGCATTTCAGATTTTCTATGTGCCATTATGCAATTATTAAATAGGTATACTAGTATGTACATTTCAGCCAATTAATTATTAGGGTCAACTTTATGATAACGGTAAGTTAAATGTTTTATCATAATTAACGCTCACTGACCTTCTGCAGTCCCATATTTATTTCAGATCCTAGCTAGAACACTATTAACCCTCTCTTTGGTGAAAACATAGCAGTCTTTAATTTCTAGATGACTGATTACTAGACAGCTGCGTGCCAAAAACAAAGATTTCCATGTGTTGCATACACAGTAATCCCCTCTTATAAAGCCACTCGCACAAAAAAGTCACCTCTATTTTACCGTCCTCACGATGTGCACTGGTCCTCCGACCCAAGATCAGTAAAACTTTGTTCGGACCAGTAAATTTGTTTTCAGTTTTTATTTAGAACTATATAAAATAAATTCAAGAATTTAATTTAACAAGTAAATTCAAATTTTTATTTCGAGGACTGCATTTATCAGGCCAGATTTCCAATACACTGATATAGTAAAATTCTACTAAGTTGTCCCCCCTCTTTCATTGTATAAGGGATGGCATTACAAGAGGGGGACTACTGTAACATAAATTTGGTTAACGACGGATTTGCTGACCCCTTTACAAAAATTATTTCCAAATCTGACCTCATTCATTTGGTCTTTTTTAACTTACTGTGTTTGCAGCTTCCACAGGATCCTTCCATGTTACTTTCTTATTAGAAAGTGGACTACCAGGACTAATAGGACTACGAGACATGTACTCCCTCCCTCGATCCATTCTCTCTTCTTCAGCAGATGAACGGGGGATTAATTCGCACAATATTCCTATCAAACTCTAGCTATATCCATCAAATAAATGGAATTATTCCAAAAACAAATATTGAAATACTAACTTATTCCACTACATTAATATTTTATTAACGATTCTTTCATGTTAGTTTTTCTGCTTCAATTGTCACCTTGTTGTAATTCACTAATTACATGCAGTGTTTTAAAATATCTAACACATAAATCCTACGGCAATGATCTATTTTGAGCCCTGCACCCCTCCGTCATCTTTTGTAATTATAACAATAAGCAAATGTAAAGGTATAGAAAGTTTGTTGATAAATAGTAGAGAATTATCCACACGTTATCTGAGGGCTGTCAAGCGGGGCGGGAAGTCTGAACGTGTAACTTATAACATGCTCTCACATGCCCCTAACTGCCATTCAATCTTACCTGAGTTTTACCTGAGTGACTTGAGCATTCAATCTCGTTAAGATTTTTGCCTATTTATTGTTTGCCAATATACTCTTCTGTTTCACATCTTTTTGTCTTTAAAATAGATCAAAATCTTAAAAATTTAAAGAAAGGTTTAAAGTCGTAAAGTTTTTATCTTTTTTACAAAGTTATGACCCATTAAACAGATATTTATTTGTTTGTGTGTAAGAACAGATTAATCTTTTGTATAATATAATGATGTTGAATGGTCAGGATTTTTTACGAGTGGAATTTGCATGGCATATTTAAATTATTTCATTATTTAAAGCAGTTTTTGATATTTGCTATACATGTAATCTGTTTATATCCATAATTTTTAATGTTTATCTATATTTAAATGATCATACATTTGTATTTAATTTATACATTAAATGTTTCATCGTGTTTTTATGCTTCAAATACCAATAATTGATTTTTATTAAAAATATTTTCCTAACATAAAGATTGAGATATAAATGTTATAACATTATCAATGTAATAAAATAAGTGATATAGTTAGGATTATGGTGTTTAACACCACTTTCAACAACATTTCAGTTATATTGTGGCAGTATAAAAACTTCAGTGTATATCTGCATGCATTATCACAATCAGAATGTGAAATTTTTCACACTATGCTACGAGGCTCAATCCAATTTGATCTACCAATAGAAAAACAACAGTTGGGAGCTAATCATGTCAAATCTATTGAGAAGACTTCAAACAATTACTACATAATCTAGTTTGAAATACTTGACAGTTACTGAACTACATTGTTGTTGTTTCTTATATAATATACTGGGTATGTTTGAAATATGTATGTCTATTTTTCTATATTTTGAACTCTTCCACATTGAAAGAAATAAAGATAATAATATTAAATAATAATAATAACAATGAATGTTTGTGTTTGGTAGCTACATATATAGTAAAATGAAGTTTCATACAATCAAGAGTTTAAAATTACTTGTATGATTAAATCAAGACCTTACCATTTTTTTTATCATGTATATTAAGGGAACTGGCTCAAATCAAAAAAAAAATTGTAGGCCAAGTAGGTTTTTCATATATCTAGTTCAAATGGGTAATTTAATCATTTCCACCAATATGCACTTTTAAGGTACACATTTCCATCATAGATTTCAATACAAGTTATTATTGTTTTTGTTAATAAATTTGTACTCTAGGTTTTGAAGAAAAGGCATGCAAGTTTGTTTTTATTTCCTTCAAATAAAAAAAAAATGACATTACTAACACTCTTTCATCCAATCAAAACATATCAATCTTTTTCAATTTAAAATCATTCTGACTAACATCTATTGAATATTTACATTGTATTTGAGTCCTTATTTGATATGGTGCTCATGGATGTGCTACATGCCTGTCAATTTTTAGATATCAACCAATTGTGTTTAAAACATGATTAAGACCTTCATCTTTTCATTTTTAACCAAGAAAATATAAATGAAAGACACCAAAATAAAAATTTTCCTCTAAACTTTATTGTGGTAGCATTAGGTTTGGGACGAACAGGGACAGACTATTTTATGAATAATAAGCAAGACAAAAGTTTGTTAGAATTGTGGTGTAAAGCATCTAAAATCCTATCCATATCTTAAAAAGTCAAAACAATAGGACAGATTTTTTATAATAAGGAAAAACAGGACAGACTTTTTATGGCAAGGCGACAAAACCAGATTTTGCTTCATATTCCTGGATAGATCAATTGATAGATTTCAAATTTTGGAAATGAAATTTCAATTTGCTAAATGATAGGAACAAGCTTACAAGTTGCAAAAAAGAAAATAAATTTCAGGTTTTGGTGATGGGCGAACAGTAGACAGACATGTCTGTGTTGGGATAAACAAAAGACAGACATGAACTTTGTTGGGACAAACAAAAGACAGACATGAACTTTGTTGGGACAAACAAAAGACAGACACCTTCTGTGCAGACAGAATTATATGTTATCTGACAAATGATGAACTTACATTCCATTTCATTTAACCTTTCTTTAAGTTATAAGCAATAAACCTCTGCCAATTTTGTAATTTACTGTCCTTTAGTGCATCTGAACTGAATGTGTCTGTCCAAATTTGTCAGACCACGATGTAAATGTACGCAAATTTGTTGTTATTTCGTGACATTACAAAACAACACTTCTCATTTGAAAAACCTATGAATATAGCCTTCTGTTCAACAGTCAAGGAGTGTCGCACAAACAATACAACTTGAATTAGTTTGAATGATTTCTCATTTCATGCAGTTCATTCGTAACTTGAGTTCGCCACAGACATTTAGAACTTGCCGAGATAGACGGCAGACATACCGTCCCTTCAGACGCCATGACAGATTTAAGTCCGATTTCCGGCAGTCAAGTGCCCGGATTACCGCAAAACCATGATGTAGTAAAAGTTCGATGTCGTAAACGGTATACAAACTTCAGAAGGGCAAATAATATGACGCAATTGTCGTTCGTAACATGCGGACAGAAATTAACATTCCCGTGCTTTTGCCGAGTTTTAATACTATGTTACATAGTATGTATGTTATGTACAGATTATTGCAATAATTTCACAACGTACAGTTATCTTTTTTTCCCAGATACGATCATGTCTGTTTTTGTAACAATAAACATCACTTGTAGTTTAACGAATTCCAATTTAGTCAACCTCTCTTGTTGGACAGATATAGCTACGTCCGACACCCCAACTTTTAATTTATAATTTAAGCATTCAATTCTTACTGGAATCAAATAATTTGTCCTTCAATATAAAAACTTGAATATCATCTCTCAATTATATTCAAATTTGATCCAAGTGAATTATTTATGAGACTCTCACACTCCAGACAATTCTCCTGCTAGAACCATGTAACAAAATGGAGGCAAATCCAGATAATTTTAGGAATGAAAAGGCATATTTTAAATGTGACCCTGGTCAAATTTTTAGTCAGAAATGTTTATTCTATCTGACAACAGTATACTTTTGACATTTCAATTAAAATCCTGGTAAAAACTAGAAAAGAAGTATGCCCCCGCACTTGATAATTATGAACAAAGTTGTTTTGTTAGGAGTGATTTAAAAAAAATGAAGTGTGTCTGTAAGACACAAATGATGCCCCTGCCTGACCATCAAAATCCTGTGGACATACACACCTCCATTATGTGTATAAACATCCTACAAAATATTAAAGCTGTAGCTCCAAAACTGTAGGAAAAGATAGCCGGACAAACCATGTATCTATATCAAGACGGACGAACAAAATGACTAAGTCCAACTACCTGTCATTTTGAGAATATTTGATGAAAATCAAAATCCTGTGGACATGCACACCTCCATTATGTGTATAAACATCCTGCAAAATATTAAAGCTGTAGCTCTAAAACTGTAGGAGGAGATAGCCAGACAAACCATGTTCCCCTTATGCAGCTAGTACGAAAAAAATGACTAAGTTCAACTACCTGTCATTTTGAGAATATTTGAAGAAAATCAAAATCCTGTGGACATGCACACCTCCATTATGTGTATAAACATCCTACAAAATATTAAAGCTGTAGCTCCAAAACTGTAGGAGGAGATAGCCAGACAAACCATGTATCTATATCCGGACGGACGAACGGACGGACAGGGGGTAAATTAATATGCCCCCCGACTCGTCACGGGGGCATAAAAATTACTAATATTAATATTATATTACATTCTACTTTCAGGTACCAAAATGGGCACTTGATCAAATATTGACTCATATGCTTTAAATTATTTATCAACCAATCCCTTCCTCTCAACATTAGCAGTATATAGTAACAATTTAAAAGAAATCTATTCTTGATTTTAATTTCAATTTTCAATAAAAACATTTAATACAAAAGACCATTTCATGTATTAGTTTCAAACAGCAGCCCGTAATAATTGGACATGTCACAAAAAAATATTATATCTGTAATTCTAGACCAGATTTAATATTACACTCTTGTATACAACAAAGTACAAAGATATTAAATATCCCATAACAATGCTTTTTTTGTATAATCTTGAGGAATTTTCAATCTGAATTTGATATTATAGATTGTATCAATTTATATAATTCCAATTGGTCCATCAGTTAAAAGCTTTAATGATTGATTGGTTGGTGTTTAATGCCAACTTTAGCAATATTTCAGCTATATCGTGGCATTAAAAGTTTTATCATAATTCTACAAATATATATTATTTGTGATTGTTTTTTTGATAATGGATTTCTCAGAGCAATAAGGCATCGTAGGCAATGAGAAGTCCATTTCAAGTAAAACATTATCACCACCCCCCCCCCCCCCCCCCCCCCCCCCCATCTGTCCAACCTTTTTCCATGACCAAAACATTACTGATTGTTCCGACCAAAAATGAAAGGGACCCTCCTCTCTTCACCGGTAAGCTGCTGATAAAATTTCAAAACATTCTGAGAAACACTACTCAAGTTATCATACGACATAGGGTAAAAATCCTATTTTCCATCATATCAAGTCCAATAACTCTGGAACGGCAAAAGTGAAAATCGTCAAAAAAGAAAGGGATCCTCCTCTCTTCACCAGTAAACAGCTGATAAAATTTTAAAAGATTTTAAGAAACACAACTCAAGTTATCGTACGACATAGGATTTGTCTACAGATGGACGGACGGACATGGTGAAACCAGTATACCCCCTACAACTTCGTTGCGGGGGGTATAAACAATAGTATGTTTCTTGAAGATTTGTCAAAGTGATGTACAGTGTAACTGTCGTCAATATTACATGATCTCAGAAATCAAAGATAATATCTTGTTGCTTGATCAAGTTCATCACATATTCATGATAATGTTGTGGCGAGGTGTACTCGATACAACATTATGTGATAAAATTTGTCAGTGACTTGCGGAAGATCAGTGGTTTTCTTCACTTCCTCCACTAATAAAACCGACTACCATGATATAAATGAAATTTTGTTGAAAGTGGCATAACCATAACTCTTACTCCTGTTGATTGATAGTAAATATATAACCATGTGTAAATACCAAAGGGAGAAAAAGTTATATCACCTGAATCAACAGTTGAATCTGCTAATTGGTCTATTAGTTTAAGGGATTAATTCTAAAATGAGTGAGCGATTGTATTTTTAACAAGAAGTTAGCAGCTTTTCAGTTAAATCATTGACAGAACAAGTTGTTATAATGATGCATACTTTCTGCTAGATCAACAATTATATATCTTTTGTAGGTTAAACACCCCTTTTGAATATTTTGAAAATAAAGAGTAGATGTACATGTTTTGCAGCCACCTCAAAAGACTTTTTTTTCCCATTTCTACCAACTCTCCGAGGATTTTTCTACTATATTATTAAGCAAAGGCTAGGGTCCCCAAATTTTGCCAGTAGCCCTTGAAAAAAATATATAAAGAACACATTAGATTTATTTTGTTGTGAATTCAAACCTTGAACTTCCCTTTAATATATGTTTATTTGAGCTTGAAGTAAAGTAATTGTTCACCTTCCCTTATGAGGCAGAAAAAATACAGTATAAATAGAAGATTATCAAAGCCAATATTTATCCAGTGTGCTTTTCCACAATATTTACTTCTTAATACAATGTATATGAAAAAATAACATTAAACTTACAACTATATAATATAATAATATTATATAAAGAGACCAATCATTTATGGAGTGAAGACAAGCACAGACAAATCTACAACCACTTGGAACTCCACTGATCTTTCCAACCTCTCAAAACTAACATCGGACGTGATACAACAGTAAACAGACTTCTCTGGTAAAACAGTCTACATATATCATGTCCATTGTATAATCATACCAAGGTCTCAAACTGTATCGGCTTCAAATCAAAGAATATATTCCCAAGTTTAATTGCGCAAATGTTAATTCACGAGAAAGCTTGGTTTACATGATTTTTTTTTTAAATGTGCATTAATAAAAGAGTATACCATCTTTGGGTGAATTGAAATGTTTTAGTTTTATACATATTCATACCCTTATTACAGCAGAGGTGATGATGATAGAGCAGCAGCACATTCATATGAGGTTAGCCAAGTTGTTCAACAATTGAAATGTTTTAGTTTTATACATATTCGTACCCTTATTACAGCAGAGGTAATGATGATAGAACAGCAGCACATTCATATGAGGTTAGCCAAGTTGTTCAACAACTGGTAATGTTTGTCTGCTATGTGAAAATGTTATGATTGAAAAAAAAATATACAAAAACTACATTGAGTGAAACCTGTCTAAACCGAACTCTGAATAAAATGTAATCCTATAAAAACCAAACCTTATTTAAATATTATAAAGTCCCAGCGTAAGTCATCTTATTTAAATATTATAAAGTCCCAGCGTAAGTCATCTTCTTTAAATATTATAAAGTCCCAGCGTAAGTCATCTTATTTAAATATTATAAGTTCTCAGCGTAAGTAATCTTTGTTAATTTCATCTGTATTATTAATAGAACATTATTTTAAACATCTAATCTTAATTTTGATCAGATCATCAATGAAATTTTATATTAACAAGAGAAATGAGAAAGATCCAACTGAAACTGTTTGGGAGGGGGGGTAATTAGCCATGTTTAATTGTTGTTCTTTATGGGAGCACAACAAGCTTTGTCCATTAGCTGTTATCACATAATGCTGTATCAAGTTCACCTCGCCTGAACGGGATTCGAACTCACAACATTAGTAAACACTGACAAATATTACCTTAGATGAACCTGAAACTTGTTTGAGTTTCGACTCCAATATATTAACTCGGTCATTTGCCTCTCTTTCAAGTTCTTCTACTGTTTGCACTAAAACTTCATTCTGTTCACTGAGGTCATTCACATAAGCCTGCATGATTCTTACTCTTGTCTGAAAATACATTTAAAATATTTGTTACGAAATGAAAGAACAATTGGGGCTAACAGCTTGAAAAACTTTTTTCCCCCTTATATTATACAAATATTTACTGAATCAATAATGCTATAGTATTTGTTATTTATAGTCTGGCATAAACTAATAAAACTGTTAAGTCACAATAGTACACTATTGTAACGATTTGTAACTTCTTACCCAGATAAAGGAAGGGATAGTATATGGATAACAATGACATTCTGTACTCCAGTTTTTGCTTTACCTCATGTAATCTCATAATAATTGAATATACACCAAGCCAAGTTGCTATTGTTTTGAACAAGAAGGCAATTTTTTAAACTTAATCACATAATATTGTATCAAGTACACCTCACCTGAATAGGATTCCAACTCATAACATTAGTGGTGATAGGCACTGATTGCATAGGTAATTTTAAATCCAACTACCATACGATCACGACCACGATGGCCCCCTTATAAAAGTAAAATAAACCATTTTTTTTTGTGAAAAGTAAAATTATGTTGCCCTGCGTCAACTACATTTGATGATTTAAAAACCTCTTTTTTTTTGTGGAGAAAGTCACCATCAAAAAACATAATCAATTGAATACCAAAACTTGAATATATTACTAAACTAATCATTAACATTGTAATAAAATGAAATTATTATGCGGGAACACAAACACCTTTCAACATATAAACCAGACTTATCAGATAAGAACATCACAGGTAATTATGTTTCATGCCTCAATTTTTAATAGAAATGCAGGACATTTTCATCATGAAGATTGTACTTCAGTGCTTGAAATCGGTAATAAAGAAAAGAAGAAGAAAAACATATATAAAATTGTTACTGTAGGTTGCTCTTATTCAATACAGCTACATGTTTTCTTAGAAGTTATAATGCAGAATTTGGTTGTCCTGATCAAAGTCAAACTCTAGTCTTCTGTAACAAATTTTAGGCATCTGAGATGACGGGACGGGTGTCTGCCAATTTCTAGCACCGGGATTGTAGATGGACCTGCATCCATCTACATTACCTACTACGTAATCAGTGATTACCTATCATCACTAAGGTATACATGTTTGACTACACACCAGACATAGAAGGGTCTTCGTTATTGTGATCCTTAATTAGGTACAAGTAGCTTGATTTATATCTAAATAAATGAACTCGGTGCCTTTCACCAATGAAAATTTGAAATTGTGAGGCCGATTCCATACTGTGGCAAAGCTTACAGCACGCACAGCACGTTTCAGAGCTCCAGATAATTTTCAAGTCCAAAGGGTAATTACCCCCTACTTTTGAAAATGATGCGTATTTGCATATTTCCTTTGCACTGTTGTACTCTCTACTTCAGAAAAGATTGCTTACATGTACACTTTAAAAATATGTTGGACACAAGTGTTATTCAATAAACACAGGATGCAAGTGAAATGTATATCTCTGTTTAATTTGACACGATTGTGTCATGTTTATTAATAAAATGTTGTAAATATTTAGCTTTTTGCTCGTCGACTTCGGCAGTTTTCACAGCCGTGTTGATAATGTCATCAATGATTCCTTTAACTATACTGTCACTAGACACAGATGAAACTGTCAGGAACTTTTAAAAAAGTATATAATTTTCCGTAGCGCGCTTATTCATGTTCTTGCTCATTTTCAACGAACAACGTGTTCCCAAATTCACTTTCGTTTTAGTTCTTAACTAAACCGCATTTATTTGTAATATTGACCGCGATTGGATGATTTATCCTAAACATCCAATCAGATCTCTTTTGACATCAATGCTTAGAAAGGCAAACATTCGGTACCCCTCGGATGTATACACTTTCTCTTTCGAAAAGTATAAAGAGAAGTAATTACGGGGAATTTCTCAAAGTCAAAAATGTATTGTTTATGTACACGATGTATTATCGTCAACAGCGTACAAGTACGCTCCGAATTTGGAAAGTTTGCTTACACAGCAATATGTATGCGTAAATGTACACTCTGATCTAATAATAAATGCGTTTCTACTCCTTTTCATAGCGTAAAAAACGCAAATACACAGCTTATCTGGAGCTCTGCGTTTTAGCAAGAAATCACCTTGGTCGGTGTTTTTTCGTAGTGAAATGTTGGTGATATGTCATAAAATCACCGTGAAAATATACAAATTAGGGCCTAAATGTTGGTGAAATATTTTAATTGTCGGTGACAACAATGCGACAAAAAATTATATGTTATACATGTACATGTACTAATTTTTTTTTATCCCGTTTTAGGCCCTTTAGTTTTTATTGCTCTTTTAACAATAGCATATTTTATCTCCGAAAAACGCAATGCCCCAGATGGGATTCGATCCAGAGACCTCATGCATTGCAAGCCACCACTCTACCAACTGAGCCAAAGGTGATTTCCACTAACGCAGTTAGCAATGGTGGTTATGAACCTACTACAGTTCCAATAACCTTATGTAGAGGAGCATACCCGACTCAGACTTGGGGTCAATTACTTTCAAATGTAATCGATTACACTACAATTACTTTGCTATTTTCATGATTACATTACATTACGATTACATCCATTTTCAAATGTAATAGATTAAACTACAATCACTTTGTAAATGTAATCGATTACATTACTGATTACATTTAATGTCATGACAACCAATACATTAGTGTTTTATGTTATTTTGTCTCGTGTACATCTGCCCAATATCTCTTTCTCTTTTTTAATGTATTTCTTAATCAGAACTATGAATTACAATTCAGTTGTAATGTGATCATTACATGCAATAACAAACAGTACATTGAAAATTATAAACGGCAATTCTCATTTTCCTAGTATTTTTCATAAAATATGTCTTCTCTTATTACTATATATGACCAATATCGATTCCATCATTATGACATACATTTGCACATTTTAATAATATATATCAAATAATTTCAAACATCCTGTGAAAGTCTATTGGAGATAATACATTGTAAACTAGCAGTTAATTACCTGATAAAAATTTTAATTAAGGTATTATTTATGATACCAAATTATGTAACAATCACCATTACTAAATTTCACACCATTTGAATGTTTGTCCTTGATATATAATTCAGAAAATAAAAAAACAAAAATCATTCTGATTCTAAAAACTTGCTTAAAAATGTACATAATTTCTCAGTCTAAATATGAAAACTAAATCCTTAATTTATGTAAATAGGTTTAATAAAATATCCATTACAAGTTGCATAGTAACCCACAAGTAATGAAAAAAATTATATAATTCAATATTAAAAGGAAAATCAGCACCTAAATAAAAAGCAGAAATATCACATATATCTGAATATCAGATACAAGCCCCATTAGAATATTCTTTAAACAAAAAATCAAAAATCTTACAAATATTACAACTTGCTATTTATCATTTAATTTGTATTTTATACATGTATACATGTACAAGCATCATAAATAAATGTTTCTGAAAATCATAATTTACATTTTGCTTTTTATATAATATCTTTATTGAAATTTAAATCTCTTTTTAAACTTGTATAAGAAATCTTCATGAGATACCTATGTTTTGATTTAAATAAAATATTTCTTTATCTTATGCGAATCATGAGGACATGGTGATAGTCTTTCAGAAAAGCAATTTCATATATGAAATCTTGAAAGTTGTGTCAGATAATTTAAAATTTTAGAGCTTGTTGTGTTTTACACAAGCCAACAAACTGTTTTCACTGAATTTTTGAAACCCTAAAGAAATTGAAATTGAGATATTTTTTTTGAAGTCATAAATTATGACTTAATATTTTTTGTAGCTGTGATAGTTCTGATTGCAATTAAGCATACAATAATATCTACATTATTTGTTTAATAAATTTCATGAAGAAAATTCATTTACATAAATCATACATTAAATATGTAAGGAGATATATGTTTCAGTTAAGACAAAATAAGTCAAAATGATGAAAAGTAATCTAAATGTAATCGGAAAGTAACCATGATTACAGGGTCAAAATGAATGTAATCGATTACATTACGATTACATGTAATCTAAAAAATGTCTGATTACAGATTACATTCGATTACATGAACAATTTAATCGATTACAACCGATTATGATTACCCCATGTCTGATACCCGTTATACTCCACCACCTCAGGAGTCATCAATGATCATACATTGCAGGACTCACCAAACCAGGAGAAGTGGATAACTTTTTCGTCTTGGTTTCAATGAAATCACCCTATTTCCGCCAAGACGCAAAGGTTTTGTCACCGCGTCAGTCTTTGTAAGTCGATATTTTAATTTCAATCATACTTTTTCTCCATGTATTCATGTATAAGTTCTCATGTTCCTGAAATTTGACCTATATACAGGGTTTGATATTCTATATGTTGATTTCATCTTTTTTAAGATAGTTGTGAAGCTCGTTTGTTTTGTGAAATGTACGGGAACATGCGTTTGTGGGAAAGAAATGCTAAAATTTTGCTAGCTCCGCTTAACAACAAATAAAAATGGTGCCATCGGAAGGTGAACGCAATCATGTACAGTGCTATGGGAAATGTTGACCGTAGCTACTTTTAACCAAACTTTTGAATTTATTTTTTTTGCATTTCTGCGACATAGAAACTTAGATGTACGTGTCGGTTACTAGTAAAGGGCTACACCCTGCATAAAATGATATGATCACAGTAAGACAACCCTGGCTTTATTTTCAAAATTTGAATCAAATTCTTTGTTGTTTCCCTTGCTTGGCATGGAACGGATACCCACCATAAGTAAGATAACTTATACATATGTATAACAACCATATAGGGCTTAGGAGTGTACCAGTGATATATATATTCTCCCTTTACAATGTCAATGCAATGGCAGACACTTGACAATAACATTATATTAACACTAACAGTGTTCAAAATCAAATGTGATATTTCCAATATTTCAGATAAAGATTCTGTTCCGTTATACCTTTGTTGTGTCCTCTCCAGAATGCTCGGCTTCATCTAACCTACGAAGTCTCGTTTCGTACAATCCTTTGAATTCCCCAAGCAAATTTTGCATGCCACCACTTCTTTTCTTTGAACTGAATTCTCTGCTTATTTCCGCCATTGTGGCCCTACACTCTTAAAAAGCGTAGTGCTACTTAAGATCGGATATCAGTTAGGCCTATATGTTTCAATTCATTTGTTTTTATCTGGAGTCACCATCTATCGTAAAATCATTTACAAATTGTTGAACAGCTTCAGCGGAAGAGGGTCCCTGGTAATCTTCTTCTAGTACATTTGAAACCGCTGTTTTCATTGGTTCCTAATGAAAACACTCTCCTTTTTAATCCAACCATAAGTGTTGTATCTTCTCTGTTTTTGTTTTGGTTCAAGGCACACGTGTTTCGATCTGTCAAACTAGTCCAAAATACACTTTAAATCATTTTAAATTTGCAAACTTAACAAATTAAATATATGTCTTGAAAATTGCGTTGATTCTGTGAATAAAACTAATTTAATCAATTTAAAAATGAAGGCTGAATATTGATAAAACTAAGTGATTACGGTCGCCACCAGCCGGGAAACAAGTTGCAACATGTGGTTGTCTGTTTATAAACAAGGTGAATCGATTCATTATTGATATCCTGTTCACACTTCAACACTTCTTCTTTATTATTAAATGTGCCAGTAATTCTTTAATTAAACCACGTGTTAACTAGAAAGCCTTTAAAAGGATATGGACTTGTTCGATTGTGATGAAATTTTTACCAACGATAAATTAACTGGAATATTGTTAAAAGTGGCGTTAAGCACCATAAATCCAAACCCCAACTACCTTTGCAATCAGTGCCTATCACTACACTAACGTTGTGCAGTGGCGGCTTTAATGGGGGGGGAGGGGACTTTGGGGGCTTCACCCCCACCCCCCGTCCAAAAAGTCAAATACATATTCAAGGCTATTTAACGTCACGTTATGGCTTTTAATCGAATGATTTCGATCTGTGTGATGAAAGTAAAACAAAATACAAATTAATTTCTTTGTGTTAATTTAATCTTCAAAGCGGTAATTATAAGTAATTATGCATCATTATGAATCACTTTTATGAATGTATCGTCAACATACCAAATAATCAGGTGTTATTGTCTTAAACGTTGTATAAACATGTCTAGTGTCATAATTTCATATAGGTATAACCACCAACACCTGTAAATTGAGGCTCTTTGAAGAAAATTCTTGTTTAAATATCATTTATTTTTACAAATAAAATTAAAGGAAAATATTGCTGTATTATAAAAAAAAATTACACGAGTTTCCGTTTTGAAAATATATGAATACAGCACATTTTAAACTCTAAATGAAAATATAAATACATATAAAATAATTAAAATTAATAAAAAAAAAAAATAATAGAGTTATTAGATTTTTTTCCTGCTATTGCTCAGACCCTTGAGCACTTTACAAAACTGCCAACACACACATACACCAGACATTGTGATTGTTCAAATGTGCCTGGCTTTTAAAAAAGGCCTCAGCAGATCACTACAAGAGAGATCACTTGACATAGGCAGAGCCTTAAAAAGCGAATCTTTAGTTCCGAGCTGACTAGAAGACTGTAGAGCAAATGTTGAACAATTCAACCGCCAGTGTTTGAGAGGAGTATTAACACTGCTAGACATAAAAACCTAGAATATGCGGGAGACAAATAATGAGAGATAATGTTCAAGCAGGGGGTCCGGAAGACTACTTTATGAAGTCAATAACTACCTTTTCTCGGCTATACGCTAAATGAAATGAAAACAAGATTTACCAACCTTCACACCAGAACGCTTTGGGGCTACAGCTGGTTCCATCTATTATTGAAAATATTGCCCCATATCTGAGCCCCCTCTCCCCCGTCAAAAGAGTCTCTGGATCCGCCCCTGTTGTGAGTTCGAATCTGGCGAGGCGTATTCGATACAACATTATGTGATAAAGTTTGTGTAAGTGACTTTCGACAGGTCGATGATTTTCTCCGGGTACTCTGCTTTCCTCCTCAAATAAAACTGACCGCCACGATATAGCTGAAATATTGTCGAAAGTGACGTTAAACACCATAAAACAAACTAACCAACGCATTTGCTATAATCTGATCCCCTGATTTTTTAAAGATTCAAATATCAACAGTTAGTGCTTCAGCACTGACATGGTTTATTAGATTTATGTTTGAAATTTGCAGTACCTAAATAACGTCATAGTATTAAAACTAAGAGCAATCTCTTCAAGGTATAGGTAACCTTAATTGATTTCACTATCCTGGTTATGTCCTTTACTTATGAATTATTTGACTTTTCAATCCTTTGACTTTGATCGCACGTGTGCACGAAAATAGATACTAATATCAAACCTGTCTTAAAGAGCCCGCACCTCTATATATATCAAATCACTGTCTATAAAGGGCAGCCTCATCTTTCCCATTAATAAACAGTGCATATAATTTTAACCTATATATAAAGGGCAATTGCTCATAACGGGTACATTTTCAGGTTTCCTTGAATGCTCTGTATATACAAGTTTGACTGTTCCTGCTCTGTATATACAAGTTTGACTGTTCCTGTTCTGTATATACAAGTTTGACTGTTCCTGCTCTGTATATACAAGTTTGACTGTTCCTGTTCTGTATATACAAGTTTGACTGTTCCTGCTCTGTATATACAACTGAGTTTGACTGTTCCTGCTCTGTATATACAAGTTTGACTGTTCCTGCTCTGTATATACAAGTTTGACTGTTCCTGCTCTGTATATACAAGTTTGACTGTTCCTGCTCTGTATATACAAGTTTGACTGTTCCTGCTCTGTATATACAAGTTTGACTGTTCCTGCTCTGTATATACAAGTTTGACTGTTCCTGTTCTGTATATACAAGTTTGACTGTTCCTGCTCTGTATATACAACTGAGTTTGACTGTTCCTGCTCTGTATATACAAGTTTGACTGTTCCTGCTCTGTATATACAAGTTTGACTGTTCCTGCTCTGTATATACAACTGAGTTTGACTGTTCCTGCTCTGTATATACAAGTTTGAAATGTTCCTGCTCTGTATATACAAGTTTGACTGTTCCTGCTCTGTATATACAAGTTTGACTGTTCCTGCTCTGTATATACAAGTTTGACTGTTCCTGCTCTGTATATACAAGTTTGACTGTTTCTACATTGTTATTATTAAATGTATCACTGGATCAATACCTCTGCTGATCCAGTAATAGTCCCCGAGGGGCAATATCATCCGCGCGTACCTGGTGAAGGTTATTCGTGCAATACATCGTGCGCACTCAATTATATATCTACGTTTTCATTACTATGAGTGGGTGGAAAGTCAAACCTCTGCTGGTGAACTGTTAATAAGAGTATTAGTCCTAGGGTATCATCCACCCAGTACTTTTAAAGTGTTTCGACACTGTCATGGTTTATTAATAAGAGTATTACTCCTGGGGTATCATCTGCCCAGTACCTTTAAAGTGTTTCGGCACTTGCTTGGTTTATTGACATATCTATGCTTGAAATTGACAGTTCCTGTAATTTATTACAGAATAAAATCATTCTCCCGCATAGATACTTAGTAGATTACTTTAACCGAGTATGATTATCCTGTTCAGTCCCTTTGATTCAATCACTAATTGTTCCCAAAGACTTTTATTTTATCTGGGCTTCCACTCTTTTGACTATGAGCCACGTAATGAATGTTATTCCAGAAACGCGTCGTGTGAACCAAATTAGATATCTGTATTTTTATTACTGTCACTCAGTAGATACCTCTGCTGATCTCCGAGGATGTAATCCGTCCATTAGTCAACTGTTTCCACACTGACATGGGTTGTTAAATATATTTATGTTAAAATTGACAGTTCCTAAATAACGTAATTTATTTAAACAAAGGTCAATTTCCATCAGACATAGGTAACATTAACAGATTATGGCTATCCTGTTTGGTCATTTAGTTCAATTACTTACTCCCGAGTAGTCAGTTTTTCTGTACTGGCGTGGTTTGGTTAGGAGATTGGTGGATTATTTTTGTTCTCCGTGCTTCGTTATTGTTGGTATAAATTCATTTGCCATGTATCGCTATATAAGGACATTGCTTATTAATCGGTTTCAGTAAATAATATTTAACGTTCCCCATAGTAGCGGTCATATCATCTACGTTTCTGTGAACCTTTTTCAATAGAGCGTTTTCATGGTTTTTGACGACGTGTGTGTTCTTTCTAAAGTCACCTTATAGTCAATTTGCAATAGTACAGCCATTTCTACTTGTGCACCTGCACCAAATATTGTTGACAAGGAAGACCGGAATACAAAAAAAATAGTACGGCATGCAGTGCCTGATTTAGATAAAGAGACGCCCTAGGCTATTCCACTTGTGAGGCCCCTCCCAATTCCCCACCTTCACGACTGGAGGAAGATGGAAGTGTGTTTAATCAATTTCAATAAAGGCGAAGATGATGAAGGGTGTTTAAAATTCTGCAATATTCTGAAATGGAGTGCAACGTTAACTGTGTAAGGAAAATGACTGAAGGGTTGTTTAGAAAGTACAGTATGTTATGACAGCATAAGTGTGAAAGTCCAATAACAGTGTTAGCAATATTACACACCTTGGATGGAGGCCGCGTAAATTTTGAGGCCCTAGGCTTCAGCCTATCGAACATATAAGTAAATCCGGCACTAATGGCATGATGCAACAGGGGTGACATATACTTTATCGATTACTGTGGGTTTCTTGTTTTTCGCGAAGTGTGACATGCATGATTTATATCCATTGAACTGTGATAAGTAATTTTGTGAACTGTGATGAAACACTTACATTATCCCCCCCCCCCCCCCCCTTTTTATTAGATATGTAATGTATTCATGATTGGAAATTACAGTTTTTGACTATGTAATCAATTAAAATCAAGTTAAATTTTTTATCTTATATATTTATTACAATTATTCCATTGTTAGATAAAAGAGTCAGAAGAAAATAAAGACACTTGCTTCATATTTAGAAAAAGAGAGATAACTCTGATAGACTATTTAATTTGCTAGTGCTGTCACAATATATACTATATTGGTGTTAAAACTATCATAAACAAATCTTATTTCCTGTTGTGCTCCTCAGCCTATGAAAAGAATCCCGAAACAAATGCCAAAAAATACGTTAACAATAGTAATATATATTGATGCGAATAAACACGAGAGATTATTCAACATTTACACTTGGACACAAATTAAAGGAACAGCTGTTTTATTGCTGTTCTACATTTCTGGAATGTACTACTTACATGGACAGCAGCTCATGTTCCGTCAAAACTCAAAAATACTAAACTAGTAATAACAAGTCTTTGTTTTTCTTCATAATTGAAGTTTTATATCTAATCGTGGAATACATTTTTATCAAATAAATATATTCAAAGATTAAGATATTTTATAACAAGTGTTCGCACAACGAGCTGGAGCTTACGGAATAATAAGAATAAATAAAAACGTAAATATCTAATTTAGTGCACACGACGCATTTCTCGAATATATAGCCTTCAAAGTACAAGTACAAAAGATTGTAAAACCAATTACTTTAAAAGTGTTTGGGAGCTTTAAAACCACGGGGCCTAAGTTAAGGTACGAGAACAATCATTTCACCAAGAGGGGAGGTTTGGGCCCATAAAACTAACGTAAACCCGCCACTTGTTATTGAAGTGCCTTACCAATCCAGGAAAGTAAGCGGTCATGTATTTGTGTGTCTTGTCTCTTGCAATTTTCCATTTGATTTTGGCACCGTAATAAACCATGTCAGTGCCGAAACACTTAATACTGTGCCAAAATACAATACAAAGGGTCTAAACATGATTACTTGAGGGAAATAACCTATACCTGATTGGTATTACTTTTAATAAATTACATTATTTAGGAACTGTAAACTGCAAACATAAATATCTTTAATAAACCATGTCAGTTCTGAAGTACTAACTACTGGACGGCTGGTGCCCTTGTGAACCAGTAGCGGTATCGACATTGTGATACTATAGTAGTAATACAAACGTAGATATCTATTTTACGGCTTACGATACGCTTCTGGAATAACTTTCACAAATTACGCTCATATATATACACTCACGGGTCAAAAGTATTTCCTCACTAAGATATTTCCCTATATATTTCATATAAAACCACTTATTTTCATAACATTCTCATGAAGTCATTCCTTATCTGATTTTCATGAAATTTTCAGCATTAAATGCAGAAATAAGTATAGTTTCTTCTTAATATAATTTTCAAATAATTTTATTTCTACTTTCTCTTAAGAATTGATTTAAAAACAAGTTTAATTTTTTCACCAAATCTTACTATATAATCATATAAAATTGTGACGTCAAGAATTTACATTTGTGTTTAAATCATAAATGCTTGTAAATAAAAGTTCAAAAAAATTACATGAAGATATTAAAATAAACTCTAATAATTCTACTATTAAAGGTAAAAATTTCATGAAAATCGGCTAAGGAATGACTTCATGAGAATGTTATGAAAATAAGTGGTTTTATATGAAATATATAGGGAAATATCTTAGTGAGGAAATACTTTTGACCCGTGAGTGTAGTTCAATGATGAAAAGCAATACTAACTTAAAATTCTTTGAGAGAAGTTAAACCGAAGGACATAAACAGGATTGTAAATTTATGCCCGAGGTAGATTTATCTTATGGTTAATAAATAACATTATTTGGGAACAATGAATTTACAACATACATATATATGATACAGCAAGTCAGTGCTGAAACGTAAACTACTGGGCAAATAATACCATCGGGCACCATTAGTCCATCAAGCAGAGGTATCAACCTAGTGATAGTAATCAAAACGTGTACATGTACTTGTATATATCTGATTAAGTGTATGCTCAGTCAAAAGACTGGAAAGGCAAGCAAATAGAATACAATTGTTTGTATGAGAGCAAATAAACGAAAGGGTCTAAACAGGATAAACACGGGGGAGTTAACTTATATAGATTATATTATTTGAGAATTGTAAATTTCAAATATTCGATATATTTTCTGATTAATAGATTAGAAAGACAAATAATATAAAAGAAAAGTTAAAAATACCAAAAGGGGGGTAATATACCAAAAGGGGGGTAATCAGATGTCGTAAATCAAAGGACAGACAATAGAATGGTCAAATAAAAGACAAATAATCAAACAATGATCTAAATACTATACAGAAAACTAAAGATTGAACAACACGAACAAAATAAAAACAGAGGATGAACTCAGGTACTCCGTAAGGGTAAGTAGTTCCTGCTTCAGTAGTCGTTAGAAGTAAGTAAAACAAAGAGCATGCATAGGATAGTTAACATCGGCTATGGGCACATGTGCCTGATGGGGAGTGACCTTTGTTTTTCTTTATACTGACATTTGTTAATGTGTTATTTCCTTTCATTGGTACAGCACTTCATGTGGTGAATTTTTTTTTTTTTTCTTAATTAATTAATGGAAATTAGTAATCGCTCTGTTCGAGCCTCTTGTTTATTATCCATAGCTATTGATGAGTACCATCATATTTGTTGCATCAATTTCAAGCGAAGTATCGTTGAAAGCATTTCAATATTTATACAATTTTAAAGTTCATCTCTGGTGAAATAGCTAGAAAAAAAGAAAACAGATTAAACTAGAAAAAAGGTTTTAAAAATATTCTAGAGTTATTTCCCCTTGATAGATGAAAACAAAAAAACACTACCACAACGTCAGAACAGTTTTCAAAATTCAATCGTAAAATCGAAGAAACAGATATACCAAACAGACAAATGTACATGATCCCTCACTCTTCTTGCTTGTAAAGGACACTTCAATAAAACAAAAAGTGGCCGTTTAAACTCGTTTTATTGGCCCAAGCCTCCCCGGCATTGTGAAAGCCATTAAGGGTACGGTCATGTAAGTATTTTTCACATATGAACAAAATGCAGATCCCCACATATAGCTGGGTGAACAAGGTGATACATAATATATCTATTGTTCGTGACACAAAAGTTTCTATGTGTATAATACTGGTTCTATAAAAGAGAGTCGGTGGCCTTAACTATCATCTAAATGTGAGATAGCACACAAGGCTCTCCGATGACATATTAGGAAACAAAGGTCGAAATGTCACAGATGACCAACAATATGTCTTGTCTGTCGTAATCACAATCCAGTCCTCCCTTTCTCCTTCCAGCCTAGCCATCGAATTTTTAACAAGAGCAATACGACTGTTACAACTAGAAGAGCAGTGAAGGCTTTTCCAGGAGCACCAGAGTTCAACCTTTTTTATTCATTCAGTTATTCTGGAGTCCAACGCCATTTCCATATCAGATGGTGTTCATTTCATTAATAGTAACACGACGGTTGCCTCTCGTATAGTGCTCAGTTCACCCCGGTTTCTCTGTAGTGCTTTTGCAGATCATTGTTTGTCGTTCTGTCTTTTTACTTGTGGAACCGCATCGGTGGCGTAATGGTTAGCGTGCTCGCCTCGAGTGCGGTATATCATGAGTTCGAGCCCCGGTCGGGTCAAACTAAAAACTATAAAATTGGTCTACGCTAAGCACGCAGCATTAAGGAGAAAGAGCAAAGACTGGTTGGCTCGGAATCAGAATAATGTGTCTGAGTGGAGAGACATGTCTACCCACGGATTGTTGTTTCAATGAACTAGCACTATAAAAAATCCAACTCAGCGTGTTGGTCTAGTACAAAGCGGACCTCATCATCATCTCATTGAAAAGTAACTTGTTCTCGCCATGATATAGCTGACAAATTGCTGAATTGGCAGTTAAACAACAATAACTCACTCACTCACTTTTACTTATGGCCATTGTAGTATGTGTCATTCGATTTGCCATTTGGCGCTTCTGGTTACCCCTTTGGAATATCCAACTTTTCTTGAACAAAAATCGAATTACCAATACCATCTAGCAACAAGGAGCTGACAGCTTCCGAAAAACATTTTGAAAGATAAGAAGTGACAATCCTTTAAAAAAAACCTTGACGAAATAGTTTAGTACTCTTAAGATGATGGCGTTGTTAAAAGATCTGAAAACAAACTGTAAATCACACAAATGCAAACAATGGAACTGCTGTCCATCACTGTTTAAACTTTCTTTTCATTAATAAAGGACGAAGTCCTTTTAACGGTAGGCTGTCCGATTTTTCCTCCTTTCTATATTGATAGCCAAATATCTGTTCACCGGAAGTTTAAAAAAATAGATCAATTGTTTTTTAGAAACGCAAAAGAAATATATTTCAATGAAAAATTCCAAATTCTTTAGTTATTTACTCGACGGAAGAGCAGCGTAGGTAAAATGAACGGAACAACCATAACAAATAGGCTACAAAATTCATTCAAAATAAAAGATAATAACGTGTACGGATCATCGTATTATTGAAATTTTAGGACTTCGTTCTCCAAACAGGTTGCCTGTCTCATATTAAATTTATTTGTATAAAATTTTAAATTGATGTAAATTTTACAGCTCTGTCACACACGTACATCGCAGTTCTCTTGTTACACGAAATGAATTATACATGAAAATGTAATTCCATATAATATCATGAAGATATTATTACATCAAAAAAATGTATTATAATAAAATGAAAAACAAAAAATACACCACTGTCGGAACAAAAAAATGTGTTTGTATGAGGAGGAGATTAGCTTACCTCACCTAAGCACCCTTTTTATTTCATTGTATTTCGCGTCGTCCGATTTTAGATTATTAAAACTTTCTAAGTGTTGTTCTGTGTGATCTTGACTTGTTTTTCGATTTTGCTATTCCACAGATTTTACGTTCACTTTGCTAGATAAATCCTATTGTATGGTCAAACGTATTAATAATAAAAATGATTCCGATTAGAATTAAGAGACTACAAAGACACTCAAGTACAAAATAACCATTCATGTTTAGATATATCCAGATAGGTGTTCCCAAGGAACTGAAAAACTACCAGCTAGACAAAAAAAAAACAACAACATATATTGAAGTTTTTCGTCCCTGAACAACTCTAGATCATCAAACTAGTACGGTGTATACCTCAACGAGGACTGAACATTATATGAGCAACTAATATCAGTATTATATATCCGCTGTATATGCATCGTGTGGAGATCCTTCTTGTGATATCCACGAGGTTTCATGTGACACAAAGGTAACATTGAGTCTACAACTGAAGACACGGTGTTTTGCTTCCCAATTATAAGTCTATTATTTTAGGTAGTTATGCAAGGTCATCTCTGATGAATAAGACTCGGACAAAACGTTTAGTAAAAGGGATAACATTGTACATAATCTTGTTCAAATGTAAGCAAAATATTATAGAGTTACTCCCCTTTGATAGCTATACAACACAAATGTGATAAGATTTCAAACATCTAATATACATGGTAGTTCTCGGCGAAACAATTATACATGAAAAATATGATTTTTTCAAATAATTTCATGCGACAAACATTATAGACCTTTTTAGTTGATTAGCTTACGATTCCTAAGCATGCCTGTACCAAGTCAGGGTCATTACGGTTTTCACAGTTTTCCGGTTGTTGACTGATTTTGTCTGTTTATATACTTATGAGTTTTGACTTTCCTTTTGTAAGATTGTTCGGAGTTCGGTAATTTTGTTATTACCCTTATTTTCTGAGAGAGGTGGTTGCTCTTTCTACAATATGGTCCTCGTTCACATCCTCCGACTTCCTATTGTGTCTTGGCGTTTGGTAGAGAAACCTTAGAGAAAACAGAAGAGGCAATAAGGAATGAACAATCCAAAGATACTGGCATCATTGGGCACCCAAGAGACAGGACGAAGAGAGGCAAAGAAACCTTAGAGAAAACAGAAGAGGTAATAAGGAATGAACAATCCAAAGATACTGGCATCATTGGGCACCCAAGAGACAGGACGAAGAGAAGCAAAGAAACCTTAGAGAAAACAGAAGAGGCAATAAGGAATGGACAATCCAAAGACACTGGCATCATTGGGCACCCAAGAGACAGGACGAAGAGAAGCAAAGAAACCTTAGAGAAAACAGAAGAGGTAATAAGGAATGAACAATCCAAAGATACTGGCATCATTGGGCACCCAAGAGACAGGACGAAGAGAGGCAAAGAAACCTTAGAGAAAACAGAAGAGGCAATAAGGAATGGACAATCCAAAGACACTGGCATCATTGGGCACCCAAGAGACAGGACGAAGAGAAGCAAAGAAACCTTAGAGAAAACAGAAGAGGTAATAAGGAATGGACAATCCAAAGACACTGACATCATTGGGCACCCAAGAGACGGGACGAAGAGAAGCAAAGAAACCTTAGAGAAAACAGAAGAGGCAATAAGGAATGGACAATCCAAAGACACTGGCATCATTGGGCACCCAAGAGACAGGACGAAGAGAAGCAAAGAAACCTTAGAGAAAACAGAAGAGGCAATAAGGAATGGACAATCCAAAGACACTGGCATCATTGGGCACCCAAGAGACAGGACGAAGAGAAGCAAAGAAACCTTAGAGAAAACAGAAGAGGTAATAAGGAATGGACAATCCAAAGACACTGGCATCATTGGGCACCCAAGAGACAGGACGAAGAGAAGCAAAGAAACCTTAGAGAAAACAGAAGAGGCAATACGGAATGGACAATCCAAAGACACTGGCATCATTGGGCACCCAAGAGACAGGACGAAGAGAAGCAAAGAAACCTTAGAGAAAACAGAAGAGGTAATAAGGAATGGACAATCCAAAGACACTGGCATCATTGGGCACCCAAGAGACAGGACGAAGAGAAGCAAAGAAACCTTAGAGAAAACAGAAGAGGCAATACGGAATGGACAATCCAAAGACACTGGCATCATTGGGCACCCAAGAGACAGGACGAAGAGAAGCAAAGAAACCTTAGAGAAAACAGAAGAGGTAATAAGGAATGGACAATCCAAAGACACTGGCATCATTGGGCACCCAAGAGACAGGACGAAGAGAGGCAAAGAAACCTTAGAGAAAACAGAAGAGGTAATAAGGAATGGACAATCCAAAGACACTGGCATCATTGGGCACCCAAGAGACAGGACGAAGAGAAGCAAAGAAACCTTAGAGAAAACAGAAGAGGCAATAAGGAATGGACAATCCAAAGACACTGGCATCATTGGGCACCCAAGAGACAGGACGAAGAGAAGCAAAGAAACCTTAGAGAAAACAGAAGAGGTAATAAGGAATGGACAATCCAAAGACACTGGCATCATTGGGCACCCAAGAGACAGGACGAAGAGAAGCAAAGAAACCTTAGAGAAAACAGAAGAGGTAATAAGGAATGGACAATCCAAAGACACTGGCATCATTGGGCACCCAAGAGACAGGACGAAGAGAAGCAAAGAAACCTTAGAGAAAACAGAAGAGACAATAAGGAATGGACAATCCAAAGACACTGGCATCATTGGGCACCCAAGAGACAGGACGAAGAGAAGCAAAGAAACCTTAGAGAAAACAGAAGAGGCAATACGGAATGGACAATCCAAAGACACTGGCATCATTGGGCACCCAAGAGAGAGGACGAAGAGAAGCAAAGAAACCTTAGAGAAAACAGAAGAGGCAATACGGAATGGACAATCCAAAGACACTGGCATCATTGGGCACCCAAGAGACAGGACGAAGAGAAGCAAAGAAACCTTAGAGAAAACAGAAGAGGTAATAAGGAATGGACAATCCAAAGACACTGGCATCATTGGGCACCCAAGAGACAGGACGAAGAGAGGCAAAGAAACCTTAGAGAAAACAGAAGAGGTAATAAGGAATGGACAATCCAAAGACACTGGCATCATTGGGCACCCAAGAGAGAGGACGAAGAGAAGCAAAGAAACCTTAGAGAAAACAGAAGAGGCAATACGGAATGGACAATCCAAAGACACTGGCATCATTGGGCACCCAAGAGACAGGACGAAGAGAAGCAAAGAAACCTTAGAGAAAACAGAAGAGGTAATAAGGAATGGACAATCCAAAGACACTGGCATCATTGGGCACCCAAGAGACAGGACGAAGAGAGGCAAAGAAACCTTAGAGAAAACAGAAGAGGTAATAAGGAATGGACAATCCAAAGACACTGGCATCATTGGGCACCCAAGAGACAGGACGAAGAGAAGCAAAGAAACCTTAGAGAAAACAGAAGAGACAATAAGGAATGGACAATCCAAAGACACTGGCATCATTGGGCACCCAAGAGACAGGACGAAGAGAAGCAAAGAAACCTTAGAGAAAACAGAAGAGGCAATACGGAATGGACAATCCAAAGACACTGGCATCATTGGGCACCCAAGAGACAGGACGAAGAGAAGCAAAGAAACCTTAGAGAAAACAGAAGAGGCAATACGGAATGGACAATCCAAAGACACTGGCATCATTGGGCACCCAAGAGACAGGACGAAGAGAAGCAAAGAAACCTTAGAGAAAACAGAAGAGGTAATAAGGAATGGACAATCCAAAGACACTGGCATCATTGGGCACCCAAGAGACAGGACGAAGAGAGGCAAAGAAACCTTAGAGAAAACAGAAGAGGTAATAAGGAATGGACAATCCAAAGACACTGGCATCATTGAGCACCCAAGAGACAGGACGAAGAGAAGCATAGAAACCTTAGAGAAAACAGAAGAGGTAATAAGGAATGGACAATCCAAAGACACTGGCATCATTGGGCACCCAAGAGACAGGACGAAGAGAAGCAAAGAAACCTTAGAGAAAACAGAAGAGGCAATAAGGAATGGACAATCCAAAGACACTGGCATCATTGGGCACCCAAGAGACAGGACGAAGAGAAGCAAAGAAACCTTAGAGAAAACAGAAGAGGTAATAAGGAATGGACAATCCAAAGACACTGGCATCATTGGGCACCCAAGAGACAGGACGAAGAGAGGCAAAGAAACCTTAGAGAAAACAGAAGAGGTAATAAGGAATGGACAATCCAAAGACACTGGCATCATTGGGCACCCAAGAGACGGGACGAAGAGAGGCAATGAAACCTTAGAGAAAACAGAAGAGGTAATAAGGAATGGACAATCCAAAGACACTGACATCATTAGGCACCCAAGAGACAGGACGAAGAGAAACAAAGAAACCTTAGAGAAAACAGAAGAGGCAATAAGGAATGGACAATCCAAAGACACTGACATCATTGGGCACCCAAGAGACAGGACGAAGAGAAGCAAAGAAACCTTAGAGAAAACAGAAGAGGTAATAAGGAATGGACAATCCAAAGACACTGGCATCATTGGGCACCCAAGAGACAGGACGAAGAGAAGCAAAGAAACCTTAGAGAAAACAGAAGAGGTAATAAGGAATGGACAATCCAAAGACACTGGCATCATTGGGCACCCAAGAGACAGGACGAAGAGAGGCAAAGAAACCTTAGAGAAAACAGAAGAGGTAATAAGGAATGAACAATCCAAAGACACTGGCATCATTGGGCACCCAAGAGACAGGACGAAGAGAGGCAAAGAAACCTTAGAGAAAACAGAAGAGGCAATAAGGAATGGACAATCCAAAGACACTGGCATCATTGGGCACCCAAGAGACAGGACGAAGAGAAGCAAAGAAACCTTAGAGAAAACAGAAGAGGTAATAAGGAATGGACAATCCAAAGACACTGGCATCATTGGGCACCCAAGAGACAGGACGAAGAGAGGCAAAGAAACCTTAGAGAAAACAGAAGAGGTAATAAGGAATGGACAATCCAAAGACACTGGCATCATTGGGCACCCAAGAGACGGGACGAAGAGAGGCAATGAAACCTTAGAGAAAACAGAAGAGGTAATAAGGAATGGACAATCCAAAGACACTGACATCATTAGGCACCCAAGAGACAGGACGAAGAGAAACAAAGAAACCTTAGAGAAAACAGAAGAGGCAATAAGGAATGGACAATCCAAAGACACTGGCATCATTGGGCACCCAAGAGACAGGACGAAGAGAGGCAACGAAACCTTAGAGAAAACAAAAGAGGCAATAAGGAATGGACAATCCAAAGACACTGGCATCATTGGGCACCCAAGAGACAGGACGAAGAGAAGCAAAGAAACCTTGGAGAAAACAGAAGAGGTAATAAGGAATGGACAATCCAAAGACACTGACATCATTGGGCACCCAAGAGACAGGACGAAGAGAAGCATAGAAACCTTAGAGAAAACAGAAGAGGTAATAAGGAATGGACAATCCAAAGACACTGGCATCATTGGGCACCCAAGAGACAGGACGAAGAGAAACAAAGAAACCTTAGAGAAAACAGAAGAGGTAATAAGGAATGGACAATCCAAAGACACTGGCATCATTGGGCACCCAAGAGACAGGACGAAGAGAAGCAAAGAAACCTTAGAGAAAACAGAAGAGGCAATAAGGAATGGACAATCCAAAGACACTGGCATCATTGGGCACCCAAGAGACAGGACGAAGAGAGGCAAAGAAACCTTAGAGAAAACAGAAGAGGTAATAAGGAATGGACAATCCAAAGACACTGGCATCATTGGGCACCCAAGAGACAGGACGAAGAGAGGCAAAGAAACCTTAGAGAAAACAGAAGAGGTAATAAGGAATGGACAATCCAAAGACACTGGCATCATTGGGCACCCAAGAGACAGGACGAAGAGAGGCAAAGAAACCTTAGAGAAAACAGAAGAGGCAATAAGGAATGGACAATCCAAAGACACTGGCATCATTGGGCACCCAAGAGACAGGACGAAGAGAAGCAAAGAAACTTTAGAGAAAACAGAAGAGGTAATAAGGAATGGACAATCCAAAGACACTGGCATCATTGGGCACCCAAGAGACAGGACGAAGAGAAGCAAAGAAACCTTAGAGAAAACAGAAGAGGTAATAAGGAATGGACAATCCAAAGACACTGGCATCATTGGGCACCCAAGAGACAGGACGAAGAGAGGCAAAGAAACCTTAGAGAAAACAGAAGAGGTAATAAGGAATGGACAATCCAAAGACACTGACATCATTGGGCACCCAAGAGACAGGACGAAGAGAGGCAAAGAAACCTTAGAGAAAACAGAAGAGGTAATAAGGAATGGACAATCCAAAGACACTGACATCATTGGGAACCCAAGAGACAGGACGAAGAGAAGCAAAGAAACCTTAGAGAAAACAGAAGAAGTAATAAGGAATGGACAATCCAAAGACACTGGCATCATTGGGCACCCAAGAGACAGGACGAAGAGAGGCAAAGAAACCTTAGAGAAAACAGAAGAGGTAATAAGGAATGGACAATCCAAAGACACTGGCATCATTGGGCACCCAAGAGACAGGACGAAGAGAGGCAAAGAAACCTTAGAGAAAACAGAAGAGGTAATAAGGAATGGACAATCCAAAGACACTGGCATCATTGGGCACCCAAGAGACAGGACGAAGAGAGGCAAAGAAACCTTAGAGAAAACAGAAAAGGTAATAAGGAATGGTCAATCCAAAGACACTGGCATCATTGGGCACCCAAGAGACAGGACGAAGAGAAGCAAAGAAACCTTAGAGAAAACAGAAGAGGTAATAAGGAATGGACAATCCAAAGACACTGGCATCATTGGGCACCCAAGAGACAGGACGAAGAGAGGCAAAGAAACCTTAGAGAAAACAGAAGAGGTAATAAGGAATGGACAATCCAAAGACACTGGCATCATTGGGCACCCAAGAGACAGGACGAAGAGAAGCAAAGAAACCTTAGAGAAAACAGAAGAGGTAATAAGGAATGAACAATCCAAAGACACTGGCATCATTGGGCACCCAAGAGACAGGACGAAGAGAAGCAAAGAAACCTTAGAGAAAACAGAAGAGGTAATAAGGAATGAACAATCCAAAGACACTGGCATCATTGGGCACCCAAGAGACAGGACGAAGAGAGGCAAAGAAACCTTAGAGAAAACAGAAGAGGCAATAAGGAATGGACAATCCAAAGACACTGGCATCATTGGGCACCCAAGAGACGGGACGAAGAGAAGCAAAGAAACCTTAGAGAAAACAGAAGAGGTAATAAGGAATGGACAATCCAAAGACACTGGCATCATTGGGCACCCAAGAGACAGGACGAAGAGAAGCAAAGAAACCTTAGAGAAAACAGAAGAGGTAATAAGGAATGGACAATCCAAAGACACTGGCATCATTGGGCACCCAAGAGACAGGACGAAGAGAGGCAAAGAAACCTTAGAGAAAAACAGAAGAGGTAATAAGGAATGGACAATCCAAAGACACTGACATCATTGGGCACCCAAGAGACAGGACGAAGAGAGGCAAAGAAACCTTAGAGAAAAACAGAAGAGGTAATAAGGAATGGACAATCCAAAGACACTGACATCATTGGGCACCCAAGAGACAGGACGAAGAGAGGCAAAGAAACCTTAGAGAAAACAGAAGAGGTAATAAGGAATGGACAATCCAAAGACACTGGCATCATTGGGCACCCAAGAGACAGGACGAAGAGAGGCAAAGAAACCTTAGAGAAAACAGAAGAGGCAATAAGGAATGGACAATCCAAAGACACTGGCATCATTGGACACCCAAGAGACAGGACGAAGAGAAGCAAAGAAACTTTAGAGAAAACAGAAGAGGTAATAAGGAATGGACAATCCAAAGACACTGGCATCATTGGGCACCCAAGAGACAGGACGAAGAGAAGCAAAGAAACCTTAGAGAAAACAGAAGAGGTAATAAGGAATGGACAATCCAAAGACACTGGCATCATTGGGCACCCAAGAGACAGGACGAAGAGAGGCAAAGAAACCTTAGAGAAAACAGAAGAGGTAATAAGGAATGGACAATCCAAAGACACTGGCATCATTGGGCACCCAAGAGACAGGACGAAGAGAGGCAAAGAAACCTTAGAGAAAACAGAAGAGGTAATAAGGAATGGACAATCCAAAGACACTGGCATCATTGGGCACCCAAGAGACAGGACGAAGAGAGGCAAAGAAACCTTAGAGAAAACAGAAGAGGTAATAAGGAATGGACAATCCAAAGACACTGGCATCATTGGGCACCCAAGAGACAGGACGAAGAGAAGCAAAGAAACCTTAGAGAAAACAGAAGAGGTAATAAGGAATGGACAATCCAAAGACACTGGCATCATTGGGCACCCAAGAGACAGGACGAAGAGAAGCAAAGAAACCTTAGAGAAAACAGAAGAGGTAATAAGGAATGGACAATCCAAAGACACTGACATCATTGGGCACCCAAGAGACGGGACGAAGAGAGGCAATGAAACCTTAGAGAAAACAGAAGAGGTAATAAGGAATGGACAATCCAAAGACACTGACATCATTGGGCACCCAAGAGACGGGACGAAGAGAGGCAATGAAACCTTAGAGAAAACAGAAGAAGTAATAAGGAATGGACAATCCAAAGACACTGACATCATTGGGCACCCAAGAGACAGGGCGAAGAGAAGCAAAGAAACCTTAGAGAAAACAGAAGAGGTAATAAGGAATGGACAATCCAAAGACACTGGCATCATTGGGCACCCAAGAGACAGGACGAAGAGAAGCAAAGAAACCTTAGAGAAAACAGAAGAGGCAATAAGGAATGGACAATCCAAAGACACTGGCATCATTGGGCACCCAAGAGACAGGACGAAGAGAAGCAAAACCCATAAAAACACAATACAGAAAACTAAAACAATGAACAACACGTACTCCACCAAGAAGACTGGGGAAACCAGGTAGCTAATTTTTGGTTACTCTGATGAATGATTTTACATTGTTACCAATGGATTAATACTAACAAAAGAAATAGGACTATGCTTCGCCGGTGTGGGTCCAACCCTTTAGACAAGAGTATCTGTTTGTTGTGCAGGGATTTGCAGATACATGTATTCAACTGACTTTCGGGATGAGTCTTAAATGAGTGCACCATTCCTTGTACATATAAGACAAGATGCTGCAGCGCCCAATTAGTAACAGCTCCTTTGAAGTGATTGTTGGTGGTTCGTTGCGAGGAAAGCATGCAGTTCCGACCACATCCATAAACATTCTGTTTTACTTTTGGAAATCAAAACATCAATCCAAAGGCCCATCAACATGCACTCTTTTCTCCTAAATGATATATTGTTTTAGTCATTATTATAGCTGAAATAATGTTCACTTGACGTGAATTAACAATCAACCAATCACTACAACCAACAAAATGAATCCCGCATACCAATCTAGATCTGTGTTGCATATATGAGGTTTCCCTAGTGGCAAATATATAGCCATTCACATTATCAGATCTAGTAAAACCGTGTTTTCTCCAAGTACGTTTATCTAGTACATTTGTATTCCTAACTGATTCAACACATAGACAATAGGTAAGTATATGTACATTTTTTTACCTGTCACCTTTTGTCATATGTCTTTCCTGGATATATTGAAGGGCATCTTGTGAAATGACATACATTATGTTAAATTTGCCTGCAGTCGTTTTGTCTCCATTAAATGCTTACTATTACAGTATAGCTCAGCTTTCGTGACATTTTTACACTAACATTTAAACATTCACTTCGCTTCTGTTTACAAATTAACCAAATTAGGGGCCGTCGTGGCCGTGATCGTATGGTAGTTGGATTTACAACTACCTATGCAATCAGTTCCTATTATCACTGATATTGTGAGTTCGAATCTCGATCAGGGCGAGGTGTACAACATTATGTGATAAAGTTTGTCAGTGACTTTCGATAGGTTCGTGGTTTTCTCCGGGTCCCCCGTTTTCCTCCACCAATAAATCTGACCGCCACGATATAACTGAAATATTGTTGAAAGTGGCGTTAAGCAACATCAAACAAACACACAAACTGTTTACAAATAAAATTACCATGTAAACGAAGGAAACCATCTTCTTTTTTATTCAAGGATGTGTGTCATGATTCATGTACTACAACACACATAAGAACTAATCACCAACCAACACTAAACTAATTCCATTGAAACCCAAGTCTTAGTTTAATTTGGAATATGATGGACTATTTGGTCTGACTCACGTATAACAAATAAGTTTCGCCTGCAGTGTAAATTATACAAAATAGAGGATGAAATTCATGCCCCAGTTATGTTGAACGTTGATGTTTGTCATAGTCACAGTTTTTTTATTGTTCATTTTCTAAAAATAAATTTCCATGTTCAGGGTTTTATCCCAACAGTCATTGAACTTATGAAGATGACCAAACAGTTAATTCATTTTTATCAATTATTTTTAAGACGCCAAACTTTTTTTTACATTGACTTTGGTGAAAGGTGTTATGAAGGTTACTATAGTTACCTGTTGCTTGAGCATCTTTAAAAAATATAACATTAATCAACTCGATAGAGCTTACAATATATGATATAATGTATAATGATAAAATATAAATGAAAAAGGAACCAACAGAACCAACTTGTGTGGTTTCAAAAACTACTTGCTATCTATAATTGGTAGCCTTTTACTCTTATATGGGTGTATCTCGTGTTAATATTGGTGAGTGAGCGAGTGATTGTTGTTTAAAGCCACATTAGCAATATTTCAGCTATATCGTGGCGAAAACAAGTTACATTTGATGAGACGATGACGATATCCGCCTTGTACCAGACAAACACGCCGAGTTGAATTTTTATAGTGCTAGCTCACTGAAACAACAGTCCGCGGATAGACATGTCGCTTGTCGCCCAACGTGGATACATTGTCCTGATTCCGAGCCAGCAGGGTGTTTCTCTTCCTCCTTAATGATGCGTGTCGTTAGCGGAGAAGCAACGAATACCAATTTTATAATCTTTCGTTCGACTCGACGGGGGCTCGAAGCATTGCATCCACGATCTACTACACCCGAGGCGAGCACACTAACCATTACACCACCAATGGTGGTTATTATTATTATTATTATATGGCAGAATGTATAGTCCAGCATCTCTTCACTATAGGTACAAACCCCGATGGAACCCCAGGAGACATAAATAAGACCTAGTCTCGTCGTTTCGGGATACAATCATTGCGAAAATGATATCTGTTATTTGTATGTGACTACTATACAACTCATCATCAGGACGGGACATGTATGGTATAAGTCGATTTACATATTACGTGTATATAAAATTAGCAAGAGTGCAAGTCTTCCGAGAAATATGTTATACCCGGTGTACTATTCCATTCAAAGGGTTTTAAATGAAAATTGTATACAGTGGAGTGTGAAATATAGACAACACGAGGAAACAATAGTGCATAAAAATATAAGGTATTGAATGAATTCTTTTGAAATATCAAATTCTTCTTAGTAAACTGATAACGTCTGTCAGTTATACATTTTAGACGAAGTTTCATCAACTCGATCCTGTACTTTTACACTATGCAAGTTTTCCATTTGAGTAACAGACAGCTTTCTATAGCGATGACCGATATTTGTTTTTCTTTCTTCCTGGAACGACCGAACAAGTCGTTCAAGACCCTCGTATTTGTAATATGCTGTCCATTTGACCTCAGTTAAGTCGAAATAAGTAAAATGGAGGTTTCATCAGTCTGTTTAGCCTTCCGGTTTAGTTAAAGGTCAAATATGATCCCGCCGAGGTTTTAACAGCATATAACGACCCCTCAATATATAATAGAGGTTTTCATATAAAGACGAAAGTACCACAAAAAAAGAAGAGTTTGGAGATAGCTCCTATCAGAATCCGTAAATCGGGAAAGGACAGACAACACAATGCTAAAAGAAAAAGGACAAACAACCATCTACAAAACATATAATAGAACTTAAAGCATCTCATACAAAGATGAAAACACCACATATATGAAGGCACTGCATACAAGACGAAATACACAACTCTCCCTGAATTAGGGGGTGGAAATGAGTGACCCGTGTGTGGAGAATGTTGCGCTGCTTGCACGTAAGATAACTCGCAATAGTTTCTAACGAACAGCCGATTGTAATTAATGATCGTTAATTGCCCGTTGCAAGGCAAACATTTCCGAGTTTAAGGGCTAGGGTTATGGTGATTAACGCCACTTTCAACAATATTTCAGTTATATCGTGGCTGTCAGTTTTATTGATGGAGGAAATCGGAGAAAACCACCGACCTGTCGCAAGTCACTGATAAACTTTATCACACAATGTTGCATCGAGTACACCTCTCTATGAGCGGAATTCGAACTCACAACTTCAGTGGTAATAGGCACTGATTGCACATGTAGTTGTAAATCCAACTACCATCCGATCACAACCACGACGGCCCCAACTATCTGTGTAATCAGTGCCTATCATCAATAAAGTTGTGAGTTCGAATCCGGCTGACGGCGAAGTATACTCGATACAACATTATGTGGTAACGTTTGCCAGTGACTTGTGACTGGTCAGTGGGTTTCCCCATCAATAAAACTGACCGCCACGTTATACCTGAAATATTGTTGAAAGTGGCGTTAAACACCATAATCCTAACCCCTGTATATAAACGTCTGAACATTCAACTAAAACCGTGGGTATATTGCATCACCAATTCTCTTAGCATAGTGAAAAACCATTTAGCACAAAGTTCATGGCGAGGTGTACTCGATACAACATAATGTCATAAAGTTTGTCAGTGACTTGCCACAGATCGGTGGTTTTCTCTGAGTACTCCGGTTTCCTCCACCAATAAAACTGACCGCCATGATATAACTGAAATATGTGGCGTTAATCACTATAAAACAACCAACAATTTAGCACAAATGGCCAAATCCACTAACAATATGGTTTTTGTCTATTTTTATAGTTTGTGGGGAATAAAGCTTCCTTCTTTTTTGACAACAATTAAATTTGTGCTCAAACAGAGAGAGAGAAAAAACAGAATAACGTACGTAGTCACAACAAATATTGATTTCAACTTTTAATTGGTATTTACTTGTATCAGTATGTAATTTGATGTGGCTACAAGTTAAGCTTATGTGTATAAAAGTATTTTCTTAATATTAAGTTGTGTTACGTAACAGGATAATTAAATGGCTACCTTTTTAGTTTGACTTTTTGTATTATCACCCTTGAGTAAAGAAACTCTACAGATGAACGGACTTCAAAATAATTATCCGATTTCGTTTTATCAAATAAATATCCAGGCTAAACGTTCTCTCAATAACAGTATTACGACCGTGTTCAATAGCTATAGCATCCCCGTCGTATTTACTTAATTCGTACTTGTTCTGTGTTTATACATGAACTTATATGGGATTTAATACCCTGTAAACGACATACCAAGTCTTTTAAAACCGTTATCATTGATTTCCAGATACAGTTTTTTTTCTCTCCCTGTGCAGAAAATAATCCAAACATTATTATGTGCGCAATTATCACTTTGTATGTACACACACAAAAAGTTACTAAAGATAATTGTTAGAAAACATGACGTGCGGATAATTTTCTTCTTTCATCTTATTAAAAAAATAATTTTTGAAGTGATAACGTTAAAAAACCTGTAAATAATACTCAATGTAATTACTACTATAGAAATAGTTACAATAATATGACCAACTCGTCCAAGGATGGAAACTTGAACAATTTCCAAAATTTTCTCAGGTGATGTCAGTGGTTTCACCAGGTAAAAAATCGAACATACTTATCGAAAGTACTTACACATTATTGTTTCTAACGGTTCGGCAATACTTATTGATGTCACAAACTAAACACAGGAGGTAAATTAACCTATTGACGAAAACTCTTGTGATAATCAGCAGTTCTCCGAAAACATTAACATGATGGAACAAGTTTTTTGGGGAAAATATAAATCTTGTAGAACTTTGCTTGTTACAAAAATGTATATACATTTGTATATATATATATTAATATATGTATGTATATTAATTATGACGTTCATAATTGTAATATTAAATCCATCAAATTAAAATTGTTATTGATAAAACACATAAGCAAAATAATATTATATATGAAAAAATACGAAATTCAGCATAATTATGATCATACTGCTAAATATTTTGTGAAATATGACTTTTGTCAATATACATTTTGAATCTTTTTAGCATTTTAAAAGGAAGTCGTAATCGCTTAAATGTGATTTCGCAATAATCTTTATTATAATCATACATTTATATATTTGATACAGTTGCCTCTGAATTATGGTTTTATACAGGTTAACTAATTCCCCACTTTTTAAAATCCCATCAATTTGTTACTTGGAAACTGATTAGCATTAAAGACACCCCCTCCTTTTATGTTAGATTCATAATTTGTATCTTTTTATACTTAGAAATAAAAAATAAAAAACTCATTAAACATGAATCTTTTTATAGTTAGATTTGAGATAAGAAAAAAAAATAACTCATTAAACATGACGTCTTCTTTTAGTTTCATTTTCAGAGAACTATTTATTTACAATATTTAAAAAAAAATTACACCGAGAAATTTAAATTTTGACCTTTTAATTGTCACATGCAGTTACCGTACATTTTACTTTAAAACTTTTTTTCGTAATAAACCTTTTTTTTTATTTCTGACTTCTGATGTCGAAGTGTTTGGTCTTTATCAACATAAATAGATAGGAGCAATTACATGGCTCAGATATAAAGGTGATAATTTTAAAACTATTGTTGTTTATTCAAGCAGGTAAAAATTAGTGAGTGTTCGAATTAGTTATGATATCAAATGCAACGTAGTTCGTATTATGAAGCCACGATCCTACACAACAGAACAAAGTGTTCAATAGTCGCTTGATTGATTTTTATTCACAATCCTCATTTACCGGATTATTGTTTAAACAGCGTCTGAACAGGTACCCTTTACCTGTCCCTCGTTTGAGAAGCAGCACGCATGCTCCTTGGAGTCATTTTGGTCACTTTTACATCAGTTCGATTACCTGTATACCTATAGATGTCTCATCATGTCACGTCGGAAGCAGGCAAATCCCCGGCCCCTCAAAGGTAGGTTACTTTATTTCATTTTACTTGACATATAATGTATTATAAATTAGTTATTGATTAGTGTATTAAAATTCAACTTTAAGGAAGTTTAAAAACTTCCAAAATTATATTTAAAGAGAACATGACGTCTGCTATTTTTTCTTTCTCACCTGAACAGGTAAGAAATGATGCTGAAGTATATTTCATGGATACTGGAGATGATGTTTACCTTTATGTCGTGTCATATGTACAAAGTTAACCTTATTTAATTTATCTGGGCGATATTAAAGTGGTACATGAGCTTATTTGCACCTGTATCATATCTCAGGTGAGATGTTCTCATCAACTGATGCAGATAATAATATAGGTTTAAAAGATAATACACATATATGTATTTAATAAAAGTTCAATTCATGATAGATTATGGTGTGTTTTTTTCCTTCCAACTTTTATGACCCGCTTTTTTTCCTCTCCGATCCAGGTGTATCAAAATGCAATCCACATCTCTTCACCGCCAAATTCTTTCAATGCATGACATGAGTCAGTGAATAAATTATTACTGCATCCCATTAAATGCAGAAATATCCCACATCTAATGACAATAAGGTGTAACCATGCAGCAGGTGAAGCTGTAAATAATTGATGCACGACACAGAATAGAATCCTTGAAGAAGAATGCAGCCATTGTTGTATGAAATTACTTCTTAACAATCTGTTTTCCACCAATAAATCCACCAACACCTAGGAGTATGGATTCTTAATAGTCACCTTGAAGTGCACCTTATTTGCACTGCAGTTTGGTGCTTCTTATTTGTTTTCTCTCCCTAATTTGATGCTGATGGCAAATGCAATTAAAACAGAAATTTATTCACTAATTTGAATGTACATGTATTTGAGACACGTTTCTTTTTTTCTTTTATGACCTCCATCTAATTTTATTTAATTAAAGTATTAATTTTCCCGAGTTGATGTTTGTATTATTTAATGCAATTAAAGGTAGATGTTAAACGTCAAAATCCGACTTTAAGGTGATTAAATGTCATTGTGTGAAAAGAGTAAAACCTTATTGTCCATAATGGCCCACGGCAAGCATCGCCATAGAAATGCTAAGTCTTTTTCAGTCAAACTTTTAACACTTATTGTTCAATAACAATACAGATAAGAATTAACCTTAAGCAATTATGATTTTCTCATTGTTTCATCAACATAGTTTCAGAAGTGGAGTAGATCTTGGCATTTATATGACATTATGTTGACAAGTTATCTTGGCGACACTTTTATAATGTTACAAATTTCCTTCTTTGTTTTTTTTGCATATGCCAACTTTATTCACCAACAAGGTATTAATTAATACTAATCAATTAGACAAACGTTAAAAAGCTGATAAAGAACAGAGCTTGTCGTAAAACGAACTTGACAAATACCCAATTTATTTACCATTGTTTGTTTTTCATACAGGTACGTGTTGTATACAACACATTATAAATTATCTTAATCGTATACCCGGTAACTTCAACTTGAGATGCTTAAGAGATTAATTCATTTGGTTTTATGGTGTTTAACGCCACTTTCAACAATATCTCCTTTTAGTTATATCATGGCGGAAGAGATTTATTAAACAACGAATGTTAATTAATTATGCGCAAAGAAATGGACCCAAAGATTTAAAAAAAATAAATAAATAAAAGTTCATGATGGAGGAAAATATCCACGGTTAATTCCTTTAAAGAGATGAGAGGGATATACTTCCCGTTTCGTTTTCACATCCCCAGATACTTTGTCGTGGCAAGGAAGATGATAAATTGGGTAGATATTTATTGTTACGTTCAAACAATTACCCAGGATAATCTTGGGTTACTAAGGCGTTTTATATCTGCATCACTTGTTACTATTTACACAAGATGTTGACCAACATTGATGATTTATAATACGGATACAGGTAGAATGTGTAGTGTATACCGGGTATCAAACCACTTCAACTTCACAAAGAGGAGACACGTATTCATTACACTGTAGAGGAGACTTAACAAATACTGTTTGTGTAACCTTGTATAATTCTGACAAGGAAGAAACATAGAAATTATCGATTTATTGATCTCTTCATCTTTATTTTATGACAGTTTCTTCCTCTTGAAATTGGGTTTTTGTTTACCTTTAAACGAATTGTAGATCCCCTTGGCGCCTCTTATGATGTGTGATCTAGCCATCTTTACGATGAGTAGCATCACTTAAGAATACAATAGTAGGGTTACTCGAGTATTTTGTTCTCCACCCGACATAATTTGTAAATTTTAGTTACATTTGTATTAAATTCACACAAATGATGTAAGACAGCGTCTTTATTTCTTGCTTATATAAATGTCACGTGTCAATGTTATTAGAATGATTTTCTAAATATTCAATGTTCTATTAAACTAAAGAGAAAACACGAAAATGTATTTGCTTTCGCATTCATTGGATCATCAAAATCATTATTTTGTTTATATAGATGTTCAAGAAAATCTAAGATTATTTGAGTTATACAATTCGAACATATAGAAAATTAAATGGTTCTTAGTCTCTCCGAACACAATTACAAGGAGCCATGAGTTTTCATCTCTACCCCCGGTAATCTGTTGTATTTTAACACTGAGCAATCGCTTCACCTCCCTATACTATTCTATATAAGTATCTGGGTTTGACCATTGGATATGGAAATGTTTAAAAGTGACTGTTTTACGATTGTCTGAGTACTTTGGGTATTAGTTTTATTACCCGCCCCTTTTTTGTCCCACACCCTTTGTACTGCAATTGGTGTTACAGTATTACACCGTTGTTTTGTTATATCGAAAAAACTAGAGTTCATGTAGTTTCGAAAGTAGTTTTCTTCTTAAATACATCGCCCATTTCCAATGAAGTGTTGAGTATTACGTAGTTTTAAGTAAACTCTCCATCTGAACCATTTCCGGGCATTTTTGGATGAAAAAAATATTGTCAGATTTCCTCACGTTCGAGTTTCAACAATAATCATTTCCAAGGAAGATGAGAATCTGCACAGATGACTAAATTCCATTCCTTCCTTGATCAAAAAGTGCTGCACGAATTCTAGTGCAGACGAGATAGTAAAGCGCGGGAATTCAGATGTTACGTTCTCAGGACCACTTCTGATCTGTGCCTTATCTACTAGTGATGTCAGAATCGGTATTATGCAAGATTTTCAGCGGCATTGTTATCAGTTATTAAGATTTAATAAGATGGTGTCCAAATATTGATTATATACTATGTCTATCAAATTACGTTTTATCTATTAAGCTTGATTCATTACTTGTATACACAGTAAACTTTAGATTTCCAACTTTGGGAGAGATCGAAATGATGGTTTAGAATGCAGATGGGAAATTCTTCAACAAGAACATGCACGTTATCTGCCCTGACAAGTGTAATTTTAAATCCCATATTTCATTTAGATTTCAGGGCAGACGAAGACATTGTTTAACCTCCAGAATATATATTTTTGCTTATTTTCTCTGCATTCTAAAACGACCAACTATGCATCGAATTAAATAACTATGTTTATGAATAATTTGTTTTTCTTGTCAAAAAATTCAGCATACATCAATCTCCTCATTGAACGCCATGTATTACACAATTTAGTTCTTTATACCTTAGAGGAAGGAATTTTTATTTAAAACTTTCCTGTTTCTGCAGTATTTGTTCTTCTGTTTAAAAGGTTATGAAAACTTGTAGTAGATGAATATGATAATATACACGGCAATTAGTGTCACCTTCAAGGCCTCATCCAGATTGCTGTACCTTTCTTAACACGCAATATATTATTATGAGACCTTCAGATTCTTGAAACTGATACCGAAATTTAATTTTACGACATTTAATTTCGAAAAAAACCCACGCGGTTTGCAATCGGTGATGGAGCCTTTTGTTATGATATCAAGGAAAACTTTCCGTCTTTTCAAATTTATAAAAATAAAGAGACCAAGATATATCTTTTAAAAAAAATTCTCAAAAGAGTTTCATTAAAAGCTACAGTTTATGAAATGCCCTTGATATTAAATAAAAACTTAACGGGTGGTTTTCATCGCGGGGTAGTCTCCTAATAATCATCGTCTGCTGTTCTGTTGCCAAGGAGTAACGTGTTGTAAACATAAATTGATGGTATTGACTTTTCATTTTGATGGAGTAGTAGGTAAAACAAGTCCGGATTTAAGAGTCTTGTTGGTCTCCTCAACAATGGAAAGAAAACATTGCAACCATAATATTTATACATTTACTCATCACGAACCATTTCAGACATTTTAACCCTCAAGCTATAGATCGATCTTTTTAAATTACTGTAACAACATATTGAATACGGTTACAACAGACGAGAAAATCATTTAAGTACAAGGGAATTTCAAAATTTCCTTTTGGAAGGTGTTGGGCGAATACGAAAAAAAATATGGCAGGTTTCTGGTTATATAAATATATGATTTTTTCCCCCTTCTTCTTCCATGTACAGGACTAGTCTCTAAGGATAGAGTGGGTAACGTCCCGGAACTGTGTGCGCTATGTACATGGACAAATTACTTTAAAAGTATGAAAATAAGATATTTGTACACCTATCAAGTCTTTATTTGATAGATTTGCCACATCTGATCTTGACTCGTATTTTTTAAGGATAGGACGATAATTCATTTTCTTCTCGACGATACTCATTCGTAAAAATTAATTTACCCATCATTGTTTGGTCTTGTTTTTGATATGTGTGACTTTGAAATTTAGAAAACAGCAATCATTTAAGCGGTGTTAATTTACTTTAATTTGTGTCCAAGTGTAAAGTTGAACAGCCTCTCATGTTCATTTACATGATCAACATCCTTTTTCACTGATTCAGTATGAAAGATGGAATTGTTTTTTTTCTTCAATTTCGACCGAGTACTGACGTATTTTTTTCCTTTCTAAATTCATGAGGAACCTCCATCAGATCCCCAACTGAAAAATTATCAACGACCTTGATGACATCTCGTTAGTTGTAATGCAAGCAACTTGAACAGATTACAAATTATTTTCAAAAGGAAAGATATCCGTTACTGTTTGTTCCCCCATCTGTATTTTATAAACATATTTTGCGAGTTAAAATACAGGTGTGTATTAAGAACGCCGCATTTGAAAGGAATAAAAGTCGTTTAATAAGAAATACCGGATCACAAATATCTGAAATGATGTTGAACAAAGAAAAGGCTCTCAAAGTTGATGATAACGCTTTGAAATTCAAATATTTACTTTATGTAGGGAATGAATGATTTATCTGTATAATATTTTGAACAGGGTATAAAATTATAAGTACGACCTTGTAAAGAGAGGCAAAGGCAGGTAAATGACTTGTGGAACACATCAAGTATTCCCTTTTACCCCACCCCTTTTTCCCCACAAAAAATGTTCCCAATTGTTATCAGCATACTACAGTCGAAATTAATTTATAATATGTGAAGGCATTGTTTTCATATCATGAAAAGGTAGTATTTTATCATCTGCATACAAATATCAAAATAAAGATCAAGAATTTGATTGAGTAAGGTTCGAATATGGATTCCAAATAAGGTATAAGCATAGACATATAATTGAATTACATTATGATGGTTTCATATATATACATGTATGTCTCTGGTATTAATGGTAAAACCTTCAATACACAGTGTTCTTATGTTAAGTATTTTTTAAATTAAAGAATAGTGTTAAGAAACAAATTAGTTAAAAATAAAGTGGAAATTGACTTAACTTCTGGATATTCAGAGAAAATTCATCAAAGATTTGTATTCTTCAGTTGGATGTTCTGTGAGCTTTGTTATGGTCATTGGGAGGCCAACTTGTAAAATACACTACACAAATACAAATACAAAAGTTTATTTTAAGTCGGGCATATATAATAATATAACAATAACATTAGCTCTAATGAGCTTTCTACCAACACTTCTTGGTCTGTCTCCTTATAGTCCTGCTGAGCTGATATTAATATCGAAGGTGGCTACAAACTTCACTTTTCAATATTCAGTGGAATAGTTCTATTTCCCCCCCCCCCCCCCCCCCCCCCAGAATCATTAGTTTTCTTATCAACCGCGACTCCAGGTCCACGAGTTAATCTTACATTTACCCCCCGAAAAGCACTCGTTGTGAGCTTCAGAGGCAGACGTATTTCCGACTAACCAGGAATAAAAACAGTTCTGCATTCAGAACGTAATGAAAATTATAATTTATTACCATTAAATTCAAATTTGGTTTGGTGTAAAAATGAATATTATGTTAGCCTGTACGGTTCGAAATGGTAAGATTTATTTTATCTTCTCTGGAAAGGGAGAGAACTCTTGACCCAGTTAGGAGGGAAAAACAGAAGATGATGTCCATGAAAAACCAACTATTCTTAGTCTTACTGTTTAATCGTATTCATACACACTATGACAATTTTAAGTCGCATAACTTCCAATTTCTTAAACATACACACTACTTTTTGTATGACACATACTACCATCAATATCATGTTATTTTGGAAAGGAGAAAAAAGGGGGGGGATGTGACTGTCGCCGGCATGCAGTTAGATCACATGATAATCTCCAAACTGGAGATGCAGAGCAGAAAATTTCTTTAGAAGTCTAATCTCAACGAGATTAATCACAGGGCTGTGCATGGTCACTCATTTCTGTCAACTATAATAAGCAACCTGCAGAAAAAAATATGACTCGATGTGCAATCTACTGAAATATCACTAGACAGGATGACACTAATACTGGTCGAGGACCAATTATCGCCAACTTGCACGTTACTCGAGAACGCATGCAAATTTTCGGGCCATTTTTTGCAGACGACAATAAATGGTGACAAAGCAGACAGCCAAATCCTACATTTGTATCTTGGCTAATTCAAAAGAAATCAGGTAAAACCCCATTAGAAACCATACCTCTTTATATAAAACTCGCAGGAAGGTCACGTAAACGGAGCGGAGATGCCAGTTGCTATTATTAACAGAAAAATATAACAGATTGGTGTTCTAATGATCGCAAAATACTGGTGACACCTTCAATTTTTGTGATTACGACATTTCTTTTAACTTCACTGTTGATTTATATATATATTTTCCCACATCTAACAAGATGGCGATAATTGGTACTCTTCCCTCCCGATTCAGTGACAGAAATCAGCAACTTTACAAAGGGTCCCTGATACGAGCATGTGCATAAAAATTATTTATATTTCCGTCCAAGGTAAGTCCATTGGTAACATTCAAAATTATGAGGTGCTTGAAGGGGTGTATTGGACTACATAGAAATAATCTGACAAAAACAAGAAAAAAATGGCGATAATTGGTCCTCGACCAGTAGTATTGCTAACCTTTCCTCGACTGTACTTGTTCTATTTTAATTTATCTACAATTTCCTATATCATCACTTGCAGAGATAATTTCAACAATTCTGTACTTCAATGAATTGACATTGTCGCATAATTTATCCTTGGGCTTTGGGTACCCCAATGCACAAAAAACATCGGCGAGTACATATTTTGGCAGCATCTCTCCTCGCGAAAGTAAAGACAATTCAGTGAAGTCACATGGTATTTCAGACTTTCTGTGCTTTCCATTAATGACAATATACATCATAATTTTTTGGGGAAAATGACCAAGGTCAGAACTTGCATGTGACTTCTAAAAATTTCTATATTAGCTTTTGTGACCAGAGAGGTTGTCTTAATAGGAACTTACCTGTTTGGCTCAATAAAACAGCGAGGGCTTGTGTCGATAACGTGAAAAGGGACTGTCATGGTTGTGATCGTATGGTAGTTGGATTTACAACTTCCTGTGCAATAAGTGCCTATCATAATCACCACTTAAGTTGTGAGTTCGAACTCCATTCATGGTGAGGTGTACTCGATAAAACATTATGTGATAAAGTCATCAGTGACTTGCAACAGGTCAGTAGTTTTCTCCAGGTACTCCGATGTCCTCCACCAATAAAACTGACCGCCACAATATAACTGAAGTATTGCTGAAAGTGGTGTTAAGCACCATAAACCAATCCAAAATTGAAAATTATGAAAGACATACAATTGAACAACTTATTGTACACCTTTATGATGCAATTGTTTGTTTCCTATTAATTATTCTATTATAAATATAATACCAAATAATGTCTTAACAGGTTGAATTTTGACGAGTAATAAAATTCCGAGTAAGAATTTCAAAATCGTTGAATTCAAATAAATGATAACCATGTACATATATTCTGGTATTAGTAATCATATACTTTATTGAAGTCTTCAAAAGGTTTAATGAATTAGATTTATCACAGGGATATCTAAGCTTTGTATTGATGAGGATGAGTTGGATTGCACCTTTGTTTAATTATCTCTGATTTAAGTATAATTACTTAAGATACAGGTGGTTAAATACGTTTGGAAATTGGCCAACGACAACATCATGCAACACCATTTAAAAGATATTACACATCTTGATTTACTAAATGAAAATATTTTAATGCATTGCTACTGAAGGTCGAGTAATCACTGATCTTATTATGATGAATAAACAGTTATAATTTATCTAATTTGTAGACCGCTAAACTTGGTGAATGATGTCCTGTTAGCTCAAGATAGCATTTAAAATGTGGTAGAAGCAAATTATTTTAAATGGATAAAATGTCCTTGTTTGTCTTGTTATCATTTTGAATAATTTTCTTTCATGGGCTATTTTCTGTAATTTCTACTTCTAGGTGACAATTAGAACAGATTCCAGCATTTCTGAAGCTTTTCAATCATGATTCATAACAAAATTGATATAATTATGCTGTCTCCATTTCATATATATTTAAAGAATTTTTTTTTTCATTATTGGCTTGGTCATGATCAGTCCAATTATTACATTACTGAATGATGAAGATATTTGTTTTCATGTTGAATAAAAAATTGACTCGAGAAAGAAAAAAATATTTCAATAAAAATATTAAACAAAAAATATTATTTAATATTATAATTTCGTGTTAAATAATTACTCAAGAAAAAAGAAAAATTACAATGAAAATTATTAAACAAAGAATATTATGGTACATGGGAATGTTTAAAAAAAATGTACACGGGTACATTTGAAACTTTTAAAAGTGTTTAAAACAATAGAGAACTAATTAAACAAAGATATAACTATATGACTTCACCAACTTAATCCTGTTAATACAAATGTCACTGCATTCCTATCGTAGATTTAACGCTTCATCTGTTATTAATGAGCAGTATGCCCTCGACAAGATCATGTCACTTTTCATCTATATAACAATAAGCGTAAAACAAAAGATGTTCAATAACATTTAAAACAAAAGAAAATCAGTTTCAGAAAAGTATGCAAGAAATAAGATAGCAGAAATTTTCATTAGAATTTTGGCAACCATCGCCAGTTTTCTTTCAAAAATATTTGAAAGCTTTTATTTTCTCTTTCACTATAGACTTTATGGTGTTGTGATATGGTACAATATAGGTCAAAGGCTATCCTTTATAACAATGGATGTAGGTATTTTGAAAACAATTGAAATTACTTTTGATTGTTTGAGAAACTAATCAGATTTGGGTATTGTCTTCTACTTAGATTAACATCTGAGCCGGTATTCTTTTCGCCTCATTGCAGCAATTATTGTCTGGATTTTAATTTTGAGCTCAGTTTCATAGGCTGTTATTGTATAATACATCGATGCATATTGAAAAAAAGTTAATATTTCATTTTCTATTGTTTGGTGCAACTCAAGTAGGGTTGCCAAAATACTCTCCAAGCGATTGTCATTTTATCACTGTTTTTTGTAAAGTAAATAATGACTTTGTAGTTTGCATTCATTTCTTTTGTTGTCAATAATTTTTGTATTTTCAGAGTGGAGTTTTATTTTGTCATCTTGATGATTTAAATGCTAATATACCAATGATAAAATTTATATATAATAAAATTCCTTCAAAATTTATCAGTTAATATTCTTCAAAAGTTACCATCAATAATTATGACCCTAAAAAAAATTAAAATAAATGACATTGTAAAACTCGAAATTAGAAATAATTTTCAATATGAAAAGACACAGAAAATATGAGACGGACACAACACATGCATATCATGGTAATTTTTTAATTGAAAATCTTCATATTTACATTATGTTGAAAAATATTACATACTTACTTTTTGTCATATAATAATTGGGGCCTTCGTGTTTGTGATAATATGGTAGTTGGATTTACAACTACCTGTGCAATCGGTGCCTTTCATCACTAAAGTTGTGAGTTCGAACCCCATTCATGGTGAGGTGTACTTGATACAACATTATGTGATAAAGTAAGCGAGGTGTACTTGATACAACATTATGTGATAAAGTTTGTCAGTAACATGTGGCAGGTAGGTGGTTTTTCTTCGGATACTCCAGTTTCTGTCACCAATAAAATTGACCGACACGATATAATTGAAATATTGTTGAAAGTGGCGTTAAACACCATCAAACAAACAAACAACATAAAGTACTGGTACTATTCCAAGTTTGAAAACTAAAATTTTTAGAAATGGGAATGTCACTTAGTTGATATTGTTGAAAGTATAATACATTATATTTAATGAAATTGAAGATTAAAGTCTAAGGAAACATGTGTGCCTTCTCACTCTCTTAAGATGTTATTGAAGGATGAAACACACCCTTATCTATACGACACCTGTATAATATTTGAAAATTGATTTTCATTTTTGATAACTGGAGGTATTGTCAACATCCTGGAGCTAAAATCATGTGGCATAGAAACTTATAATTCTTCTTGACCTCTATTGATTTTTCTGATTTATTCCGTTCTTTGTATTTAACGGGGAAATTTCTAGATCTAAAAGTATTGAAGAAATCTTTAGACATATTTGTTTGTTCATCAATGAAATGATCTTTGTTCCAAAATTCACTTTCTTTTTCTTGTCAATTCATTTATCAAGTAGACTGACATTAATGAAAGGAGAATTTTGTGCTGCGGTGTTTGTACATGTAGACTGTTTGTTGAAATTGAATAAACTTTTAATTGGAGAAAACTAAAGGGACAATCGGTCAATCCAAAAACACTGGCAACATTGGGTACACAAGACACAGGACAAAGACACAAAAAACACAACTCAACACATAAGACTAAACTAACAACATGAATCCCACCAAAATACAAGGGTGAACCCAGGTACTCGCGAAGGGTAAGGAATTAGAGGAGGGGTTGGATGGGAGGTAACCTGTTGCATGGATGGTCGGAGAGAAAAATATCATTGAATTCTCTGCATTAAAGTGATGTGATTCCCTTTTTACACTTAATGGATAAAGCTTTTTTTCATTGTTAAAATAAAAGAATTTGAATAAAAAAAATTGTAGAAAGTTTCTTTGAATTGAAATTCTACGAATCAAAAGTTGAGAAAAAAAATCTCTTTTCGGTAATTGCTAGGTATATATCATTTTTTGACAACAATTTAAAAAAGGAATAAATTAAAAAATTGAATGATTAAGATTTGTTTTTAGATCAAAAGTATATAGCACAGTCTACAGTGAAAGTTACAATTGTAATTCATAATGAATTTTCATGTTAACTTAATTGATCCACGATTGAAGATTTCAAACAGGACTTCAGAAACAAAATTTAATATCAGGTATCTTTGTTAAATCATCTTGAACAGGAAAATGTCAAATTTTGACAATGAGGACATCCATTAAGATCTGAAGAACGTTGAAGTTTACGCTCGTGTAAAAGCATCATTAACCATATAACGGTATGGGAGGTGTGTCTGTGAAAACGCTGAAATACACCAAAATACGCATTATCATGTTGACATATCTACAGTACCCAAGGATGAGATTACCGTCACATCTATACAATTATCAGGTGCTATCCTTTTTGCAATGTTCCGCTTTATGATTTCCCAAAACACAGTCTTAAAGATCAATCTTTTCAGAGATGCTTGATACATTTGAACTAAGTAACCCTTTTGATGATAAATTTATAGATGGGATGTCTTTTGTATTTACAAAGAAAAAGTTTTGTTAAAGTTTTTTTTTAAACTTCTGTTTGTATTTTTGGTGTTATATTAAGATTGAACATCAAGCCATAGTTTTGTATTTTTGGTGTTATATTAAGATTGAACATCAAGCCATAGTTTTATATTTTTGGTGTTATATTAAGATTGAACATCAAGCCATAGTTTTGTATTTTTGGTGTTGTATTAAGATTGAACATCAAGCCATAGTTTTGTATTTTTGATGTTGTATTAAGATTGAACATCAAGCCATAGTTTTGTATTTTTTAGGTGTTATATTAAGATTGAACATCAAGCCATAGTTTTGTATTTTTTAGGTGTTATATTAAGATTGAACATCAAGCCATAGTTTTGTATTTTTGGTGTTATATTAAGATTGAACATCAAGCCATAGTTTTGTATTTTTGGTGTTGTATTAAGATTGAACATCAAGCCATAGTTTTATATTTTTGGTGTTATATTAAGATTGAACATCAAGCCATAGTTTTGTATTTTTGGTGTTGTATTAAGATTGAACATCAAGCCATAGTTTTATATTTTTGGTGTTATATTAAGATTGAACATCAAGCCATAGTTTTGTATTTTTTAGGTGTTATATTAAGATTGAACATCAAGCCATAGTTTTTTCCTATATATAAAAGGTAGTAGACATTTTGATATTAAATTATACTATATGTCTATGATTGTACCATTGTATATATTTTGAAACCTTTTTTAGTTTTTAGAAACAACAAATTAATGTCATTAATTAAAAAAAAATTGAAATTTTTTACATTTATTGTGTATTAATGGAATTATTATGTTATGGAATTGAACTAAAAAAAACTCTCTGGAAGCATTGCTGTTGATCAGTTTGTCCTTTGTTTTATGATTTATCCATTATTTATATGTTGTCTCAACTTGTCTGTCCTTTTGGCTTCTTCAATTTACAGATTATTTGGTATCTTCAAACTTTCTATGACATAATTTTATGACCTTTAACTTGTGTGCTGAAAAGGGGTTAAAATATTAAAATCTGTCATACATAAAGTTAGCTTCATATGTTCTTCACTGTCATATCAGTAAAAGTGAAAAAAATGTAATATGCAAGATCCTATTGTGAAATAAATTGTGATAATAAGATAAAGCTTGTTCCTAAGGAGAGAAATTTTACCAGAATCCATTTATAACAGAAGATCAAAGAAATCTTCAAAGGTGTTAATTGCAGGTAATTATCTTGTAGGTGTGATACAAGAAGAGTTGATACCTTTGTAATTGTCATATGTTTATCATAGAGTTATCTCCCCATGGGATTAGCATTATCACTAGTTTAAGCTTGTAAATAAGTACCTAAATGTGTTTCTTGAATCAATAAGTGTCAACCTTTTGATGTAAATAGTTTACTCAAATAACCTATTGTTTCCTATTCTTTTCAGCATCCATTGATTTTATTTTGTTAAATTACATCATGTGATGTTTGTTAAGTACTATGGTCTATCTGGTTAAATTATCTCAGGTAGCTTAGATAAAAGGATGAAGCACCTGTATGGAGTTCCCGCCATAGTAACCGACCACCCAGGGCCATTTGTCCTTTTGAAGATGTTGATTTTTGTACTAAGATATGAGTAGCGAGTCCTTTTGTCCAGTTTAATCCTAGCTGCTGGGATACATTTCAATTTTGTGATACAAATCTTTATACAAAAATAGCAACATGATGACTGTTTCCGGTGATAAACTTAAATAACCGATGCTTCATCCTTTCATTTTAGGGTACTGGAGGCTCATCACAGGTTTTTGTTTGTATCTTTTAATAAAATAATTTAAAAAAAAAAAAATTCTCCCTGTATTGTGGTTTGGCATTTTAGAATAAATTCATTTAAGCATATTAATAGAATTTCAGCTTGTTCAGTTAAGTTTGAAAATTGAAAGTTAAACCTTAAACTTATACTTTTATTTCAAACAAAAAATTATCCACTTTTGTACAAAGCAAAATCTTATTTCTTAAATGTGACAAAAAGTTTGTGCAAATATAGCTTTCTTTGCTGGCCTTTATAAAAGAAAGCCTTTTGTCCGACAAAGGAGACTGAATTATCTTTGATTGTACATCTAACAAATATGTTTAAGGGTTGTATTGACTGGTAGTAATAATAGAAACAAGCCTGTATTATATACATGTATATAATTGTAGTACATTCCGTCATCTAATACCTTGATCTTGGAGCCGAGAATCTTTGAGCAAAGAATGAATGATGCTTGATGTAAAAATCTCAAATTTCAAAGACAATTTCCCTTTTTGAGAGATTAGACGATTGCTTGGCAGTTTCCATTTACCGCGTGCAGTCACTATTTCTATAGTCCCGTCGTTTTGTATTGAGATGTCTATCTTACCAAGGACAATCGATGAGTCAGGATATACATAATAGGGACGGCTTTGAAAAAATGATTTTCTTTCAACATCTTTTCAAACACATCAGGATTTAATTGGTAGCAACCATCACCATTGAGAAGTAATTAGGCTTGCAGCTAAACTCTAATCGTTTATTAAATCAGTGTTGTATTTAAAAAGTATCAATATATATGATGTGCAACGGTTTTAAATTAAATCTTGATTTTGTTCGCTGATAATTTTGGAGTGATGAAATTTATTGAAAAATCGTTCATATTTAACCTAATTTTAAATGACAGGTTCATGCAATATAAATGTTTTTAAAATCGATTTGAAGAAATTAAATATTGAAATTTATTTGATAAAGAAATCAAACAAACAAACAAGTAAGTTTTGTTTAGTTTATAACCTAAATAAAAAAAAAAAAGTTGTCCAAACAGTAACATGAAAACATTTCATTTGGCTTAATTTGTCAATTTTCACTTGAAAGTTTTGAACTATCAAAAATGTTTTAAGAGGTGCCAGTATATATGGGAGAATAAAAACATTTTATGACATAAATTTTCTTTATATTAAGAGCATACTCAATTTTGGTATTTTATTCTCAGTTTGACTTATCAAGAATCTGATGCAAGCTATTTTTGCAGAACAAATGGAAAAATTAAATTGTAACTACACCATCTGAAAACATACATGTATGTCCATTTTTTGAGTGCATTCATTAAAAAATGTATATAATTAAACAATATTGATGAAAAAAAAACCATAATCTTGAATATGTGAAAGAGGTTGAAATCAAATGTCTATCTTTCAATTGCAATTTGTAGGAATATAATTACTGGGAACTAATTATTTGACAGTTCACTTTAAAAGTAATTAATTTTGATGTAATATTTAACATTGACTGATTGATAAATAAGAAATAAAGTTACATAATTAAAAAAAAAAATTCTTGATCAAAGGGATATTATCAATCTATTATTATTATAAAGCCAAAAAATTGGGCCTTTTTTCTCTTTCTGAAACCAGATACTTGTAAAGTTTTGCTGGATCAATAAACATATGATATTTGAGTGAAAAACTGCTAGGTTTATATAAAGCAATATTAACATGTCAAAATTAAACAAAGTTTTATTGACAGAACTATATATAAGATTTGTTTAGGATGTTATTGGCAGTTTTCTCTGTAGTGATGTGGTTATGTGGGATATTTGTGTCAGATTTTTGTAGATGACAAGTTTATTGACCGATTACAAGTAAAAAGAACCAGGGGGATGTAAAAAGATTTGGAGATGTTAGCTTTATCCCATGATAATGTCCTTGTTCATCAATAAATCAATACAGGTAGATAAATTAGACCCACCAACATCATGCAAACAAACATTTTAAACTTTGCACAGGTGTACTTCACTTAAACTTTTTCCTCTTAAGGGATAATTTATTTTATATTTTCTTTGGTTGTAAAATTAATTATTTCGTAGATAATTTTATTGATGAAACTTTTTTTGGAGGGGGATGTGAAAATGTACACAATGCCCCAGTTGTTTATTTTTTAGTTTTATCTTTTTAGCAATAAAAAATGTCATGACATTTATTTTTTTATGCAAACAGAAATTTGACTATCACAACATTTGATATTTGGAGATTATTGACATGTGCTAAAACTAGGTAATTGTGACATGATTGTAACCTAATTTCCCACTTAAATAAATAGTGACCTATTTTAAGGAGAACTGGGGAGAACTCTGTCAAAGCATGGTAAACCTTTGCCCATAAATGACCTATTTTAAGCAAATTTGAGGAAAATTCTTTTGAGGTGTGGTTAAACTTCGTCCACAATATAGGTAACTAGTTCATTTCTTTAAATCTAGGACAATATATAAGTTGGAAATGAGGGTTCTGTTGATACATGCTTAAATCATGTCATGCCCAAAGTAGATCTTGTCAGCCTATTTTCCAAGAAGGATTTTGTAATATAATGCAGGGCTCATGTTACTGGGCGATTCAGGCGAAGATGTGTTCTTGTTATTGTTGAATTTGTTTTCCCATTGGCCCCTGTTGGTCCCTCTAATTTGAAAGTAGTGTGAGCCCATTAATAAATAGAATAGCAAAAGTTAATTGAAAATAAATATTTCGATATATCATGAATTGAAGCTAACATTTTAGGATACCCTACATTTCAAATGTTCGTGTTTTAACAGATTGTTCTTGTCTTATAAAATGTAAAATAAATTGTATACATTTTTATTAAAAAAACTGCTAAAATATGCAATTTCAGTTAAATTCATATATATATAGAAACATTACAGTAAATTTGTTTTAAAGTTGGACATATCATGTAATTACTTAATTTTCCTTGTCTATGATTGTGTTTCACAGCTTGATGGTCTATTCTCATCCCTAGCATACTATTCCTTTAAGGTTTTTTTTTAACATGACATTTCCATTGTCAAATTTGGAGAAATGTCACTCTGATCGGCATAATTAACCTAGAGCTCATAAGGTGGTGTGTTTTTATACCATTATAACTTATATAGTAACACAATGACAGCTTTTACCACTCAGGTAAAACACATTATTAATAATTTCTCTAATTGACATGGAAACCTTCTAGTCTCCTCTAGACTTTACCTGTTATCAAAGGTGTTAGTTTTGCCTGTGGTCGAACATTTGTCAATGACAAGAATTTTGAGTTATTCCCCATTTAATTAAATAAAATTAATACTGTAGCTTTTTTTTGTCTGATAAATTAGTGTTTATTGGCCATGGACTTCATATCTTTTCACTGATATGAACTATTTCATCAGAAAAGAATAATGCATTTTTATTTTTATTTTTAATCTGTGATTAGAATTTGTTTTGTGAATTCTAAATTCTAAATTACTTAACCAATTTTTTTTTTAAATGTTATTATAAGGGATACAAGTTTTGTTTCTAAAATGATGTCCCTTAAGATTATAATATACTTCTCTCTTGCATTTGAAATATTAAAACTTCAGTTTAAAAAAAGTTACACCCTAAGACTTGAGAAGAAATTTAAATGCTAATAAATATTCTTTATAAACTTGATTTGAATAAAGAGGAAAGCAATGGTCACATTCATCTTCCCAGGATGCTTGATTTGTCATCCTTAAGGGACTTTAATAGACAAGTCATGTGCTCATTTGCATAATTGCCAAGAGGAAGATGTAAAATCATCAATCATTGGTTATTTTTTGCTGTGACACTATTTCTATCTTAAATTGTCATATTTTTGTCATCAGCAACATGTAGCCTATTTCCTTATGTAAAAACATTGTACTGGTACATGATTTTTGGGTGTATTTCGTATGTTCTGGATTCTAAAACATATTTTTTTATTTGAATTTGAAATCACATTAAACAACTCGTGCTAGTTTTAATATTGATGGAACAAAATGTGATGTTACAACTAATATTTGTAGTTCCCCTCTTATAAAGCTATTATAAAGTTTGACAGTGACTTGTGGCACGTCAGTGGTTTTCTTCGGTTTCCTCCACCAATAAAACTGACTGCCATGATATAACTGAAATATTGTTGAAAGTGGCATTAAGCACCATTTCCCTGACAACCTCTTATAAGACCACCCCTTCTACAATCAAAAAGTGACTTTATAAGAGAGGTAACCTCTCTTTAGATAGACAATTTAGTAGTATCCTACCACCTCAGTACATCTTAAATCTGGCCCTATAAAGAGGAGTGGTCTTTGCAGGGCTCCCACAACTTTGAAATCAGAGGGAGAAGTGACTTCTCTTTCAGGTGTTGACAAAAGAGAAGTGAGAGACAACAGGGAGAAGTGGTGAGAGTACAGGGAGAAGTCAAAATATTTCTCTAATTGTACCACTTTTCACATTCGCGGGGCATTATCGTGGCATTCATATGTTATAATGTACTAGTTATGCATTAAGGTATATTCAGTAGTTGTTTAATTCCTTGTTTTTGTTAGCATATCATCTCTCTGATTTACAAGTTTGGTGAGAGTGTCCTTATTAGGGGGGCTACTTCATCAATTTTCACATTCTATAATTAACCTTTAATATTTAAACGTTTGTTTCCCCACCCCCTCAAAATAACCAATCCAACTGTATCAATCTGGTATTTTACTAGAGACAATGAGAAATAGAATCTGAAATTTTTATAAGTTTTGTATCTCATAGTCTGCAAGAACATGCATTTGATCTCTTTCAGACCAAAATTCTGAAATATTATGATTTTTTTTATTAAATAATACAAAATCCTGCACTTTTGTTTCTTTAAAAGATATTTATGAAAAAAATCACTGTCCATTGTCCATGGAAAAAAAATCACTGTTGATTGAATTTTTTTTTTCAAAAACAATGACAATAGATTTCATATGTTTGTATTACCAGAAGGGTAGGAAATGTCCCTAATTCTTAAATTTTCCATGTATTAGTCACCCCGAATTTGTACTATTTAACTTCTATTCTAATCTTCTTAAAAGCTTCAGATACAAGGACTGCTTATCCCTTTGTCGGTTAAATGGACGCTTATCGTGATCGCCTCATCTGGCAGTGTTCTCATCAGCACGGTTGGTTAAATGTCAGCTGATACCGATTATAATTTAAGATAGGAATGAGGTTATCAGTAACGATTCTAGCCTCTTTGTGGACTTAAAGCATCCATTGAAATTGAGCTAAATCGGGTACAATCTCCAATTGCCAAATATTATGACCTCTCTATTCATTGCGTGTAGTGATGAATATAAGGATATTTTCTGGTTGTTTAGGAATGAAAAAAGCATTTAATAATGATATATTGAAATATGTCTCGGTGGGTAATGTTAAACCCAAAGATGTTATTATATAGTGTCAATTAAATAGTCTAAAATAGTCTGAACAATTGATACATAGACACGATTGTTACACAATTCATATAAGAATACTTTATCAAGATAACAGTGCAAAAAAAAAATTCTGACGTAGTTAAATTTTTATTTAGAATGAATCTTCCGTGATGTTTTTTTTTTTTTTTTTACGGAAATTTTTGCATCTGACTGTTAAAGAAATTTTAAAACCAATATTGTAATGCAGTTTTTCAATTATAAGGCAAAATGCATTTCACCTTGAAGTTCTTAATTCAAATAAAACCAAAGAGAGCTACCATCGTTGCTAAAATTTCAAATATCAAGGATGTACACTGAAGAGTTATTTAAGAAAATCAAAATTTTGAAAAATACAGTTTCTATGTAAATATTACAAATATTAGTCTCCAGGTAAACTTAAAAAAAGATCTAGAATATGAGAAAAGGGATTTTAACTGATCCATATTTGTTACTTTGTATTGAAATTTTTGTTGTTGCTTAATTTACACATCCAAATTCTTATAAAGGAATTTTGCTTAGAAATGATCAGTGTTTGCTGAACCTGATGGGTTTTAATGCGACGAACAGTTTGAAATTTGTATTACTTTCTTAGAGAATGATGGGAAAGGCATTTCTGTATTTGCAAGGTAAAAGAATCGTTAGAATTGATAACAAGTCAAACCATTGTTAAACAGCTAGATGCTAAGTCGCCAGTAAAGTTTATTTAGGCAGTTGCTTCAATAGAAATGTGGATAAAAGAAAAAATTGATGTTAATTGCTTTCTTTCTGTTTGGATGTTGTAAAGAATCAATTTTCTTTTTCTACGGTATCGCCTTAAAAGAAACGAATTGTTACTACAAAGACATACATAATTTCATTAAATATTTATCCATATTTGTACCGATACACACACAAAGAAAACATTTTTCTGACTTTGTTTGCTAACATTTTCTCTCGGAAATTGATTTTCATTCTCCTGAATCCATTGACGTCAACTTGTTAACTTTTATCACTAAGATGTTGGTCTATTATTATTTATTATTTCTTGATGTTGACCAAGAACTCAACATCAGTTTTTATGACACACCTGTGTAGGCATGCAAATTGAATTTTACCTGACTTCCTTTGTCTCTATATTTACCTAGTTTACACTTGTTATAGCAAGAGACCTTTTGTCAAAGAAGGTCAAGCATCTCATAGAGCCTGAGGGCAAGCCATTGATTGATCCTACAATTAATATGGCTGCAGAAATAGCAAATATATGTTTTTTGGACATCAATCCCATTAATGGATGCGTTTAATTGTGTCCTGAAACATAAAACCCTGTACTAATACATGTATTGATGATGGGACAAATGTTTTATGGCTATATTAAGCCTTTCCAGATGATTTTATATAGACATTACTGTATTTAGCTCTTCTCTGGCCTATGAAAAGAGGCCATTATTCGATGTACCTGCTAATATTATGATTTTCATAGGAACTTTTGTGGTAAATTTAACATGTTAAATGTTTGTGTTTTGTATGGACGTGGTTAAATTATCTAAACTAATATTTCATAGGGTTCTATAAGAATATTACGATTCCGTGCTTTACTCCTTAAAAGGACACAATCATATGGTAGTTAAGAGTTTAATCTATCTATGTAATTGGTGCCTAGCGCCAGCTGAAGTTATAAGTTTGATACCAACCTTTAGTGAAGTGTACTGTATACAATTTTTGTGTTTTAAAGAAGTCAGTAACTTGCGGCAGCTTCTGAGGTCCGTCGTTTTCTCAGGGTACTCAAGTATCAATATAATAAATATCTGTTATCCCTGAAGGAATTTTAATGTTGCCATGTTTACTCTTCATCTTTATAGAGGTACAGTAGTCTGCCTCTTGTAAGACCACACATTCTACAATTATTCCATTTTTGCATTTATAACATTAAAAAAAAATGGCCTTAATTCAATAGAGCTTGTTGAAACCTGGAGCGATACAGTTTCATTAGATTTGGTTTGGTTTATGGTATTTAATGTCACTTTTAACAATATTTTAGTTATATGGTGGTGATCAGTTTTATTGGAGGAAACAACCGACCTGTGGCAAGTCACTGACAAATTTTATCACATAATGTTGGGATCGAACTCACAACTTTAGTGGTGATAGACACTGATTGCACAGGTAGTTGTAAATCCACCTACCATACGATCATGACCACGATGGCCCCCTCAGTTTCAATGGGAAAATTAGGAAATGCTCATTTGTCTGTTATAAGTAGGAATTTGGTGAAGGTTAGTTAAATTCTATATCAAGTGTTGTAACAGTAAGATGAGATACAGAATAACAATGCTGATGTTTATACGTAATCCATGTGTCGACAGCTAAGCAGGTGACAGAAAAGGCTGTGTGTAATTTAGAAAATATTTTTTTATTGTATTGACTGAATTTGATATGTAAGACGTAGGAGTTGACCTGACTTGTTGATAAAACTGGGTCTTGTTGATATTAACATTTTCTAATTTTCTAGCTGTGCCTCTTAAAATTCAATTTTTTTAAAAATATGTCATTCTGGAAAAAAACTATGTGGGGTTGGGAAACATTTGTAAAGTTCTATCTCCTCAATGAACACTAGGGAGTTGAGGTCACAAATTAATTGATAGGTCGATTCCAAAGAAATTTTGATTTATAGATTGAAATTTAAGTTGAAATTCAAAATTACCTATGTAATGTCCAAGTCCAAGGTCAAAATTTAGTATGCTGTATGAGTCGTAAAAATTTTAAGTTGAAGTTCAAAATTATGTGAAGTCCCAAGTCCTTAGAGGTCAAAATTTAGTATGCTGTATGATCGAGAAATATTTTGAATTTTTTTTTGACCAGCCCCATGTGGGTCTTTGGTTTATTATATATAGAATATTACTTCTCAGTGGTACGTGTATTTTATCATGTTCTAGGAGTAGATGCTTTTGGCAACTCTTTACATATACCACCCAATTGAATACCATTAAATTAAATTCTATATATCTTCATCAAACATTGATTTAAACATTTAGACACAAAAGTTTTGTTCTGAAAGAAAATTGAAACACATTAAAGTATTTTTCATATGATAAATGTGTGATGTTGGGAAAACCTTTGAAATACATTAAATTTAAACAGATCTGCAAATATTTGTATATGTCTTTATAATTTCTTTATACAGCTTTGTAAAGTTCAATACTTCAGAAGATGTTGAGTCTCATAAATTATAAATGGATGAAGTTTTTTTTTTATTATGAAAAAAACCTTGGTCTGCAACCTCTTGAATCCTGCTAGGTCTTAAGTGTCTTTCTAACCCATACAATTTCATAAAAGGAATTAAATTGTACCCATTATTTCTTATTAAGATATTTGTATTACTAAGAAATTGCCTTAATAAAGAATGTTTCAGAAAAGAGGATCATTGATTGGTATTTCATATTAATGTTTAATAGGATGAAATTGGTTTAAATAATATTTAACAATTTACTGTTACAGGTATTTCACAACTAAGAATGGCATTTTATTTGAAATATATACCTGTATATACATTTATACAATATAGATGATGCAAAGTACTTGGAATTTCATATTGTGCATGCTCGGGCGTATTAAGTTTTTTTTACTCGTTAAATTGAGAGATTTGATCCAAAAAAAAATTCTATCAAATTTCCATTTTTGAAAAGCAGTTGTTTAAATTTATTTTGAACATGGCAAAAATAGCAGTATTGTAGAATCCATGATTTTTAACCTAAAATATGATACTTTATATGACAGTATAATTTGAATAATTCATTATAATTCTTGCACTTCAAGGAGACTGTTTTCAAGTCAGTTTCTTTCAAATAAATAAACTAATACTTCCCAGTATATAATACTCTTATAAGAAAAGTTTTAAGTTATCATAGGGAAATCAGAAGTGTAAATCGAAGGATAGGCAATGGCTTAAAGAAAAACAACAAAAAGACAATAGTCTACAAAACACTACACAGAAAACTAAAAATTGAGCGACATGAACCCCACAAAAAAACAGAGATGAACTCAGGTGCTCTGGAAGGGTAAGTAGTTCCTGCTCCACTAGTGGTAATCATCATTACTAATATGTACACCCTATGAAGATTAAGTGTGTCACAGGTAGTTGATGTTACTGTTTTATATTTACACCCTATGAAGATGAAGTGTGTCACAGGTAATTGATGTTACTCTGTTTTATATTTACACCCTATGAAGATTAAGTGTGTCACAGGTAGTTGATGTTACTGTTTTATATTTACACCCTATGAAGATGAAGTGTGTCACAGGTAGTTGATGTTACTCTGTTTTATATTTACACCCTATGAAGATTAAGTGTGTCACAGGTAGTTGATGTTACTCTGTTTTATATTTACACCCTATGAAGATTAAGTGTGTCACAGGTAGTTGATGTTACTCTGTTTTATATTTACACCCTATGAAGATTAAGTGTGTCACAGGTGGTTGATGTTACTCTGTTTTATATTTACACCCTATGATTATGAAGATGAAGTGTGTCACAGGTAGTTGATATTACTCTGTTTTATATTTACACCCTATGAAGATGAAGTGTGTCACAGGTAATTGATGTTACTCTGTTTTATATTTACACCCTATGAAGATTAAGTGTGTCACAGGTAGTTGATGTTACTCTGTTTTATATTTACACCCTATGAAGATTAAGTGTGTCACAGGTAGTTGATGTTACTCTGTTTTATATTTACACCCTATGAAGAAAATAAGTGTGTCACAGGTAGTTGATGTTACTCTGTTTTATATTTACACCCTATGATTATGAAGATGAAGTGTGTCACAGGTAGTTGATATTACTCTGTTTTATATTTACAGCCCAGGAAGACGAAGTGTGTCCCCTTCCTGTTGATGACAAGCACTTCAAACCTTACACAGAAGAAGAACAAGCAGATAGTGACCAGGTATAAATTTACAAAAGATTCAAGATCAAACCATTGAAACCGAGGTCAAAATTTAGGATGCTGCAGATAGCAAATCTTACAATAATTTCCATAATTTTAATATGATACTTTTTCCATTATTAGGATGTAAATTATACACACATTAGAAAAAAATAATTTTGGAAACATTTACAAATAAAGAAAAAAATACCACCCCCTTTTAACAGTTCCAAATATCTAATTGGAAAATCATAGAAACAGACGAATGTTGATACCCCTAACACAGATATACATGACCCCCCATTTTCCAGGCATGGTACAGGTACTTCAGTAAAAAACAGGTGGGGGGGAGGGGGTTCTGGGGTTGATTGTTTTGAATAAAGGATAAAAAAAATTATTAGATTTCCAAAGTTATGCCATGTTAAGAGTAACACAGTAATGTATTGACAATTTTATGAAATATTAAATAAGCTTATTACATTATGTGAACATGTTGTGGTCATATCTTGTTCCCTGTAAGACTTCAATATTATTACTGGTAATCGATACTAAGAAACGCCTGCATCAAAATTTTGTGTGAAATTGGAAATAATATCTATACGTAACCTTTGAAGTTCTTTATACAAATAATGCACAGATAAGGGGTTTTTTTTCATATTTATTTTACATTTTTAGGCATTTCATTCAATTTCGATCTAATGTCAATAAATTTCATGGATGATCGTGACATTTCAATGTGAAATAATATCTCTAAATCATAAAAACAACAAAAATTGATGTTGTAAGGTTCTTCTGGATTATTTATCGACAAGACACTTAATTTTATAGTTTCAGAAGCAATAATAAAATGTAAATGTTTTTATCAAACATATAATACTAACAGTAAATAATATATAAAGGGTCATGGTTCTTTCTGACCTATGTGGAAAATTTTCTATTAACAATTAAAAGGGCAAAATGATGTTATTAAAAGCTTGTTGAATCATCTTTAGAGAGATATTAGTGAATATGTTTGTACAACTTTTTACCTATTGATTTATTGCCATCCAAAATTTTGAGATGAATGGCTACTTATAATATGTCCATTCTCCATGAACGGGAGTAAAAATATATATAATAGGTATTGAAATTTTAATCCTATCTTATTGACATAATAACTGGACTCCCATAGTGGACTTTAATCACCCCCTATGTCCTTTACTGTATCATTTGGAAATTGAAAGTTACACAACATAGTAATTTTAAGCATCTGCCCCGGGCCATAAGTTTAGATGTGTCTTAGCACGCCTACAGAATCAAAGCATATTTTGACAGATAGATTGGTTTTACAGTTATCTTTTTGACACTTGAACGAGTTTCTATTCATTAAAGTAATTGTTGCAAATACAATCCCATGGACAAACCACTTACAATTATTTGTATTTGCTGTGCAAATTGATTTCACCTTAATTTCTTGAAGGGGACTGTACATTTCAAAGAATGTAATACATAATAAAAAGGAAATTATGTATAGGTAATTGTCCTTGTCACCAGGTGATGACGGAGCTCTTTTACCTGGCCAAAAAATTAAAACATGATGGAGTGGCCCTCATCATATTAAGTAAATATGATAACTTGATGGAAAATTTTCCCCCCTTTATCGCCAATTAAATGAAATTCAATATCTTGCATTAAATAGAATAATTATTTAATATTTGAAATTTGAAATATGAATTTTACTAAAGTAGCTCGTTGATCAATGGTGGGATTGTCTACATCGGGGGAAAAAATGATAATGATGCTGTTTCTATTTAAAGAAATTTGATCATATGATAATTTTTTTCATGCCTATTGCAAAATCATTTGAAAAGAAGATAAATTAAATTCCTTTCTGTAATTATCAATTTTAAGTGAAAAATTTGTAAATAATTTTTCTTTAAATGTTGAAAGCCCTTTTGACATATTATTTTCATCAAACATTGTCATAGCTTTCGGAAAAATTAATAATAAATTTCTATAATGCATATTTTAAGAATAAATAAGTGATTTGTGTATACTTTTTTTGTACTTTTTGAGAAATTTTGTATGAATTAAATTGACATTAACATTTTTGTTTTTATATTCATTGCGTTTATACATACAATTTTTTAATATTGAAATACATGACATAATCGATATCTTTAGGTAGATAATACGTATATCAAATGCCTTCAGTGCCGAAATTTAAACGCCGATCGATGCACACAGAATTTGAATCTTTTTTTTTTATCCATACTGATAGATATGATTGTGTACTATTATAATACTTGGGTGCCTTTTGTGTGATCGGGTCTCATCCTAACTTTGCATTTATTTCAATTTAATTAAATCACCTTGCATTATCACGTCTACCATCAGTATTTATAGGGGTTGCAGAAGCTTCGAACACCTTGCCAAGGATAGGAACAATGGCTCACGTTGGAATCGAGGGGTATAAAATACCTGGAGATAATGTTATGTTTTAACAGGGTATTGTCAATAGGATATAATATGTATGCAAAGATGTTATTTTAGTGTTGGGGTTGGTTGATTTTCATACATAATTGAATATATTCATAAACTTCTCAGTTCTGGATACTGATAGGCGAGCAAGATTTTTATTTTGTTAATATGTCATTATGATGATAAGAGACACACAAATTATACAGGCATAAAAATGAATCATTGTTTTACGATTTTTTTGTGTATTGTGATATTCAGATGTTATTAGGATGTGGGAATGGGTTTGATCGATGACTCATTAATACTTGAATCTAAAATAGTACCAATAATATGTCCTTTGTTTATGTGAGATAGTTATTTATGTTTATGATTTTGACACAAGTTTTTTATTGTACAATGGTTATATGTTAATTTTTTGTCTCCAGTGATGTTACTTGTTTTCCACAATCAGGTTTTTGTTGTCAACTTTTAAGTACAAGAACATTATTATTGGGTTTTTTTAACCAATAAAAATTACTGTCGGGACTAGAAAATTTGAAATATTGAAAATTTATAATAATAATAATGATTTTTTTTTTTATATTTCGGATGAAGATGAAATATAAGTACTTCTTCAGGTGCGGATGGAGGATTTTATGTTTGAGGAAAGAGGGGGGGGGGGGGGGGATACTTTGTAGATGAGCAGTCTAAAGTTCCATTGGGTCCACTATAAGCTCCTGAGAATTAGTTATTAGATGGTATAAAATGGTTATGAAGAAAATTTAGATTATGGTCTTATTAAACAACAAACGATCATCAGCCAATTTTCTTTAAAGAGGGCGCACACTGGATGCTCTAAATCTATGCCTGTTCTTTAATGAAATATGAATTTTGGATCATCTCATACATGTTTTGTCATATTTCTGATACGAAGAGAAAAATTCGTAATTTTAAACTCTGAAACCAAAACAGTATCCTGCACAACAAAACTTTGAATTCATTTTTTTTCCTTTCATTAAAATATGATAACATTTTTAGAGGTGACATTTCATAGCTTTCATGTCTGTACCAAGACAACAATAATTTTGAAATGGACACTTTATGGACAAAAAAAATTTCACATTGCCAAGATATAAAATTGCAATTTCTTTTTCATTTGTACAATTATTTCGCCTTTGAAAAATGAAACCAAACCATCTGTCAGAAAACGTTATTTTAGAATAAATATTTATATACTAGTGAATGAGGAGGCAGTCAAAAATAACTTTTGATATTTTAAATGGGTACAATCCATGTATTATTCAACATTCAGATTAAGTCTGTAATTATTTAAATATAAGATAAAAAGTGATGTTTATTAAAAGGATGTTGATCCCCCCCCCTTATGATTAGAATTCATACACGTACCACATAGAGAAAGGCTATCGCTCTTCAGTTTGTATTGTATATTTACTCATACACATCAATTAAGTTCTCATTGAAAGGCAATTGAAAGCGATGAAAATGATGTGAACGAATTAAAAGAAGGAGCAGGCATAGACTTGAGAGCAATCAAACATATATTGTATTTCCCACTTGTCCTTGGTGAGCTTGTTAGAAGTAACTAGGATACCACAGTGGAGAGCTGATTGGAACTGAATAAATGTTGAAGGCATCAATTTCTGTCTTGGGCAAGAATTTTGATAATTTATTTGAGTTTCATTCAGACTTTTAAGATGATAGTGTCAACTTACTTTATGCCGGAACAATGAAATAACATGATGTGAAAAACATTTTCATTCGAAGCCGATATGATCTTACGATCAATTAAAACTTATTTGGCTCCTGTCATGACTATGTTTGGGATAAAGAACGTATATTTGTTAAAACATACATATTATTGCATGATGCATTGAAAGTTTTTTTTTTTAAATATCGGCAAATTGGGTAATTAGTTAAGTTCAAGTTCAATGTTTGGATTTGTATTTGAGTATCGGTATATTAGAGGGACAAATTAAATGTTCATGCTTCAATCTGATCTATTTTAAAACTCTTGGCATGTTGATTTGTGAATGCTGTGTAATTAAGGAATTGTTCAATATTTTTTTTTCTTCCTTGTGAGAAACTGCCAAACTTTTTAAATTTTAAGATGGAATCTGTTTTTTCAAACGATTTGATATTAGAATTATCAATTGGGAGTTTTGACATCCTTACTCATTAACAAAATATAGTTTATAAGAAACCTTTCATGATCCCGTTTTAATAATGATCTAATCTAGTTCTTACTAATCCTTCAATCAAATATTTATGTAAGACTTTTATATATAAATTAAAAAAAAATTCTGAACAAGATTTAGTTTAGTTGGATAACGGATCTGAAGTTTTAGAACAATTTTCTGGTTTATCTTCCTCCCATAGAAAAAAAAGGAGATAAAAATTTTGTTTGTTTTAGAATATACCATGAAAAGTGTTCTTATTTAAGATATACCAAAATATTTTATAAGTACACTTCAATAAAAAAATACTTAAAAAGTTAATGAAAATGGGTATTACAGTAGTTCCCCCTCTTATTGCACTTCAACCAAAGGCCACCCCTGTTAACAGGACAGATTTCAGATGTAGCGGTACTGGGATAGTAAAATACAGTCAAACCTACCCATGCAGTCACCTCTATTAAGCAGTCACCTGTATTAAAAGATCACATTTTTCTTGACCTGTCATAGAAATTTTCATATGAATTGAACCTCTTTTAAGAGGTCACCTGTCTTATAAGGCCACCTTTTCTTTGTCCCAAAAGTGACCTCTTAATACAGGTTTGACTGTACTACTAAATTGTCCCTCTCAAAACAGACCACCACCCTCCCCCCCCTTGTAAGGTCAATTTTCTTTTCTTTTTCTGAAGGGATAGTGGCCTTATAAGAATGGGACTACATTGATGCAATTTGATATGTATCAGTATTAAAAAAAAACATTAAATGTTACGAATTTTATAGTACATTGTCCAACATCATTAACTATTCATTATATAAAGTAGATCTCATGAAGATGAGAAATAGATCTAAATACATAATATTAGTCAGGTTTTTACCTGTATCTGAAAAATTCGTGTTACGGGAAAAAGATCAAGCTAAAATTGATGTTACATAACCAATTAAATTCTTGTCAATTCTTGCTAATTTTTAAAATGATGCGGAATAAGTTTCACTTGACTGAAAATGTTACTATAAATAGCCACATTAATGCAAAAAGTGATTAATTTCATCTGTATTTAAAGATTAAACATCTTTAATTCGCTCCCTTGGTCTCTTCATATTTGATTGGATTATATAGTTACAAAATATCCTGTTTCTCTTGATTATATTATCAACATCAGATTATGATTATAAATAATGTTGTGGTAAAAATAAAAAAAATAAAAAATAGGATAAGTACCGCTACTACATGTACTTGTATAGTAAATAATTCCTCTTTATTAAAGTTTTTATCTTTTATTTACAAGTAGAAATCATGAGATGTAGCCATTATATTTATCTACCCACCTGTTGTTACTCAGCTTTCTGAGACAGGTAAACCATAAGATGAAGATGGGTTTTAATAAGGGGGTCGGTGAAGGGTTTTTCCTAGTTGTCTCAGCATTCTGAAACAGGTAATCGGTAAGATGAAGATGGGTTTTAATAGGGGGGTTAGTGAAGTGTTTTTCCTTGTTGTCTCAGCATTCTGAGACAGGTAATCGATAAGATGAAGATGGGTTTTAATAGGGGGGATCAGTGAAGGGTTTTTCCTAGTTGTCTCAGCATTCTGAGACAGGTAATCAGTAAGATGAAGATGGGTTTTAATAGGGGGGTCAGTGAAGGGGTTTTCCTAGTTGTCACAGCATTCTAAGACAGGTAATCGGTAAGAGGAAGATGGGTTTTAATAGGGGGGTCAGTGAAGGGGTTTTCCTAGTTGTCTCAGCATTCTGAGACAGGTAATCGGTAAGAGGAAGATGGGTTTTAATAGAGGGGTCAGTGAAGGGGTTTTCCTAGTTGTTGCAGCATTCTGAGACAGGTAATCGGTAAGAGGAAGATGGGTTTTAATAGAGGGGTCAGTGAAGGGTTTTCCCCCTAGTTGTCATGTAAGATAGTCTGGTTTGTGGTTAAAATCTAGTTGTTTTTTTTTATGAAGTTTTTTGTTAACTCATTGTACCTAACATTTTTTTTCACAAAAGCTGGAAAAAAAACTTGCTTTCAAAAACAATTGAAAGATACACTTTTATCTAGGTTTAGATTTTTATGTGGGGGAAGCATGTTTTTTTTTATTTTTTTTTAAATATTTCATATTCATGTTCACTCCTGCAGAGCTTTATATTTTTTAATTTGTCATTTTTTTTTTGATTCAGGATGTATTACTTGCAAATTATCGTAAAATATGTATCCTTTTTCCTCATTCTTAACCGTGTTCTGAGAAAAAGGTATTGCATGAGATGTTTCAGCATACTCATTTGTCCGACTGAACTCGGTGAATTGAAACCAGTCATGTCTTGTGTGTGTATCCTTTTACAGGATAAAAGTACATGATGCAGGACGTTTTATGTATGGAAAGCCACAGCAGATGTATAGATAAAAATTCTCCTTTTCATGGGTTAATTTACTTACAAAATGTTGATGTTATTTACATAAATTGGGTATTGCAAATTCTGATGATGTAGATGACATTGAAAAATAATGACTTCGATATAGAGTTTTAATACTGTGACTCTCTTTACCCCAGTTTTAATTTAGATGATAAACAAAAAAGTTGTTTATGTAAAAATGCATACCCGCTAATAGATTTCTGTAAATATATTTGTGTTAAACTTTTTATCTTAATTATATAGTCATTTGAGACAAAAGTACAAGAAATTAAAGGTTGGTGCTTTTCTTCGGTTACTCAAATTTCCTCCACCAATAAAGCTGACCGGCGAGTGACCGCCACTATATAACTGAAATATTGTTGAAAGTGGCATAAAACACCAAAAAACCAAACCAAATCTACATGAAATTAATCAATTAGGAGGCTCAAGAAACCCCAGAAATTACTGAACTTTTATAATTTCAGCCCTACATTTTGTGTATTACCCAGGTAACGATTACGACTAATTTTTCGGAAGTCTTTAAATGATGAAATGGGCTGCAAATTTTTAGATGACATTATTTTCAAAGTACTTTTCTTTTGATCTCTGACTATGAAATATAATTGATGAAGATCAATAGAATGTTTATTGATATGTGATCTTAGCTTGAGGGAGTGAATAACTACAATTTATTGCATGGTCTAATCTTGGTTAAATTCATGGTCTTAAGGAGCTTGTAGAGGTTTCCTTAAAACTTTGTTAGACAAAACTTGTCAATGTAAGCAGACCTCACTGTGTGTTACTTCAGTCACATTGACAATGATCTCTCATGCAACAGTCTTTAATGTCAGTGACTTGCGACAGGTCTGTGGTTTCCTCCACCAATAAAACTGACCGTCACGATATCACTGAAATATTGTTGAAAGTGGTGTTAAACACCATAACCCCTAACAGTAACCCTTTAATAAAAAAAAGACTATCTACTGAAATATTGTTGAAAGTGGTGTTAAACACCATAAACCTAACCCTCTTAATAAAAAAAGATGATCCAACTTTACACCTAGACACAAATAAAAGTAAAGCAACAGTGCTTTGATTGCTGTTCTATATTTACCCGCCATGGGAGGATCTTCAATAATGAGCATAACTCGTACCCTAATATGAGTGAAACAGCCCCTAATCTGCAGTAGAGTGGTGCTCTTTAATTCTGTAGATAAAAACTACATCTGGGGATCTTTGTACTTCTTAAGTAATTCCATTGTATTTTTGAAGAAAAGAATTTTGTAAATGCAGGGCTAACAACAAGTAAACAAAATATGGTGGAAGTAATCTTACAAATATGATTTTGGATGAAAACTGATTGAATATTTAAAAATGTCTTCAATTTTGTAAAAAAATTAAAATTCCTTCTGTTGATATACATATTAGTAGTAATTCGTCTCCAACAGATAAAAATCATAATAAAATTTATTGTACATGTACATATTACAATTGAAATGATACATGCATTGAGTGACATGAATTTTATTGATGAAGTTTAAAAACATGTTTGTATCGGCCCCAAGGAAAAAAGTGATTACAGAACAAAATGGATGGTATTGACAGTGTTGACTGGAGGCAATGTCTTCCTTCCTGTTACTGTATCATCTTGTGGTGACCAACATGTTACCCAGGAGGCCTTTCATTCTGACATTACACAATATTTTCCTGAATCTTAACAAGTATGCAGTGATATAGTCAAGATATATTTCCATAATTCAAGAATCCAATGTTAAAAATTTTGGTTGGTTTATGGTGTTCAATGCCACTTTCAACAATATTTTAGTTAAAATTATCGTGGCGGTTAAAAAAAAAATGTTTTTCCTTTTCAAATCAAAAATTGCTTTTAAGGTTTGTATTGTTTCATTTGAATTTGCTGAGGTAAATTAGAATGTTACTATGATAAGAATCCTTCAGTCACAGACATTTTCTTTTTACATCAGTATGTTTCAAGGATCTTAATACCACCCCTCCCCCTTTTTTTCTCCACCAACATATTAATGATGAAATTAGTATTCTGACCTTTGAGATAAGTTTAAATGGTAAAAACCTTAATGATATTGAAGTCCTGTCGATTGTTTTGTTTGTCAACAAATCAATGCTTTATCTAATTTAATATTTAGAAACAGTAAAATTTGTTATGTTTCCTAATTTCATGAGTATTTTGCTTTTATTATGAAAAACTACAAAAACTTATATAATTGATATGAAGATTAATCTCTTTTTTTTTCTATATTTCAAAATGAGGGTTTAATCAAATGATATGTACCTAATAAACATTTCAAAGGGACCAAAGAGATTAAATTCCCCCCCACCCCCCCTCCCAAAAAAAAAAAGAAAGTAAAAAATTTTTTTTTTTTTAATTTAAAGCTGCATTATTGATGATAAAGGTTTATTAATTTGATCCCAGGGGTTGTATTGACAGCAAATGTTATTCTGACTGCAGGACAAATTTCTCTTCCTCAATAGTACATCATCTTTTTGGTCAGCAATTTGTTTACCCTGTCATCTGGATAATTACCAGTGATAATGTCTTGTCTTTTGTTGAGTGTTACTACCTGAGAGCAGTTAATGAGAGCAATAATATGTATTTGTCCTCGGGGCCTTGTGTGTCGTTTTCTTGGTCGCCGTCATTCTATATAGGCAGTGGCTTGCTGAAGATGACATGTAGGAAATGTGTTGATAGCGATCCGCCCTAATCATAAATTAATAATTACATCTACTTGTCGGCTACTCTGTTTCAGGACCATGACGACTTCGAGGAATACGGTGCTCTTGTAGTAGACACTTCGGAACAGATTGACGAGGATGTTTCTCAAAAACAAAACAGAGAAAGCGATTCTTTTCTGACGAATGAGGATAAGAATACGTCTTGTACTAACAACAGTCTCACGGAAATAAATCTCAACACAGCATCCTTTTTAGACGGGAGTAGTTCAAATTCATCTTGGACACCACCACTGTCTTCCTCTGCACAACTAAGCCCAAGTTCAATCAGTGCAAGTATCTCTGCTGCAAAAACACACAGACGAGGAAAAAAGGTAAATAATGTTGTTTTATTTTTTTATCTCTTCCAAGCAAGTAGGTTTTTGTAGTGAATTAATTCAATATTAGAGTGTGGATTTGTATTCTGATCTGAATTTCTTATTATATCTTCAATAAATGGTAATTTGGTTCACACTTTGTGGGTTGTGTGTTTTGTGTGTGTTATTCTCGCTTTCAACTCTTGGATTTTCATTTCTTCATGATAATAAATAATGATTTACTAAGTACCATTAACTGTTACTTGACTCTTTTTTATTAACCAATCAAACTGATCTTCTCTTGTTTTTTGTTGTTGTTTTTTTTATTTCAATTTTCATGTTATGTAACAAAATTACAAATTTGACTTTTAGATTAAAAAAAAAAAAAAGATCCTGTCGCCACATGATATTATAGGTGTTGTATATTGCCTCAGTATCCCACTAAACCTCTAGAAGTTTTAGAGGTTGATCCTGGAGGAAGTCTTGGTGTATTTTTAATTACAATTGAAAAAAAATGAAATTATTTTCAGAATCACATTAAAGATCAGACGAGTAATGATGAAAACCATGACGAGAATGAAAACAAGGTATTATGGGAAAAAAGTCTGTAAAGACGAATAAACGAAGTTCCTCTATTATTGCACGAACAACCTAAATACATGCATGCATAATCGTTCTCTTATTATCCCCCCTTTAGGCTATCTAACGGCATGTTTTGCATGAATGTAACTGGTAGCGGAAATCAGATGATATAGCACTTAATAATATATTTTTGATTATCCATACATATGTACCGATGAATATGGCTTTTTGACATGCTTCATTAATTTTGTCATCTTTGATAGCTTATTATTATATACATATCCTGCATGATTGGCAAACAAGTCATTAGATTTTGTTGTTCATTAATTGAACTGGAAAGAAGGTGAGTTGTTTGGAAATATTTTTCTCTTTTGATATTTTTTTTTTACCTGAAAATTTTTAGATTTGTAAATAATCAAATGTATAGGATTCTGGGAGAATTTATAACTTAAAAAAAAAAGATCCTACATAAATTTTTGATATTGATTTTGATTATGATTTTTTTTTACCTGAAAATTGTAGATTGAAATATAGGATTCTGGGAAAATTTAAAACTTTGAAAATAAAATAACCAACATAAATTTTCGATTTTGATTTTTTTTCTTCTCTCATTTAAGTCAGAATGTTCTAAATAATTGAAGAAACAAAAAAGCCTTTCCTGTTCTTATAACCACAAAATCTAATGACAAACCTCTTCCTCTTCTTTTTACCTTGTATACCTACCTGTATATACAATGTACTTACCTTTACATATATATATATAATATAGAGATGTATTATGATTAATAACTCTTTGACACTGGTCATTTTATTACCCCTTTTTTAGATGACACTGACAGTCATCAACACTTCATTAAATACAGAATAAAAAGATCATTTGATCTTAAGAAAGTTAGTCTGTTAGATTCTGTTCCAGGTCATTATATAAAAAAGTACTTAAAATGTAATGTTGACCCAGCTGGTCAAATGGTATTGTAGATTTCATAGTCATATCTTTCAGTGGACAGTGTAAAAGATTGTAATGTATGTTTCATTTAATGAATTTTATAGTGTTCATACATATTAGCAGTGGAACCATAGATCTTTAACAGCTTTTTTTTCTTTCTTTTGTTTTTTTCTGATAAAAAAAAAGATGGTTAAGAGATTTGGTTTTGCAGCTAAGGCATATATTCATGGTTGATGAACTCTTTATCAGTGCCTAGAGAAATGCATTTATACATGCTTTTTTTATTTTCATCATATGAGCCTTAATATCTGTATATTAGCAGTACTCCAGTAGTCTTTACCGTAGTTGGCTGTATATTGTACACACAGATGTATAATACACACCACTTATCAGTTTTCCCAACAATAACAGATTTTAGTATGTAGAAGTAGATAATATTTCTGATTTCTTGTATAATGCTCACCCAGATGAGCTAGTCAAATGATAGAGCAAACAAATGAGTTTTATACACAATTGAAAATAGACTTGCAATGATCAGATTTTTTCTGGGATTAATTTATGTCAATGAGACAATATTGCAGTGGCAGATTCAGGGAGGGGGTTTGTGGGGTTGGAACCCATACCCATTTCCTGACAAATTTTCACAACTTTTAGGAAAAATTGAAAAAAATATGCTGAAAATAGGCTGCAACCCCCTCCCCCTTTTTGTGTGCAAAAACCCTTGCATTTTGAAAAAATTCTGCATTCATACTTTTCTTATGATAAGATAAAACAATAGGTGAAAGTATGATTGAAAAGTCCAGTTTTATGATTGTCTCAAGAAGTCTATCTTTTCTTTGAATATAATGAACCAAACGAGAATGATATGATTTATAATTTGTAGAAAATTTATCCTAATACAAGCCATCCTATTTATATCACATCTAACCCCTATAATGAAAAAAATATTTTCTTTATCCAATAATCCTCAGATTATTTAGTATTAATTAGGGCAAAGGAATTAATATTTATAGATGAATTAAGGAGATTAACAAATTTTACAATGGCTCTTTAAGTTGCTGAGGGTATTGTTTCAGATTTAGAATTTTAATCTTGAGTACCTATTTTGTTTGTTCGGACTTGCTTTGTAAGTTGAAGGTGGAATAATCATCTTATTAAGCCTGCCAAATCCATCTTAACAATTACATCTAAATCTTGTTTTGATTAATTTGTTGAAAAATACTATTTAAGATTTCTAGCGACTAAAATTAAAATTAAGCTCAGGTCCGATTGTCTAAAAGATATAAAGAATATGATGTGAACATTTGTTGTTTTGTTTTGTGTAGGTCTATACCTGGAAAGGTTATATTGGAGGGGGGATTGGGAGGTACCTTATATAGATATTACATTAGGTTCATACCAGTCTTTGACAGAATACTACAATAAAGTTTCATTTTAAAATTGTATATGGACTTGTCTTGGAAAAACATGCCTGCCACCCCCAGTCCCCCCTTTCTCCCTAAAATATTATTTTCAGGAATAACCATGGGGATATAGTTGGTTATGGCTGCTATGTTGGACCACCTTAATTGTCATTTATGTGATAAATAGTTTTCCTAGTATTATTATTATTTTTATTTTTTTATCTCAAAATCGATATATTGTATAGATTTCATACAAAATTCATATAGTCTTTGGATATTTGATGATTACAAATATTTTTATTATATTTATAATATGTTTTATTTTTATTTTTTATTTTTTATCTAAAACCAGATATATTGTATAGATTCTGTATAAAATTCATAGTCTTTGGATATTAGCTGATTACAAATATATTCTTATACTTAAATTTTTTTTTCTTATTAAAACCAAATTCTGTACAAAGTTCATATTCACCTCTATTTGTTTTGTTCAAAGATAATTTAAGACTCCCATCAGTCTCCCAAATCCTTTCAACTGACAAAACAGATTTAATATGTCATCCTAATGGAGCAGAAAGCTATTTGACTACCAACTGTAAAAGATGGAGTAGCATAAAACTTCTCATCCTAAAATATAAAAAAAAATCATGTCAAGTACACTTAGTTCTCCACGAATGATGTAACGGTTGCAGATTAAAAGATTATGAATCATTTAATTTATACATAGACGATTTTTCAATAACAATCCGAAAAAACCCAACTATTGTCATTTTTAAAAAGATTTTACTCATCAATGTTAAATACATGTGGTTTTAAAACAACAAGTAGTCTACCACACCTGGATGAACAAATGATAATTTAATGAGTTTATCAATCTGTGATTTTAAGTTAAAAATAATACATCACCGCTCATGAATTATTCATGCAATATTCATGATGCAGGGACAAGACAAAATTTTTTGACAATGTAACTTTTTATTTTTTTTTATGACAATGTATCTTTTTACAGCTAATTATATTTGATGAGTTATTTATAGTATTGTTCTTTTGTTATAATGTGCAGTGTATGTATCTTTAACGACGTGATGTGATTCTTAAATCTTATAATTTGTTTCACCTTTCAAGAATAAAGATTTTTGTAATATTTATTTGCATAAATATGTAGTTCATGCATATTCATGAGTTACAGCTTCATATGCCTAAAGATATATCATGACCACCTCCTCTACCGAGGTAACCGAGAATCAGACAGAACATAGTTTCTCTGGATAATCATTCTCGTTCTAACAGATGTTAATCTTTTCCAATAAACATATACTCGTTTAAAATTTTGATGCAAAGTCAGAATTTAAAGTCTGAAGATTTTCAGGACAGAATTTAGAGAGACTGTTATATATACATGTATATATACAGTTGTCCCCATCTTGGAAAGCAATTTCTTCTACATTGAAAATTGACCTTGTAACAGAGGTGGCCTCTTTTTTTGGGGAGGGACAATTTAGTAGTATTTCACTATATATAGAGTGCATCTGAAATCTGGCCTGATATGAGGAGTGGCCTTTGATTTGAGATGGTGGGGACCTTATAAGGGACATACTACTATTGTATGAAACAGTTTACAGTAAAAAAGCATTGTTGTATACAGTACAGAAGAATGTTAAGATAATATGTCATTCCTTTTATTCTTCAGATTCTTCCAATAAATGGTGATGGAGAGGAAGCTGTCTATCAGTGTCCTATCTGTCAAGAAGTAGTCTCGTCATCTCATGATCTCACCGTCCACATTAGAACTCATAATACCCACGTAGCGGCAGCTCAATCAAATACCTGTACAATCTGTGGCAAAATTCTCAGTTCTCAGAGCTCATTAGACAGACACATGCTCGTCCATTCAGGTAAATATATAGACAGTCAAACCTTCTTAAATGACCACCTCTATTAAGCAATAATTTGTATTATGTGATCTTAATTTTAATTTCCTTCCTTTCACAGTGCATTTCATATTAATTGAATCTGTATTATTATTTAATAATCACTTGTCTTATGTAACCTCATTTCTCGATGTAACATTATGTGATAAAGTTTGTCAGTGACTTGCGACAGGTCAGTGGTTTTCTCCTGGCACTCCGGTTTCCTCCACCAATGAAACTGACCACAACGATAAAACTGAAATATTATGAAAGTGGCGTTAAACACCATAAATTTCACATAAACAGATTTTCTCATTGCTTTCAATCACTCATTTATCTCAGATTTATAAGCAGTATTTATTAATAATATTTATGGAATCTTTATACAGTAAGAGGTGTGTCTGTTGGAAGCAGTACAATTTAATACAGTAATTGCTAAGATGCTTTTCTATGCATTTCTGTACTATTAGAGGATAATAAATATTTTAATGCAACTATTTGATGTATTTACAATAAAATTGGGTTAAAAACCTAAATTCGTCTAAAAGTTCAATAAGATTTTTTTCCACATAGATGTATTTTAAAACTATTTATAAAGGAAATAAATTTAAAAAAAATGCGCATATGCAATTTATAATCAAAGGGAGATAAATAAGACATTTTTGTGACAATTGTGACCATTTTTTTTATATTATAGGAGAGAGACCGTTCAAGTGTAAAGTATGTAAAATGTCATTCACGACCAATGGAAATATGCACAGGCATATGAGGATTCACTCGAAAGAAACTGATATAGAAGCACTTGGAACTAAAATTCGTAAAAAGAGTACTCCAACCTTTAAATCAAAAGAGATGTTTTTCAGTCCAATGTCAATGGGTATTGGAACAACGGCTCTTAATATGTCTACTCCAATACCATCCAGAGAATTCCAACCTAAAGGCTTGAATTTTGAAGAATCCACAACACCATCAAATTATCTCTTGTTGCCTAAAGGAGTAAAAAGGAACTTTGATTTTATCGACTGTTCACAGAATTGGTCCATGCAAAACCGTCAGTTTCTGGAGACAGCGTTGGTACCCACACAGCCGATATCATCTTTTATTCCGATGGTTGTACCGCAAGAAGTACCAAAGCCACTACCAAAACCAACTGAAGAGGAAATTGAACCTGAGTTGGAACTTTCTAAGGTTGCAGTTGAAGTTCGACAGGTAATTAAAGTTTATTTGATCAGTTATTTCGTTTATGCACTTTGTTGGTTAAAGTTTGTTTTTGAGTTGTACAAAGTTGCAAATTTACATTGAAATAATAACAATGTCCAGAGAATGATCAGAAAAAAGTCATAGTATTTATTTCAGGTACCTAGTGTTGAAAGCAAAGCGTCATTATGAAATTAAATTTTAAAAGTGATAGTCATCGATTCCACAAATATCAACAAAATGAACAACCACCCCTTACCTCAAACAAATGAACACAAAAAAGATGACAACAAAATGAATTGGAAATCTAGGTACAGCTCTAACCCACTTGCCCAAAGCCCTGGATAAGTAATACTGGATTCAAACAAGTGAAAATTATGAAGGAATTTGTTTGAATAAATAGAAAATTTTTCTAATTTTGGCGTTCGGACAAGTGGGTGAAAAAAAAATTAAGGCAAATACTGAATAACCCTAAACTATTTTATAAATTTGTTGTTGCAGCCAACAGCAGAAGAAAGAGATCAGCTTCACTGCCCAGTATGTAATAAAACATTTTTATGCAAGTATGGTTATCAGAGTCATCTAGAAACTCATCCTGAACTGTCTCAGAACTGTCAACAGTGCAATTTATCTTTCAAATCTGGTCGTGAGTTAGACATGCATAAATTAGTCGCTCACAGTAAATCTAAACAAAATGATGACGATGAAAGAAGTATAAAATCGGCAGCTTCCGAAGCAGTCATTGGATTTCATGATCTCAGTTTTATGGATTTTTCAGTCACAAAATTTCCACTCGTTGCCAAATCATGGTGTGAAGAAAATGTAAGAAAAGCAAGTAGCGACTATCACAAGTACGTTTGTAAAGATTGTGGAAAAGCCTTCCCATGCAAGAGTGCATTGATTATGCATATACACACACACAATCCAGAAAAAACGGCTCAATGTCCGTTGTGCGAATGCGACTTTATTGACAATAAAGAGTTGCATGTTCACATGACAAAACACATGTCTGATAAGGCATTCGACGAAGTGATGGACAGTGACGATATCGAGGAAGACAACGAAGATGGCGACCATATTCCAGAAATGATCGGAAAACATGATTTCTTGGCCAGCTGTGGTTTGATTGCTGAGAAAAACCCATCTGATGAAAAGATTAAGAAAGAAAAGTCTGTGTCGGAAACCATTTTGAATATAGAAAAAAAGGAAAACAACGATTACTTTGCCAAACTTGGACAAGTTTTCTCCCCTTTTATATCGCCTATTAATCCGATGTTCAAGAAAAATGGAGAGGATGTAAAAAGTATGGCAGAATTACAAAAATTTCTACAGAATTCTCCCAATGGAATGCTTCCTGCATTCCCACCTATCCCAGGAATGGAACATTTACATGGTATTAATTTGGCCCAATTTTCTTCCTTTCTGCCTTCAATGATACCGTACAGTCTTGCATCGCAGATGACCCCGACATTGGCGGCCATGATGAATGCCAGTCAGAGGATGAATGCAGTCTTGAATAATCAGAACCTGTCTAGTCCATTACCGACACCCCCACCCAGCAGCGAAAGTGGTAGTGGGTCTTCTGGTGAAATGACCAGTAAAGGAATGTTTCCTTGTAAATACTGTGACATGCTGTTTCCAAACTACAGAGCCTTAAAAGGTAAATAATAAGAAATTAAAGTTTGAAAATATGATTTCTCAATTTGAAATTAAAAAAAAAAATTAAGTTCAGGAATTTGTGACGATAATACTGTACTACAATTGTCTCATTTTAAATCAGTAAAGAAAAAAGCACAATATTATTTTTACTTGGAACAAATTAAACATTAAAACTTATAAATTTCTTTTATTTTACAATGCCATGATATAGCTAAAATACTGCTTAATTTGGTGTTAATCACCAATCAATTAATCTATTCTACAGATTGATAGATGTGATGTAAGTTTGCGAAAAAATATAAGAAACCGAAAGACATGTGTTAAACACCAATCAATCAATCAATCAATCAATTTATTTTACAGTTTGAATAATGTCTTGTTAATTTGTGAAAAGCTTTAAGAAATGGAAAGACATGTGTTAATTACCAATCAATCAATCAATCAATCTATTTTGCAGTTTGATAATTTGTCAGGTTAATTTGTGAAAATTATAAGAAACGGAAAGACATGTGTGACGTTTAATTGATGAAAATTATTTTATAATTTTTTTTATTGATTTCTGTAAAGAAGTAAGTATACAGCATCAGTACCTTGTTGTAACTTGGATATTATTATTATTATTTGTGCATATTATTACATTGTCAAACTTTTTTTGTCCAATCAGAGGCCTTTATTTTTGTTGTTGTGCATCTTGGTATAATCTGTATGTCTTAATGGGAATGTAAATTGAGAAGTATTACCACATACAATGTATATATATATATATATATATATCAATGTAGGTAAGATGTAGCTTTAATAGTGTATATAGTTAATACAGGAATATAGTTAATACATTTTGGATATATCAAGCAAATGTTTAAAAAAAAAATTAGTATGAAACTGGTTAAAATTCGTAGACTAGATATATCAAGCAAAAGTAAAAAAAAAAATTTAGTTACGAAGCAAGTTGAAATTCGTGCCCTTTGGATATATCAAGCAAATGGTTTAAACTATTTTTTGTAGTTACGAAAAATGAACTACAATAACAAAATTTTAAAGTCGTGATTTTAAAATGGACTTTTTATGAATTTTTATGAGATCTGAGTTGTCAATTTTTTTTAAAACTAATTTCCAAAAGATGTAATTGTTAAGTTTTAACATTTCTGTAAAATGATGAATGCATATCATAAATATCATAAAAAAAAAAAAGAAAAAAAAAGAAGAAAAAAACAACAATACACATCATAATTATGTTTTAATGGATTTTAGAAACAAAAACTGAACCTTTCATAATGGGAAGCTTGAAATTAATTTATGTATGTAAATTAGCATCTCATTTGCATGCAGATTTATCAAATATGTCATATTGTGAAATGATGGATCTTGTAGTTACCTAAGCTGCATATTCTATGTGATATGTACTTCCTGTCCCCTTTAATGAATGAAATGTGCCCACATAAATGCATGGTTTGTTTTTCCTTTTTCTTTTGGCATGAAGTACATTTAATATATATTCTGTCAATTTTTTTTCTTGTTAAATTTACGACTGATTTTTATTTGCCTGAAATGCATAATTAATAATTATGATTTTATTTACCGGTATATTTGAAATATACCATGATTTTTATTGGTCCAACATCCATAATTAATAATTATGTTTTTATTTACCGATATATTGAAATGAAAAATACCATGATTTTTTTTTTGCCTGAAATGTGTAAATAATAATTATGATTTTATTTATTTTTGAAATATATATAAATTGATATTTTCCACTCAGATTATATTTTCTCTTAAGATTTTATTCCCTGGCATACATGTATATTTCCCCTTTTCTTACTATTCTTATTATGTTGTACAAGTGTTTCTTTACTCTTTATTCTGTCTTTTTTTTTTCATCACTTTATATGAGATCCTGGAAATCCACCACCATATTTTCTTCTTCATTTAGCTACAAATAATTGGTGTCTGTTTAAATGTTAAACTTCTTTGTTTTGTTTCATATCATGTATGGCATTGGCTATGCACATTGTAAGTTCTTTTTTTGCAGGAAATTCAAATTAATTTGGAAGATTGAATCAGTTTCGCATACAGAATACAGTAGCCCCCCCCCCCCCCCCCCCCCTCCACCCTAGGTCAAAGGTCAATGTAATTATGGTCTTATAAGAGGAGTGACCTCTCTCGAAGGGGACCAATTTGCTACCATAATACATCTGAAATCTGGCCTGATAAGAGGGTGGCCTTTAGTGAGAGGGGCTTTATAAAGGGGAACTACTGTACTATATTTTTTATGATACATTAGCATGATTGAAAGGGAGTTTAATTTGAGATAGGTTCCTTTCATTTTAGAGAGAAAAAAAAACAAAAATATAAAAACGAAACAAAAATCATGTATATGTAGTTTATAAGTATTCAATAATTAAAGTCAAATATTTTATTTTTATTAAACTATTGACAGGGCAGTTGTGGTCGTGATCATATGATGGTTGGATTTACAACTACCTGTGCAATCAGTGCCTATCACCACTAAAGTTGTGAGTTCGAACTCCGTTCATGGTGAGGTATACTCTGCAACATTACGCGATAAAGTTTGTCAGTGACTTGCAGCAGGTCGGTGGTTTTCTCCGGGTACTCTGGTTTCCTCCACCAATAAAACTGACCACCACAATATAACTGAAATATTGTTGAAAGTGGCATCAAACACTAATCCAAACCAATCCAAAGTTTATTGTAATAAAAACGATTATTACTGACTGACAATACATGTACATTACATACATAAAAATTACATTAATAAAACAACTAAAATTTATTTGCCCAACTACACTTGTAAAATGATGATGAGTTCTGACCAACTAATTATCATTTAAATATATATTAATAAATGCAATTTATAATTAATGCAGCAAATTTTGAAGGAGTTGTTGTTTTTTTTAGGTCATACACGTACCCATTTAGGCCTGTCTCCATACAAGTGTAGCTTGTGTAGTTATTCCAGTGCTGACAAGAGTACATTGATTCGACATTTCAGAACACATAATGGTGAACGTCCATTCCAATGTCGTGTATGTGACTTTGCTTTCACTACGAAGGCTAACTGTGAAAGACATGTCAGGTATGGTAATATATCTTTACCTATTGTCAGGTCATTTTTTTTTCATTTTCTTTTACAAATTGCAATTTACAATTACAACTTCAATTTACAATATTTCTGAAATTAACACATCAAAGAATCATGTAAAATCCTTAAGTATGCATCAGAGAAATTTGATGTGCAGAAGATATTTTGTACTGAAATTGAACATATTAGGAGTATTCTTGGTCAAAGGGAGATAACTCTCAGTAGATTGTCATGGAAATTTGCAATGGTGTCTTATAAGCACAAGCAATTTTATTTTCAATGTCTTTTTTTATGTATTTTTAGGAAAAAACATGGTAAATTTATGAAGGATGATGTAGAACAGGCTATAGCATATAACAGCTATGTTGTTGAAGATAGTAACTCGTCCAACTCATTCCACTCGCCAGACACAGTGTGCAAGTATTGTAATGTTGATTTCAAATTTTTCCGAGCACTGAAACACCATCTTAGATCTCATAGTAGCTGTCGCCAGAAGCCATTCATCTGTACCAGATGTGATGTAGGGTTTTCAACGAAAGCAAACTGCATCCGCCATCTTCAAAAACAACATGTAGAAATTTCCAACAACCAGATCGAACAGTTCATTTCTGTCAAAGAGCCATTTAGTATTGATGATAGTGATAAGTCTTTTGGAGATTCAGATGATGGATTACCACCTGAAATGAACGATAGAGGGACTCCTTCATCAGTAACGAGTGGGAGATCTTCTTTTCCTCCAGTGGCACACACTACACCTGTGATGTGTACTCCAGGAAGTAGTCGCCCTGACTCGCCAGTACACATTAAGTCTGAACCAATGGAAGAAGAAGATGACATTATGCCATTAGACTTCAGTGTTAGGTCAGGGAGCAATACCCCTGTTGGGACTCCACCAAAGAGGGAGCAACCATCATCATCTGGTAGAGGGGATGAACCAATGGATCTGAGTGTCAAAAAGTCGCCATCACCAGCTCCTCTCCCTACTAAGGTATTAAATCTAAATACAGTTAAACCTGTCTAAACTGAACCTACTTGGTACCAAGTTTAATGTGGGGAATAGTCAGGGTTCGGTTTATAAATTGACAAAGATTTTCTACATAGGGACTTTATTTATCGATTGGTTTATACAGAATTCTGGTTTATCCAGGGTTCTATTTAGACAGGTTTTATTCTACGGTAATTCAATTATTTAAAATACACAAGAAATGATGATGTAAGTGGTTAATCTTAACAAGACCTGTAGAGTTTTTCTTTAAATATTTATTACATAATGCAATCCCAATCTGAAAATAATAGTGAAAGAAAACTTTTATTATAATTGTCAAGCTATGACTAAACCTCTATTAAATGTGTTGATTTTTTCTTAACAGTAGAAAAAAGTTTGAAAAAACACTAAAAAACTGTATGAAACATGAAATATAGTATCATTTTTTAATCCTGGAGAAAATTTATTATTAGTAATTACATATATATTAATATGATTTCTCATTTCTTTTTCAGTCAAATCTTCTACAACAAACTCGTGTGATGTATGAAAACAGTGTTCACCAATGTCAGTTCTGTCCAATGGGATTCTCCAATCCACGAGCACTAGAGCGCCATTTGTGGCAGATTCATCCTCAGTTAGCTACCCTATTGGATCCAGCCTACATAAAGTCTCTGTCTGGAACCAGTCCTTCAGTAACGGAAAAACTAAAACAAGCAGTCAGTTTACGTCTGCCAATTCAAACACCAAGTGAAAACAGTGAAAATGAAGAATCAACAAGGTCATCGAAACTGATGGATAAGATAAATAATCTACAGGCTATGCGATTAGATAAACAAGTCAAAATAGAACCTAGTTCACCTAGTACTTCAGGTAAGTCACATGATTATAATGAAAATTATAAAAGGGGAAGTAACTGTTTCACAATCCCCAAAATATTTTTCTTAAATAAGATATTCATTAGGTAACATAAACATTGGGTATAAATAGCTGTGGGCGGAGCAAACATTCAGATTGTTCATTATTTTGACCACGGTTATCTTGAGGAGGAAAAAATCAATGATACATAGTTTCAGTTACTTTTGGAGCAAAATATTTGACAGGCATGGGCACTAGTGTTCCTCCCTACGAAACTTTCAGTCTTATTAAAAATAATATTCTTCATCAGTCTAAAAACTACAAAAATCACTTCGAAAATTCAAATTTCTGAGGTATATGACCTTTAGGTCATGTTGGTCATGTGACATACAGTTTCACAAATATGCTATTCATATCAACGGGGATTTTTGTTATTGATCTGATGATAAGCTCCGCCCACAAATAGGCACTACCGCAATGCCGGTTTAACAAGACATTAATATACAACAGAATGAAAAATATTATTCTTTATTTGTACTAAGAAAAATATTACTCAATACTAAAACTTGATATATATATATATTCCATATCAATAAATTTATTTTAGTCTGTTGTATAAAATTGTTTTTGATAAAATGCAATATTTTTAAAAATCAACTATATAAAAATATTTTTTCTTTACAAATTTAGCTTTTCAATCGTAGGAGGTGTGTAAGTAAAAATTAGAAAACACATTTTGTTCTGTATTTTTTGTTTTTTATAATTTATTTTGTTTGCATTTTATTTTAGTTCATTATAAGGGAGATAATTGGAATTACTTTTCCAGTATGTCCTTGTCAGAATTTTTTTATTTTTTATTATAATTTCTTTTCCATTAGAATTTGTATCATTTTTTTTCATTTCTGTGGTTTATTTCTCATTGTGAGATTTTAGATTTGTCATAGAATTTATGCAAGAATTTCATGCATTTAGAGAATTTATAGTGTGTTTTGTAATGTGTTTCATAGATTAGAGAATGTTTATGTACCATTTCTGTAATTTGTACTTAAAAGTTGACCATAATTCACAAAAAAAAAAATTTTTATTGTAGAATTTTACTTTATATTCAATATTTTATTATTTGACCATTGTTTTACAAAAAAATTAAATTGAATTCATTGATTTATCTTATCATGTCAAGATTGAATTCTAATATTTTAATTTATTTTACAATTTCAGGTCTTGACAATAGTGATTTAGCATCTGTGAATAGAATTTTAGAATCGGCCAATACACGTCATTTTCAATCATTTTTGGCCCACGGACAAGGAAATCTTGCAAATGAGTTAATGAGATCTCGTTTGAACATGCTTAGAAATACAAACCAGGAGAGGAATGCTCGTGAAAATGAAGATAGACCATCAAGTGTTAAATCTGAAAGTAATGATGAATCGTCAGACATGCTGCCTCCTAGAGCAAGGACAGAGAACGGAGAAAGACTGGGAACAGAGACTAGAGAAGGACAAGGAGACTTGTCTATGATTATGGATATTGGAGATCTGCCCAAACAGGTAATTTATATTTTAAATATTACTGTATTCAATTTTAAGGGTAGATATTCCAAGTCGTGTAAAATATTCCTTATAATGTAATTTTTGCAACAAAATTTAATGATTCCTCGATTTTAATTACGATCATTTCATGGGACTATTTGAATTTGTCGTTGGCAAATGAATATATTTGTGAAGTCACAATACCAACCCAGGTTATTAAGTATGACCAAAATTTGCTCCAGGCAGATGAGCCAATCAGATTGCAGTATTCACATCAAATTAAATTATTAAGGAATGAACAGAAAATCACAATCTGGCTGAACATGATAATATAGTGATAAAAAAAAAAGCTCATCAAAAGAATATATAACCTTAGATATCATAAGCATACACATATTTCTGTATCTTGATTTGTGTATGACAGCCATCACATAGTCCAATTTCTCTAAAACAAAGGTAATGTATTATAATCTCAATACCATTAAAATTTTATTAAATGAAGGAACCTTTTGTATATTTTTTAAAGCAACTTTTATAAATAAGTAATAAATAAAGTAATATTTACAAAATTATAATGTATTTTAAGTAAAATATTTAATTTGAATTTTTTTTTTATCTTGTAGTTGGAGAATTTTGCCAAATTAGAAAAGCAGAGATCTTTACAACAGTTTAATATTCCTACTACCATTGAGAAGACTAAATTAGTAGATGACAAACAACAAAGCACCATTAAAAAGAAGAGGAACTCCTATGCTGATTCTCCACATAAACTACAGTGCCCTTATTGTACCAGGACGTTTCCATGGGTTAGCTCCCTTACTAGACATCTCCTGACTCATACTGGTTAGTATAAAGGTTCATTTTCAACAAGTTTTATTATTAAATTGTAATTCTGGCCTTGTGGTCATAAAAGTTTCAAGAACCGTTTTTATACTCGTACTTGAAAAAGCAGAACCGATCGTACAAATGTATCCAATATTTGGACGATTTTAGACTTGTTCTACAGTTTTATGAATACAAGTCCAGATGCATACACAAATTTACATAATATCACTATAGGTTACCAGTCGACATTTAAGCTTATTATGGCTTTATTTAACTATTACGGAAAACACCAAAAGCAGAATAAAATATACATAGCAGTTGTAAGCAGTATCCATATGAAAGTGTTATAAAAATTTGTTTTCTTATTTATTAAAGAAACTGCTAATTAGTTATTTTTTATTGTACTGGAAAATAAATCTACCGTTGAAATTATATACCACCATAAAATTATAAAACATTTTTCTGTTTATTCTGATGTTTTCACAGTGAAAATAATAGATTATAAAGTATCAAGAAGCCAGCAATATTTTGACTTAATCTTTAATAAATTCATCAAAATTATTTAAAATACCAGAAATACTACAAATTTTCTGTAATTATTAAAGTTTATCAAATTTATATGACGAAGCAAAATAATGTTATGTATTAGATGCTGATTAAATTTTATTTATTTCCTTTACAGGACAGAAGCCATTCAAGTGTCCTCGATGCCCTGTGACATTCTCCACCAAGTCAAACAGAGAACGCCATTTGATTCGTAAACATGGTGTAAATATGTTGGATCCACTGTCACGTCAAACGATGGATCGTCCATACAAGTGTCACCTTTGTGTATTTAGTTCATTCTCAACTCAAGGTATGTAAAAATTCTACATTAAAATTAGTTTGAATAAGTGTGTATGGATGTTGTCAATACCATATTGTTGGTTTACACCTTGAAAATAACTTAAACTTTGAACTCTCTATCGTCCTGAATATTCGGTGACAATACGTTTGCGCACATTCCAGTGATGAGATTGCACGATTGCGCACAATTCTCCTGTATTTTAGTGTTGTGTTTGTGCACACTACCTTTCCAATATACCTGCATAATTTACTACATTTGCGCACACTTAAAATTCTATATTTCAAGTGAAAAATATTTCCTACACTTAAACAGGTATGATTTATATAGAACTGGTGAGTATTATTTAATATACATTATTCATTCTGGAAACATGGAAAAATTTGTCACCAACAGCGGGAAACCTGGCCTTCTATACGATGGTTTTCGGTATAGAATCCATAAAGAAACTAAATCATCGAGAACATGGCGATGCACTAAAAAAGAATGCAAGGCAACATGCACCATTACTGATCTCAGTGATTTGGTGTTAGACTGCCATTCGAGCATAACCATTCTGAGCCAGATGAGAGATCGATTCAAAGACATAAAGTTCGTCAAGAGTGCAAACGCGAGGCCCAGATGAACCGAGAGAAAGACCAAACAAGATTATTATGACAAATTGCGAAGCAGGACACAACATATCTTTTGCCAGGTGATGTTAAATCAGTCAGAAAAGCCATATCTGGCTAACGGAAGAGGTACTGTCACCAATGAAATAAGTTTAGATTAAACTAAAAATGTGCGCAAACGTTAATTTCTAAATGTGCGCAAACGTAGTACATTTTTGTACACAAATGATATATGTGCGCAAGCGTGTTTCCACCGAATATTCATGAAATATTTCTGTTGGACGTTATGCAATAAATAATCAATCAATCAATTAACAAATGATTTGTATTTAAAGTGTTTTACAGTCAATCCTATCTAAAATGAACCTTGGTAATAACCTTAGACAGGTTTTCTGTTTATACACATTAAATTAACAAAGATTTCCTAATTTGGGACCTTTTTTAGCTCACCTTGCCAAAGGCAATGTGAGCTTTTGCCATCACTTGGCGTCCGTCGTTCGTTAACTTTTCACATTTTAATCTTCTCCTCTGAAACCTCTCAGTCAAATGAACTGAAACCTGGTAGGAAGCATCTATAGAAGGTCCTCTCTAAAGATTGCACATTTTGTCCAGATCCATTAACAAACATGGTCGCCACAGGCAATTCTTGTTTCTGATTGGCCGATTTTTAAAAATCTTCTCCTCTGAAACCGCTTGGCCAAATGAACCGAAACTTGGTATGTATGGATGTTGAAGAAATTAGTCAATGAGTGTCTTTAAAAATTCTAATTTTTATAATTTTATTTCTTATCCAACTCGAAATTTGAAATCATTAATACAATTTTGTGACATTGATGTTTGTTTTTTTCATTAGGAAATTTATTAAAGCATTACAAAGAAAGACATCCAAACAGTGCTCTACCTGAAACCTTGGCAGAATTAGACAGGGTAGTAACAGTCGGGATGAGTAAAACTATACCCCCTGAGGAGAGAGGACTAGGTGCGGCTAATGGTTTCTATGACAGCAATGATAGTACTTACTTAGAAGAAGAGCAGATGAACAAGTCAATGGTTAGTGTTATCTTCATTGTATTAGATTAAGCTTAGCAAAAAATTCACGTGCTTCTCCTAACCATACCAACTCTAATTTTTAGTACCTACCCTAAAACATTATGTGATAAGGTTTGTCTGTGACTTGCGACAGGTCAGTGGTTTTCTCCGGGTACTCTGGTTTCCTCAACCAATAAAACTGACCGCCATGATATAACTGAAATATTTTTTGAAAGTGGTGTTAAACACCTTGACCTACCCTAATGTTTTTATTGCCATTTGTGGACAAGCACTGTTAAAATAAGATTCTTGTACTGTACAACCATAAGGTTAAAATAAACAAAAATAAAAGGTTTAAAAAAATATGGTAGGTAAGTAGCTAGTACTTACCTACCATATTTTTTCAAAAATGTTGGCAGAAACAAAGGCATTTTTTTGGCATTACATTATTCCCTGTTTGACACTGCCTAAAAAAATACACTCTTACAATTTTTAATTTCAATACTTTTAAAGTATGTGTATATGAATCAAAAGCTTTCGTAATTTTTTTTAAGCATTTGGGAATCTTGTTGTTTCTAATTTTTTTTATTGTTTTATTTGCATATAAAAAAACACAAATCTTTGTTATTTCAAATATTTCATTTATATTTCAGTATAAATATGTTTATATTTTTACACCTCAATAGTAGGTACATGTATTGAAATATTCGTTGAAAACATGAAAATGTTGAAAATTTAATAAGAATTTGAATGAATAAAAGAATTTCATGCAAATAATTAAAAAGTATTGTATTATTGTTTTATCAGGACAATGAAAGACTTGAGGACAGGTTAATGTCTAGTGGGAGATCAGAAGTGGACGACGAGGAATTGGAAATTGACGAACCTGTTGAAATCCAACGTACCGAGGATGTCAAGCCATTCAGTGGATCTGGCGAAAAACAGCTAAACCCAGAACGTGATAACTACAACGTCGACAAAATAACCGAATGTTGGAAATGTGGAGAGAAATTTGTCTCACGGAAATTGGTTGTCCGTCATTTGAAGGAACATAATATTGATCTTCCGTTCAAATGCTATTTGTGCGATGCCTCTTACTTCACCAGAAAGGAATGTCTTTTCCATCAAGAAAAATGTCACGCTTCTGATTGGGTGATCTTGAAGGATAAAAATAAAGTCGATATCATTGAAGATTTTTCAAAGCACATGGATAAGGTGGTGGAAAATAATCTCAACAAGGTTGACCAAGATGTAGTTTTAGAGATTCCTGGACAGAATGCTGACGACCCTAAAATGGAAGTGGTTTCTGCTGATTATATGCAACGTAAAGTTTACTGCTCACTTTGTCCTAAGAGATTTTGGTCACTACAAGATCTGAGACGTCACATGCGATCTCATACAGGTAACAATTTTTTTTTTTGAAAATAAATGCTATATCTTGTGAGTAGTAAATCAGAATATAAGTACATGAGAAACTCTGTTGTAAATTTAATCAGAATTTGAAAGAATAAAAGAATTTCATGCAAATTATTAAAAAATATTGTATGATTATTTTATTGTTGAAGGAAACTGAGCGTACATTATGAAAACCAATGATTTGGCGCAAATCACTGACAAACTTTATCACCCAAAGTTTTTAGAGTTTATACCCTGTCATTGACAGCTCCTTTGGTTTAGTTTGCTATAAAACAAGGAACTATTGTGATGAGAACCTAGAAATAGTTTAATTTGAAATTTCTAATGAATATTTCAATTACATTTTGCAGGAGAGAGACCATTTGAATGTGACATTTGCCAGAAAAGATTCACGCTCAAGCATAGTATGATGAGACATAGGAAAAAACATACAGAATCTGGATCTCTTAGCCCTAGTGATGATGAAGAAAATAACCATACCGATGTCCATACCGATGTCCAGCCAACACAGAAATCTGGCATCCGTCCAATATTACCTCGGATGACCATGCCTCTAACTGTACCAGCTATCACAATGTCTGTGATACCTCCTATTACACTGAATACAAGTCTTAATGGTGGAGAAAGTGTTGGGGTAAGTTCTTAATATAATATCTTTTCATATATTTGGGTAAATTGTTATGTACATGTATAGAAACATGATATCAGTATTTAATCAGAATAGAGGCCTTGTTTGGCTCAGTGGTTAAGGTGGTATGACAACTTGACATGCACATTTTGTCATAGTTTATAATTATTCAGAAAAAATTCATCATAGTCTTTTGCCTTAATTTGTTTTTCACCTACTTGCCCAAAAGCCAATTTTGGAAAAATTTTCTATTTATTAAAACAAATTCTTTCATAATTTTCACTTGTCCGAATACAATTCTACTTGTCCCGGGCTTCGGGAATGTGGGTTAGCACGAAGACTGATCATATATTCCTAGCAATTGCCTATGGTAGAAATAAGTGAATCGTGAAATCATAGTTATACCCTTTCCCTTTCTTGGCCAGCTATATTGTTTTTCATCTTTATTCATCTGCCCTTTGCAAATGTTTGTACATGGAATGCCTACATTTTAAGAGACATATGCTTTTCCACACAAAAAACAAATTGTAATTGTTTTATTTTCTTTAAGAATAATACATGTTTTAATAGTTGGCAATATGTCATTTTTATTATGTAATAACGTTTTTCTAATATTTTCAGGAAAGTCGTGGACATTATGGTCTGCCCAAGGTGATTCCTTCCAAACCAACCCCTTCGGCAACAGCTGTTTCAGGATTATCATTGGGGAAGGACAGTGCAGCTGACATGCTACACAACCTGTTAGGAGTAGATGTGTCATCCATTGATAAAATGTTAGATTCAGCAGATTCTGCTGCTCAATTACTGGGCATGAGCAGCTAAGACTTCAACAAGTAGTGCTAGCATAGATTCAGCAGATTCCGCTGCTCAGTAATTGGGTATGAGCAACTAAACTCTTCATATACATTCTTCAACAAGTAAAGCTAGCATTCCAATGGTAATACATTCTTCAACAAGCAGAGCTAGCATTCCAATGGTAATACATTCCTTAAGTAAAGCTAGCATTCCAATGGTAATACATTCCTCAACAAGTAAAGCTAGCATTCCAATGGTAATACATTCCTCAACAAGCAGAGCTAGCATTCCAATGGTTTGAGGTATACATTCTTCAACAAGCATAGCTAGCATTCCAATGGTTTGAGCAACGAAAAAAGTCATCTAGAACAACAAATCCTGGATTTTGCGGTCTCATTAGAAACGTCTTTTAAATGATGTTTCATATAATCAGTTAACTTTGATTTGTTAAAAAACAGTGAGCAATCCTTTCGTCTGTTTGATTTATGTATATTCAGTGAAATTATTTTGATAAATAGACACACATTCCATTTTAATCACATTTTTAAATCATTAATTATCATTTCAAATTAAATTTATTCTTGTATGCATGTTTGTGAAAGAGATAAACTTTATTTATTTTGCGTTGTTTCGTGTTCGTCTCATAATGCTTCATTAATATGTTGTAAAAAAAAATATATTTAAAGAAATGTGTTCATATCATTTGTTTTGCTCATTTATTGTGAATTATTATGTATTTAGGATAGAAAAATCAAATTTCAATCTTAAATATTTTCAAAGAATTTGTTGTGGTAGTTGAAATTAAAAAAAGAGGTTTTAAAGAAACCTTGCTAGTTTTATTACAATTAATCAAAATATTGCTGAAAATGATTGAAAATGACATGACATGGAGTTTGTAATTTTAATAGCTTAAGTGCTTTTTGTATGATACATATTGAAATAAGAACCCTGTGATAAACTTCAATATATATTGTTGTAGATACGAGTTTTATTGTTTTATTATTAATTCTGCGATATTCAGGGAGGACATAGTTGTATTTTTCATATTTTTACATAATTAATGAAATCATTTTTGATGTTCTATATTAATTATCTTGCAACACTTTTTGTTGTTGTCCAATTGAAATTTAACATTATTTTTAAATTTAATTTTGTAAATATTTTTAAAATGACAATGACGGAAAATCATAAGTAATACCTACTTGTATACATAGATATAAAAATATATATGTAGCTGTTCAACACTACACAATGTGTAAAGACTTTATAGAATAAAATCGGTCAATTTTCTCAAATTCCTTTATGAAAGAAATGTTTATGGATTTCTGGGAACATCTGTAAAAATGTCTTATTTTGAATTTGACATATTTATTTAATCAGTATATAAATCTTTTTTATGTAGAAAGTATTTTTCTCCATATTTTATTATTATATTATGCTATTTAAATAGATACTGCTTTTTAATGAACTAGCCTCTTTCTGAGGTAAATAACATTGACAAGTAAAAGGAGTTATCTCCCTTTAAGTTGTTGAGCTCATAGAACTCAACAAGTACCAAATAAATCTTGTAGCAGATTTTGTGGTAAAATTTTATGCCATATTTAGTGAAATATAGAAGGTATATTCACATGTAGATTGGAAATTTTTATTTTTATTGGTTTTGCTTGTTGGCAATCTCTCCTAATCATATGATGCTAGTCTTCATAAAACATTCAAGCCTTTTAAATGTAGAATGAAATCATGATTTCAACCCAAATGTATTGATTATATGGGAGCAGTGATTTGATGTGATTTTCCTCTGATTTCTGTAAATAAATGAATGAATAATTTATTTTCCCCCAACTGCTCAAATAGACAATAGTCGAGAAAGTAAATAATTTTATAAATTTGGAAACTTCCGAAAATGAAGAGTTAAAAAATTTGTTCACCGAAAAATTGGAGAAATAACAGTAATTTCAAATAGTAGATTATTTTGACACTGATTTTTACATATGTGTTCAAAACTGTATTTAGAATACTTCAGTTCTGTTGTAATGAAAAGACATGAAATTATCTCCCTTTGTAGATAGACAGGATTAAATTATCTCCCTTTGTAGATAGACAGGATGAAATTATCTCCCTTTATGGATAGACATAATTAAATTATCTCCCATTCAAGTTAAAAAAAAAGAGGGGAAATGATAGCATGCTAAATTGAACAGTTAAATAATGATTTGTTTTAATGAAATTTTGTCTGCAATGGAAGGCTTGAATATTTTAATTGTACAATATTTTTAGTTACTTGTTTTATAATTTATTTATTTTTTTCTTGTTGATAATTATGTATAAAGTGATTATCTTGATCACAATCTTGTTTCTCTCCCTTTGAGAGGAAATAGTGACGTTGTTGAATGGTGTTGTTTTTATTGTTATATACATTTTTTTATGAGAATTAGAATGGCTGGCTTACAATTGATTAATATTTATATTCAAAATTATGATTTTGAAGAAATATTTTTATAGTTTTGGAATTAATACCGGTATATTTTGTTTAAAAGAATTGCATTCCACAATAAATATATTTTTAAATCTTAATTTTTTTTAAATGGTTTTGCTTTTTTTTCACATTCAGTAATTTGTTTTAATACATTCCCTTTTTTTCCTGAAAAAACTTTTTTCTACCAGAAACTTTATTTCAGAATGATTTTTCAAAACAATATGTAAACATATATTTACGTAAATGTATTAAAAAGTGATTTTCCATAAATATTTGAATAAATTCTTATCAACTAACTTCATTTAAAGACACGTGGTTGTTTTATATGTTTCATCTGTAGGGCAGGGTAATTTATTGTATTCACAAAGGTGATCTGTAATGCACAGTTTTATTGGGAAATGGAATTTAGATAAATAACAGTTTTGGTTGATTTTACATAAATTGCTTGTAAAATGATTTTTTATATAGAAAACTAAATTAATATAATGATAGATTTCAGAAATTAACATGATAAAAGTTTGTAAAAGATTCCATTCCTTTTACAAGTAATTAACAGTTGTTTACAAACTTTCAATAAAATAAATTGAAATATATAGTTTGTCCATGCTAAGATATAGTTGAACAAAAATTGGCATTAAACATCAATCAGTCAATCAATTAAATGAAATACATCCCATGGCACAAAATACTAAAAAAATTACATGCCATGATATAGCTGAAATACTGCCAAATTTGGCATTAAACTCCAATCAATCAAATAAATGAAATACATCCCCTCATGCATCCCATGACACACAATTTAAGGGGCTACACAAATTTGTATCCCATACAAAAAATAAAAACATTATCATGTATATATAATTTTAAATTAAATATTCATATACAGTTGTCTCAAATTCGAAGTGCTTTTTAAAAGTAAACTTACAAATCTATATATAGAAATGATGACATTACGTCCAGATGGAAACCATTCTGTATTTTTTTAGTTGCTGTATATTACTTGTTTTTAAAGTTTGTGTGTGTTCTTTGAATAAGTTACCAGTATTTTTGTTCTGTCAGATGGTGTTGAAATAAACATCCTTCAGATTACTATTGTCTTGTATTCTTTATTTTAAGTCCATGAGGGGCTGCCGTAGCCATGGTCGTATGGTAGTTAGATTTACAACTACCTATGCAATCGGTGCCTTCACCATTAACGTTGTGAGTTCGAATCTTGCTCAGATGAGGTGTACTCGATACAACATTATGTGATAAAGTTTTTCAATGACTTACGGCAGGTCAGTGGTTTTCTCTGGATACTCCGGTTTCCACCACCAATAAAACTGACTGCCACGATATAGCTGAAATATTGTTGAAAGTGGCATTAACCATCGTAACCCTAACCCCCCCTAAAGTCCACGAGACCGCATATGTGGTGTAATGGTTAGCGTATTTGTCTTGAATGTGGTAGTTTATGAGTTTAAGCCCTGGTCGGATCAAAACAAATACTATAACATTGCTATTTACTGCTTTTCTGATAAGTATCACTGGGGTAAAGCTGATGACCGTAACTGCAATTACGGTTATCCCAAGATCGCGGACGTGGAATCGGGTAAGAATCTTTTTTGTCGATTAAATTGTTTCTATAATGTATTCTAAATGGCACATGCATTGGTACCATAGTAATCTATGAACTTATCACAAGGAAATCACAAATTACGACTGAAAAATGTATATGAAAGAGAAAATCTGATTTAAAAAAATCGCTAAGATGACCGTAACTGAAAACTGAGATTACGGTCATCTTTCAAAACAATTATGATCAGTTAGTCATCTTAGCAATTTTTTAAAATCGGATTTTTCTCTTTCATGTACATTTTTTAGTCATAATTTGTGATTTCCTTGTGGAAAGTTCATAGATTACTATCGTACTAATGCATGTGTCATTTAAAATACATTATAGAAACAATTTAATCGACAAAAAAACATTCTTACCTGATTCCACGTCTTGCCATCTTGGGATGACCGTAATTGCAGTTACGGTCATCAGCTTTACCCTAGTGAGTATGCAGCATTCAAGAGTAAGAGCAAATATTGGTTGACTCGGAATAAGGATAATGTGTCGGAGGGACAACCTGTCTTTTCTGTGACTTATTTCAGTGAGCCAGTAATCTTAATTAAGCTTGTTAGTATAGCGGACATCATCACTATCTCATTCAGCTGAACTTGTTCACGCCATGATATAGCTGAAAAATTACACTCTTGACTAAACAATAATCACTCACTGAAAACCATGAAAATATGAAAAAAAAATTGTCTACATCTTTATCCCCAAAAATGATACAATGAATACTTTATGAAAAGAAAGTTTAAACAGTGATGATCAACAAATCCACCAATATCAACAAAATTAACACTTATCTCTGAACACAAAAAGACCATGACAGGGCGTCGGAAATCCAGGTCCTATTTTGGGACGGGCACAAAATATCGCAGCAGGGTTTAACCGGGTAATTGAATCCTCTGATAATTTTATCTCCTCTGGCAATACAGATATAAGCCAACAATAAAAAAAAATCTGTATAGATTCCAAAAAACCCACACTATTACAAAACTGAATGACAACATAAACATGGACAGTACTATAGCAGGGGTAAGTGAATGACAACATAAACATGGACAATACTATAGCAGGGGTCAGTTAATGACAACATAAACATGGACAGTACTATAGCAGGGGTAAGTGAATGACAACATAAACATGGACAGTACTATAGCAGGGGTAAGTGAATGACAACATAAACATGGACAGTACAATAGCAGGGGTCAGTGAATGACAACATAAACATGGACAGTACTATAGCAAGGGTCAGTGAATGACAACATAAACATGGACAGTACTATAGCAGGGGTCAGTTAATGACAACATAAACATGGACAGTACTATAGCAGGGGTAAGTGAATGACAACATAAACATGGACAGTACTATAGCAGGCGTCAGTGAATGACAACATAAACATGGACAGTACTATAGCAGGGGTAAGTGAATGACAACATAAACATGGACAGTACTATAGCAGGGGTAAGTGAATGACAACATAAACATGGACAGTACTATGGTAGGGGTAAGTGAATGACAACATAAACATGGACAGTATTATAGCAGGGGTCAGTTAATGACAACATAAACATGGACAGTACTATAGCAGGGGTAAGTGAATGACAACATAAACATGGACAGTACTATAGCAGGCGTCAGTGAATGACAACATAAACATGGACAGTACAATAGCAGGGTTAAGTGAATGACAACATAAACATGGACAGTACTATAGCAGGGGTAAGTGCATGACAACATAAACATGGACAGTACTATAGCAGGGGTCAGTTAATGACAACATAAACATGGACAGTACTATAGCAGGGGTAAGTGAATGACAACATAAACATGGACAGTACTATAGCAGGGGTAAGTGAATGACAACATAAACATGGACAGTACTATAGCAGGGGTAAGTGAATGACAACATAAACATGGACAGTACAATAACAGAGGTAAGTGAATGACAACATAAACATGGACAGTACTATAGCAGGGGTAAGTGAATGATAACATAAACATGGACAGTGCTATAGCAGGGGTAAGTGAATGACAACATAAACATGGACAGTACAATAACAGAGGTAAGTGAATGACAACATAAACATGGACAGTACTATAGCAGGGGTAAGTGAATGATAACATAAACATGGACAGTACTATAGCAGAGGTAAGTGAATGACAACATAAACATGGACAGTACTATAGCAGGGGTAAGTGAATGACAACATAAACATGGACAGTACTATAGCAGGGGTAAGTGAATGACAACATAAACATGGACAGTACTATAGCAGGCGTCAGTGAATGACAACATAAACATGGACAGTACTATAGCAGGGGTAAGTGAATGACAACATAAACATGGACAGTACTATAGCAGGGGTAAGTGAATGACAACATAAACATGGACAGTACTATGGTAGGGGTAAGTGAATGACAACATAAACATGGACAGTATTATAGCAGGGGTCAGTGAATGACAACATAAACATGGACAGTACAATAGCAGGGTTAAGTGAATGACAACATAAACATGGACAGTACTATAGCAGGGGTAAGTGAATGACAACATAAACATGGACAGTACTATAGCAGGGGTAAGTGAATGACAACATAAACATGGACAGTACTATAGCAGGGGTAAGTGAATGACAACATAAACATGGACAGTACTATAGCAGGCGTCAGTGAATGACAACATAAACATGGACAGTACAATAGCAGGGTTAAGTGAATGACAACATAAACATGGACAGTACTATAGCAGGGGTAAGTGCATGACAACATAAACATGGACAGTACTATAGCAGGGGTCAGTTAATGACAACATAAACATGGACAGTACTATAGCAGGGGTAAGTGAATGACAACATAAACATGGACAGTACTATAGCAGGGGTAAGTGAATGACAACATAAACATGGACAGTACTATAGCAGGGGTAAGTGAATGACAACATAAACATGGACAGTACAATAACAGAGGTAAGTGAATGACAACATAAACATGGACAGTACTATAGCAGGGGTAAGTGAATGATAACATAAACATGGACAGTGCTATAGCAGGGGTAAGTGAATGACAACATAAACATGGACAGTACAATAACAGAGGTAAGTGAATGACAACATAAACATGGACAGTACTATAGCAGGGGTAAGTGAATGATAACATAAACATGGACAGTACTATAGCAGAGGTAAGTGAATGACAACATAAACATGGACAGTACTATAGCAGGGGTAAGTGAATGACAACATAAACATGGACAGTACTATAGCAGGGGTAAGTGAATGACAACATAAACATGGACAGTACTATAGCAGGGGTCAGTTAATGACAACATAAACATGGACAGTACTATAGCAGGGGTAAGTGAATGACAACATAAACATGGACAGTACTATAGCAGGGGTAAGTGAATGACAACATAAACATGGACAGTACTATAGCAGGGGTCAGTTAATGACAACATAAACATGGACAGTACTATAGCAGGGGTAAGTGAATGACACCATAAACATGGACAGTACTATAGCAGGCGTCAGTGAATGACAACATAAACATGGACAGTACTATAGCAGGGGTAAGTGAATGACAACATAAACATGGACAGTACTATAGCAGGGGTAAGTGAATGACAACATAAACATGGACAGTACTATGGTAGGGGTAAGTGAATGACAACATAAACATGGACAGTACTATAGCAGGGGTCAGTTAATGACAACATAAACATGGACAGTACTATAGCAGGGGTAAGTGAATGACAACATAAACATGGACAGTACTATAGCAGGCGTCAGTGAATGACAACATAAACATGGACAGTACAATAGCAGGGTTAAGTGAATGACAACATAAACATGGACAGTACTATAGCAGGGGTAAGTGCATGACAACATAAACATGGACAGTACTATAGCAGGGGTCAGTTAATGACAACATAAACATGGACAGTACTATAGCAGGGGTAAGTGAATGACAACATAAACATGGACAGTACTATAGCAGGGGTAAGTGAATGACAACATAAACATGGACAGTACTATAGCAGGGGTCAGTTAATGACAACATAAACATGGACAGTACTATAGCAGGGTTAAGTGAATGACAACATAAACATGGACAGTACTATAGCAGGGGTAAGTGAATGACAATATAAACATGGACAGTACTATAGCAGGGGTAAGTGAATGACAACATAAACATGGACAGTACTATAGCAGGCGTCAGTGAATGACAACATAAACATGGACAGTACAATAGCAGGGTTAAGTGAATGACAACATAAACATGGACAGTACTATAGCAGGGGTAAGTGAATGACAACATAAACATGGAGAGTACTATAGCAGGGGTAAGTGAATGACAACATAAATATGGACAGTACTATAGCAGGGGTAAGTGAATGACAACATAAACATGGACAGTACTATAGCAGGGGTAAGTGAATGACAACATGGACAGTACTATAGCAGGGGTCAGTGAATGACAACATAAACATGGACAGTACTATAGCAGGGGTCAGTGAATGACAACATAAACATGGACAGTACTATAGCAGGGGTCAGTGAATGACAACATAAACATGGACAGTACTATAGCAGGGTTAAGTGAATGACAACATAAACATGGACAGTACTATAGCAGGGGTAAGTGAATGACAACATTGACAGTACTATAGCAGGGGTAAGTGAATGACAACATGGACAGTACTATAGCAGGGGTAAGTGAATGACAACATGGACAGTACTATAGCAGGGGTAAGTGAATGACAACATAAACATGGACAGTACTATAGCAGGGGTAAGTGAATGACAACATAAACATGGACAGTACTATAGCAGGGGTCAGTTAATGACAACATAAACATGGACAGTACTATAGCAGGGGTAAGTGAATGACAACATAAACATGGACAGTACTATAGCAGGGGTAAGTGAATGACAACATAAACATGGACAGTACTATAGCAGGGGTCAGTTAATGACAACATAAACATGGACAGTACTATAGCAGGGGTAAGTGAATGACACCATAAACATGGACAGTACTATAGCAGGCGTCAGTGAATGACAACATAAACATGGACAGTACTATAGCAGGGGTAAGTGAATGACAACATAAACATGGACAGTACTATAGCAGGGGTAAGTGAATGACAACATAAACATGGACAGTACTATGGTAGGGGTAAGTGAATGACAACATAAACATGGACAGTACTATAGCAGGGGTCAGTTAATGACAACATAAACATGGACAGTACTATAGCAGGGGTAAGTGAATGACAACATAAACATGGACAGTACTATAGCAGGCGTCAGTGAATGACAACATAAACATGGACAGTACAATAGCAGGGTTAAGTGAATGACAACATAAACATGGACAGTACTATAGCAGGGGTAAGTGCATGACAACATAAACATGGACAGTACTATAGCAGGGGTCAGTTAATGACAACATAAACATGGACAGTACTATAGCAGGGGTAAGTGAATGACAACATAAACATGGACAGTACTATAGCAGGGGTAAGTGAATGACAACATAAACATGGACAGTACTATAGCAGGGGTCAGTTAATGACAACATAAACATGGACAGTACTATAGCAGGGTTAAGTGAATGACAACATAAACATGGACAGTACTATAGCAGGGGTAAGTGAATGACAATATAAACATGGACAGTACTATAGCAGGGGTAAGTGAATGACAACATAAACATGGACAGTACTATAGCAGGCGTCAGTGAATGACAACATAAACATGGACAGTACAATAGCAGGGTTAAGTGAATGACAACATAAACATGGACAGTACTATAGCAGGGGTAAGTGAATGACAACATGGACAGTACTATAGCAGGGGTAAGTGAATGACAACATAAACATGGAGAGTACTATAGCAGGGGTCAGTGAATGACAACATAAACATGGACAGTACTATAGCAGGGGTAAGTGAATGACAACATAAATATGGACAGTACTATAGCAGGGGTAAGTGAATGACAACATAAACATGGACAGTACTATAGCAGGGGTAAGTGAATGACAACATGGACAGTACTATAGCAGGGGTCAGTGAATGACAACATAAACATGGACAGTACTATAGCAGGGGTCAGTGAATGACAACATAAACATGGACAGTACTATAGCAGGGGTCAGTGAATGACAACATAAACATGGACAGTACTATAGCAGGGTTAAGTGAATGACAACATAAACATGGACAGTACTATAGCAGGGGTAAGTGAATGACAACATTGACAGTACTATAGCAGGGGTAAGTGAATGACAACATGGACAGTACTATAGCAGGGGTAAGTGAATGACAACATGGACAGTACTATAGCAGGGGTAAGTGAATGACAACATACTCATGGACAGTACTATAGCAGGGGTAAGTGAATGACAACATAAACATGGACAGTACTATAGCAGGGTTAAGTGAATGACAACATAAACATGGACAGTACTATAGCAGGGGTAAGTGAATGACAACATAAACATGGACAGTACTATAGCAGGGGTAAGTGAATGACAACATTGACAGTACTAGAGCAGGGGTAAGTGAATGACAACATACTCATGGACAGTACTATAGCAGGGGTAAGTGAATGACAACATGGACAGTACTATAGCAGGGGTCAGTGAATGACAACATAAACATCGACAGTACTATTGCAGGGTTAAGTGAATGACAACATAAACATGGACAGTACTATAGCAGGGGTCAGTGAATGACAACATAAACATGGACAGTACTATAGCAGGGGTCAGTGAATGACAACATGGACAGTACTATAGCAGGGGTAAGTGAATGACAACATAAACATGGACAGTACTATAGCAGGGGTCAATGAATGACAACATAAACATGGACAGTACTATAGCAGGGTTAAGTGAATGACAACATAAACATGGACAGTACTATAGCAGGGGTCAGTGAATGACAACATAAACATGGACAGTACTATAGCAGGGTTCAGTGAATGACAACATAAACATGGACAGTACTATAGCAGGGGTAAGTGAATGACAACATTGACAGTACTATAGCAGGGGTAAGTGAATGACAACATGGACAGTACTATAGCAGGGGTAAGTGAATGACAACATACTCATGGACAGTACTATAGCAGGGGTAAGTGAATGACAACATGGACAGTACTATAGCAGGGGTAAGTGAATGACAACATAAACATGGACAGTACTATAGCAGGGTTAAGTGAATGACAACATAAACATGGACAGTACTATAGCAGGGGTAAGTGAATGACAACATAAACATGGACAGTACTATAGCAGGGGTAAGTGAATGACAACATTGACAGTACTATAGCAGGGGTAAGTGAATGACAACATACTCATGGACAGTACTATAGCAGGGGTAAGTGAATGACAACATGGACAGTACTATAGCAGGGGTCAGTGAATGACAACATAAACATCGACAGTACTATTGCAGGGTTAAGTGAATGACAACATAAACATGGACAGTACTATAGCAGGGGTCAGTGAATGACAACATAAACATGGACAGTACTATAGCAGGGGTCAGTGAATGACAACATGGACAGTACTATAGCAGGGGTAAGTGAATGACAACATAAACATGGACAGTACTATAGCAGGGGTCAGTGAATGACAACATAAACATGGACAGTACTATAGCAGGGGTCAGTGAATGACAACATAAACATGGACAGTACTATAGCAGGGGTCAGTGAATGACAACATAAACATGGACAGTACTATAGCAGGGGTAAGTGAATGACAACATGGACAGTACTATAGCAGGGGTAAGTGAATGCTTGTAGTTAACCATCTACTAGCTCTCTGTTTGTATGTATGTATTGGGTATTAAGCTTAAATAAATTCAAAGATTTTAAATAGTTTACACTTATTCTCTCCTAAACCACATCTTGGTGTAGTGGTTAGCATGTGGTAGGTGGTGGGTTTGATTCAAACCAAAGGCTATACAATCAGTATTTGCTGCTTCTCCACTAAGCACACAGCATTAACTTAGGAGAAAGAGCAAAGACCGGTTGGTCCAGAATAAGGATAATGTGTCGAAGTGGAGCAACATGTGTTCCAGCGGTCTTATTTCAGTGAGCCATTAACCTAAGTCTGTTGATCTAAGTCATAATCATCATCATCTCTTCCAAATGCTACTTGTTCTTGTCATGCCATAGCTGAACAATTGCTGAGTTGGCATTGAATAACAATACCTCACACACTCGCTGAAGACAAGGAAATAATGAAAAAGATTTCTACATCTTTCTCCCCGGTATTAAAAAAGTGATAGATAGATATATAGAATGAACACTAGTACATGTATTTATCTTTTTCTGTCCAGTTCAAATGTTTATAAAGGCTGTTGCATTTACACTGATTGTTTCCAGTGTTATTGCACTATTATCAAAAATTGGAGATTTCAAACTCATAAGTTTCATATAGTCTTGACCTTCACTTGATGTCCGTTGTCTAACACCATTTTGTCATTCTACAGTATACCGGTATACTACTGTGCCATTTATATCTGATTGGCTGACTTAAAACATTTTTATTGGAAATTGTTAGACTGTTTTCTGGAAAATATGTTAGAAATGATACTGTCTTAACAAGGTGGTGCTACTTTTCAAGAAGTCGGAAATTCATGGCTTTAGTTTGACACATATTTCATAAGGAAGTGATTGAAACAATCTTCCGTTCTCAAACTCCAGATTGTATCCTTTAAATTTGGGGAAATGTTCTAGTTAAAGTCCATATAAAGCATTACGTTTCTGTGAGATTAAAAATTCAAGAGAACTGTCATGTCAAAGTACAGATTTTGGCTGAATTGCCTACATATCTCTTACATGAGGTAAATAACAATTCAAAAATTGATTTGAAAGCTTTGATTGAGTGAGTGATTGTTGTTTAACGCCAACCCATCCATTTTTAGCTATATCATGTCGAGGATAAGGTAATTTCAGTGAAATGATGATGAGGTCCGCTTTGTACTACACCAACACGCTTAGTTAGATTTTTATAGAGTTAGCTCACCGAAACAACAGTTCACGGATAGACATGTCGCACCACTCGGACACATTATGCAAACTTTGATAATTTTCTTCATTCACAATATATATTGTGAATCTAAATTAATTACCGACCCTTTAGAACCACATCGATGATGTAATGGTTGCAAGCTCTTCTTGAGTGCTGTAGATTATCGGTTAGAGCCACGTGGTTAGAGCCCCGGTCGGGTCAAATAATAGACTTACAACATTTGTATTTGCTGCTTCTGTTGTAAGCACACAATATTAAGGAGTAAGAACATGACACAACCATGGCTGGCAAAGAGTTGCAGCATGCCAAAATTGTCTTGTGTCTGCAATCCAATAAATCATTAGGCGGAGAAATCAAACAGTCAAATTGATTAGACAATTTGGAAACAAATGTTTTATAGTTATTCCCCTTTAACTGGAGAAAATAAAAAAATAAAAAATCGTATTAGAGTTATTTCCCTTTTACTACAGATAAAGAAAGTGAATGGTGGTGAGGAACAGATACTACAACTAATGTGTCTATGAGAGGAGGGTTCAGCCGGTACCTCGGTCCAGGGCCCGGAGAGCCAATAAGAGGCCTGTGAATCTCTTAACCATAGACGTTTTATTTTGATTTTTTAATTTGTTATGGTATTTTCAACTATTTTTAGTTTATTTAGAAAAATAGTCATGTAAAATTCACTTAGACTTCCGATGAAAGTTAACCAGTGGTTTTATTGACTTTAAATCCTCAATTTTGAGAGAAATTTCAGCCTATCTCCGGGGCCCCAAAGCAGTCTTGTTCCGCCTTGCAAAATTTCTCTTGGAGGCTATCACTATAGTTTGTTATAACAATACTTATTCAATATTATACTGATTAATGAGGTTGTATTTATGCCTTAATTTCACTCAATATAAGAATGCTGTCTTTTGATTAGTTAGTGTATAATTACCGTAATGTTCTTTTGTTCGCAGTTGAATAAAAGTTTTGAAAGAACTATGTGTCAAATGAGTTAGACCTGTTGAAACGAAATGGCGAACGAACGGTATTATAGTGTCTGTATCGTTAAAGAAGATAAAATTAAAGAAGTTCCAGGTCATACATTTATTTCTTCCTCAACTCGCATATTTGTTGGCCAATAAAAAATAGTGTGTGTTTTTGCGTGTCATTTGTAACACTGTCTGGTTGTGAACTTATTTGGAAATAACATCTTTCAGTCTATATTAATTTTGTTCGAGTTGCAGTACTGAGCCACACACAACACAGTTACTAAAACAATCTTGTCATATGGAAATCACTTTAAGACTAGCTCAACTCCGCCACGTTTTATTGAAGTGCCTGTATCAAGCAAGGATAGTGATCGATCCTATATTTGTGTGTTATGGGTATCGATTTTTATTTGCTTCGTTCTACGATTTTTCTATTCAAATTTTGGAACTGTTTCAAATGCATGGCATTTTTTGTTTTTGTTTGTTTGTTTTAAGGGCCCGGGTGACTCAATGAGTTAGGTAGTTGGATTACCTAACAACTCGTACAAGCCTATCACCAATACGGTAGGGGGTTCGCGCCCGGCTTTGTAAATTACAAAAAGGGTGCACTCGACTCCCAGTCACAAGTGATAAAGTTTACCAGCTGCTTGCCCATGGTCGGTGGTTCTCTCCGGGTACTCCGGCTTCTTCCACCACTAAAACTGGTCGCCATGATATAGCTGAAATATTGCTGAAAGCGGCGTTAAACACCAAAAATCAATCAATCATTTTTTTGTTTTTCATTTTATTTTTTATAGTCTATTTTTACATAAAATGTTAAATCTGATGGCAGGATTTAAACCGGACTTAATTAATTATACATTATATAAATTTTTGTATTAATAATTTGCATTAAAATTTAAAAGACGATTTCTTTCCAATATTTACTAAAAACAAAATATATTGTTGTCCCCAACAAACTAAATATATCTTTTCCAATGTGCTAAAATCTTTAGAAGTTATATTTATGTTAAAATGACTGGAATAACAAATTCTTTCAATATTATCAAAAAGTCATGCAGAAAACATTTTAATTATTTCAAAATAATTGCATCTGTTTTATTTGTCCAAACATTTAATTGCCTGTTTTGAAAAGAGTAATTCTCCTTTGATTTTACACGTACCATTATACTGATTTCACTTAAAATGCCATTTTAAGAATTTTTAGTAATTTTATTGTAAAGTTATTACCCAGCCCTATTGATAAATAAACACCTAATAATTAAGTAAATATTTCAAAATAACATTAACATGATCTATGTAACATCTAAATTACGCTAACACAGACTTATTTTCAAAAGGCTTTGTGCATCTTTAAAATTAAATTATCTAAATTTGTTTGAAAATAATTTAGATAGTGAGAAATTATATATTAATTCACTTTGCAGTGGCCCGAGACAGGTCAGTGGTTTTCTCCGGATACTCCGGTTTCCTCCATCAATAAAACTGCGTTAAACACCAGAACCCTAACCCTTTATATTAATTTACGGGGCCGTCGTCGTCGTGATCGTATGGTAGTTGGATTTACAACTACCTGTGGAATCGGCGCCTATCACCACTAAAGTTTAAAGTTGAGTTCGAATTTCATTCATGGCGAGGTGTACTCGATACAACATTATGTGATCAAGTTTGTCAGTGACTTGCCACAGGTCGATGGGTTTCTCGGGATTCTCCGGTTTTCTCCACCAATAAAACTGACTGAAATATTGTTGAAAGTGGCGTTAAACACCATAGTACTAACCTTTATATTAATTTACAAATGGAAATGGGCCATCATCAGCGGGATGACAAAATTGAGTGATTTGTTTTAATGTATAATTGTCTGATATCCAACAAAGAGTGCCGGATTTAGATAAAGAGAGGCCTTAGGCTAATCCACTTGTGAGGCCCCTCCCAATTTCCCACAATAAAGGCAAAGATGATGAGGGGTGTATAAAACTCTGCAATATTCTGAAATGGAGTGCAACTGTGTAAGGAAAATTACTGAAGGGTTGTTTAGAAAGTACAGTATACATTTATGACCCTTATTGTAGGGAGAAATGAAGATTTGTTTATACCCGAAGAAGTCATATTTCTCGAGGTCGAAGCCCGAGAGAAATATGACTTCTGAGGGTAAACAAAGCTTCATATATCCCTACAGCAAGGGCCATAAATTGTTTATTATACCGAAATTACACACAAAACAACAAAACATTTTTTTAAACTAATTTAACATTTTATTCAATTTGTGTAATTGTTTATGTTGATGGTTGCCATAGGGGCACGCGGCAGCGGGATACATGATATTTATTCCTCCGGAGCACGCGGTCTAGGGATACATGAATTTGTCTTCCTGACATGTGACGTTTTTTAACTAATCACAGACACTCTTATAACTATGAGGTATACTAATACGCTATGACAGCATACGTGTGAAAGTCCAATAAAAGTGTCAAAAATAACTTACACCTTGGCCGGAGGCCCCCTAAATTTTGAGGCCCTAGGCTTCATCCTATCGAGCCTATAGGTAAATCCGGCACTGCCAGCAAATCATGGGGCGGAGCAAACTTTAGGTAGTTCTACATTCAGCAATATTGCAATATTAAAGTTAAAAACGTTCACGAAAATAACAGTCCCGATGTTTGATATGGCTGCCTTAATTCTCTTTTTCATCAGATTAACACTATTTTCTTCCCGGCTGCTGATCTCATGGAATTGATATTTATACAGTACCAACTGCCAGCATCACCAGCCATGGACCTTTCAATGGCATTATTATTTCATTTCATTTCAAATATTTTATTGATAAATCAATAGGATTGGATAACAGGCTATGCCTATGCAAATCCTCTCCAACAACAAGATGGAACAATTAGAAAACAATTTACATAAGACATAGAGCAATCTACCCATCATGTACACATGCAATTCACCTTAATTACCAAGCATAAACACATGTATATTAACTTAATAGCAGAATCATACAAACAAAACAAAAAAGATTTTTCCCTTTCTTTTCTTTTTTTGTTAATAGGTATGATATAATATGTATATTAATAGCAGAATCATACAAAAAAAGTTGTTTTTCCTTTTTTTCCCTTTATTTCATTGATACACAAAAGAGCCCCTTTTCATGCTAAGTTCACTGAAAATTAGCAGATAATGTGGCAATACACATCTATACTAGATACATGATTACATTAGAATGGAGATAACTGTATTGTATTTGAAAATTTCACGGCATCAATTGTCGATTTAATGGTCACAAATAACCGTTTTCTGGCTCCGCTATCGCATCGCCAGTAAACTCAATTTGCGACCATCAAATCTCAAATCAAGTTGATGCCGTGAAATTTTCAGTTATCTCCATTCTAATGTAATCATGTATCTATAGATGTGTATTGCCACATTATTGACAAGATGACGTAAGCGGTAATCAGCTAAATTTCTAAAAAATATCTCGTGTTATTTCAACCGTGGAATTGATACCATGAAAATTACACCATTAAATCGACAATTAATGTCGTGAATTTTTCAAATACAATACAGGTATCTCCATTCTAATGTAATCATGTGTATTGCCACATCATTAATAAGATGACGTAAGCGGTAATCGGCTAAAATTCTAAAAATATCTCATGATATTTCAACCGTGGAAATAAGGGTAATAACAAAATTACCGAACTCCGAACAATCTTACAAAGGGAAAGTCAAAACTCATAAGTACATGTATATAAACAGACAAAATCAGTCAACAACCGGAAAACTGTGAAAACCGAAATGACCCTGACTTGGTACAGACATTTCTAAAGAAATGGTGGGTTAAATCAGATTTTAAAGCGCCAAACCTCCCGCTTTCATTACGGCTCAAAGGAATTGATACCTTGAAAATTACAGCACTGTCCAATCACAAACCAGAAATATTAAACAACTACATTAGAATATCAAATATATTTCCCAATAATCTGTTGAAACTTTACTGCTGTAAACAGCTTGTGGATTTTGTATGTGGTATACAATAATCTCTGATTTTTACAAGGTTCAAATTCCTACCAATTATAAGAAACATACTCGATTTCGTTACCCTTTCCATTGTTCTGGCTAGACCGGGTACCATTTTGCTCGCCGTTTAAAGGTAAATAACTGTTATAAAAAACATAGAAACGTACATATGTACATGTAGTAGGTAATTAGATCAATACGCTTCGTTGGATTTTTGCAGTACCAGCTCAGTGAAACAACAGTCAGCGCCTAGACATGTCGTTCAACTTCAGTGAAACAACAGTCAGCGCCTAGACATGTCGTTCAACTTCAGTGAAACAACAGTCAGCGCCTAGACATGTCGTTCAACTTCAGTGAAACAACAGTCAGCGCCTAGACATGTCGTTCAACTTCAGTGAAACAGCAGTCAGCGCCTAGACATGTCGTTCAACTCGCACACATTTTCTGATTTAGATATTTGCTCTTAAGCCTTAATGCTCCGTGCTCGGCGAAGAAGCAACAAATACTAATTTTAGAGTCTTTTGTTTTCCCCGATCAGGGCTCGAACCCACGATGTACCGCACGTAAGGCGAACATGACAGCCATTACCTCGCCGATTGGATTTGGATGTAAGTTCGTTTCTTGGTGTAAAACAATGATCGTTAACTGGACGGGGTTAGGTTTGTGGTGTTTAACGCCACTTTCAACAATATTTTCAGTTATATCATGGCTGTCAGTTTTATTGGTGGGGGAAACCGGAGCACCCGGAGAAAAACACCGACCTGCCGCAAGTCACTTACAAACTTTATTACATAATGTTGTATCGAGTACTCCTCGCCTAAGCCGGATTCGAATCCACAACGATCACGACCACGACGATCCCATTAACTGGATGAGATTGTGAAATACTGGTGAAGTAATCTCACCAGTGACATCTACAACAATAACACAAACAGTTTGAGGTTAGCCGGATAAGTGGTTCGTGTTGCTGCGGTTGATTATAATGTTGACCATTATTACACCGACTTTCATCAAGGAGTGTGCATGATTTATTGATGGCTAAAAATGGACATTAGCCAGAACGGATCTGTCAAATCATGTTTAGTAAATCATTTCCTATGCATGTGAATAATATACCAGCAGTTTAAAAATTCAAAAGAAATTAAAAAAAGGAAAAAAAAAATCATTTATCATTACAAATTCATGCCATCCAAGAATAGATCTGCATCCATATCGTTACAGATTTAAAAACGAACTGTTATGGAAAAAAGCTGAAGCGGATCGAATGCAATAACTTTGAAAAGTAACCTTTCTGTAGTATCGCGGTAATCATTCGATTTTTTCATGAATTAATTAACTATTTATAAAACATACATGTAATAATATAAATAGTTTTCAGATCGTTCACCTCAAGATGTACATTAGCTGATATTGAAGGTTGAAACAGCGGATGCAGTAAAATAAATTATAATAATGAGAGAAGAGAAGGAGGAATAAATAAAACGCCTTCATATCCATTAAAATAGATATTTATTACATAAACAAGAGGCTCACAACAGTCTATATTTCTCACCTGATTCATACAGACAATGAACAAAAGAAGGTCTTCTCGCTGTACCAGTTTAATTGTAAATGTTTATTGTCTTGCAAAGGTAATCACTAGTAGAATCTGTTTTAAAAGTGAAAAGAAGAATTTCATATGGAAAATAGAGAATAAAAACAACTATCAAAATTTGCCTTACAAATGAAATGTAAAAATGCTGAAAGTTGGTCCCTTTTGGCCCCTCACATATGTGAATCAGTATCTGTTCGAATCTACGAAATCCCTATCGTAGGAAATACAATAGAAAAGACAACATACTACATACTCCAAATAAATACAAACCTTTGATCTGTGTCAAGGATTATTCCTTTGTGTCTACAGACGGACGACGACAGACCCATAATATAATACGACCGCATAAATAGTCATCATACGTTGGAATATCATATCGATATCGAGCCGCATCGGTGCCGTGATGGTTAGGGTGCTCGCTTCGAAACCAAAGACTATAAAACTGGTATTTGTTCCTTCTCCGCTAAGCACGCAGCATTAAGGAGAAAGAGCAAAGACTGATTGGCTTGGAATCAGAATAATGTGTCCGAGTGGAGCGACATGTCTACCCGCGGAATGTTGTTTCAATGAGCTAGCACTGTAAAAATCCAACTCAGTGTTGGTCTAGAACAAAGCGGATCTCATCATCATCTCATTGAAAATTAATTTGTTCTCGCCATGATAAATCTGAAAAATTGCTGGCGTTAAACAACAATCACTCACTCACTCGAAGCTTTTCGTTTATAAACCGAGCAAACTAAGTTTTTTTTATTACAAAAAAGAAAAAAAAAAGATTTTGTATTACGTAGACACCAGATGTATGACATCTCTATTTTGATTTTCCCCCCAAAAAAGAAGAAAAAAAAACCACACACTCATTACCGAAAGTATGCATTTTATTTATACTAGTTGGTTATTACACGTTATTTATGGGACGAAGTAGACGCCCTACATATCACCTGTTGATTATGTAACGTGTCTCTGTTCACAGTCTATAGAATCAGCTTAGAGGTGTAGTTAATGGGATGTGATTGATGATTGAAGATACCCATACGGTTCACGGTTAAATATATATAACACAACTATTCATAGCACAACGGCTTGTTATATAATTTGCTTACACAAAATTGGCCACACGTGCCTTAAATATTGACATCATCACACAGAATACCTTCAGAAACCGTCTTCTTCAAATTAAATGAAAAACAAAAAAATACCATACTGTCGGAACAGTTTGCAATGCTACTTGTAAAACTGCCAAGATCTTATATATTTTATTCAGTATAGTTACTTTGGAATTCAATATATTGGAGATTCTGAACAAGTCTGACATTTTGATTGCCGTACCAATTAAAAATAACGTCAGCAGCATACGGAATCAGTAGTTTTCTGTTTCTGTGTTCTAATGTTTCCGAAGAGCTTCATGTTTGGCTGGGTTGCATTTGGAACAAGAAACGAAAAGTCCTATATAGGACAGCCAAAAGCAGCCAAGTCTATACCCGAGTTAGATTGGTCCTGGTTTTCATAAATTACTAACATTACGGGCTGTTGTTAAAAGTCTCTGGAGGTACCTGTGATTATTATTGCACTTTATAATGGCAGTAATAAATAGGAATCTCACTAATTTTCTGCTCTACTGAATGACTACACGTGTCTTGTACTGAACTACTTTGTGTACTCTCATTGAACTATTAATAACCAGGAAAATATCCCAGTTTAACAACTTTGATCTCCATATTTAGATATAAACTAGTGCATTATCTTTTACGATAAAATATATATGACTATTTATAGTAAAGACATCTGGTAGTTATCTAACATGTGAGTGTTTGTGGTGTATATCTGATCATATCTAGCTATTTTTTGTAAAATTGCAGTTATAAAATTTACATAAAAGTTCATCCCCCGTAATTTACCTGCATGTACCTTTGGTAGAGTAAATTAAATTATTTTACGAATTGCTACAATCTACTTCATCACTTCGGCTATAATGTCAATGACCGACTGGGTTGGTGGAATAATTTGTCATGATCATGTGACATGACAACTATGGGCTATAGCCTGTACTATAAAGCTGGTCTAGTATCAGGACACAAACAGGTGTAGTTTCAAAATTGTTTAATTGCATTCAAATATTTGCTATGTATATTATGATATTCCGTAATTAGAATTTTCAAAGCAATTATTATCTTGAAAGTTGTCCATACCTGACAAATAACCACTAATTTTTTCAAGTTCCTGTACCTAATGTGGCATTCATCAGTCGTGCTATACTCTTGTTAAAAATCCGAAGATAATTCAATAAAAGGGGACGGGATTGTGAGTACACCAAAGCAGCATGAGGACGGGATTGTGAGTACATCAAAGCAGCATGGGCACGGGATTGTGAGTACACCAAAGCAGCATGGGCACGGGATTGTGAGTACACCAAAGCAACATGGGGACGGGATTGTGAGTACACCAAAGGAGCATGGGGACGGGATTGTGAGTACACCAAAGCAGCATGGGGACGGGATTGTGAGTACACCAAAGGAGCATGGGGACGGGATTGTGAGTACATCAAAGGAGCATGGGGACGGGATTGTGAGTACACCAAAGCAGCATATTCGTTGTCGTCTACGACACAAATATTCAGAAACTTTCAAAGTAATGGCGCAGATGCTTACACTTGTAAACAATATGGCCTGTTGTATATGATTCTAAAATTATACGTTTCATACATTTTTATACGAGTTATTTCCATTATGACAGGCAAGATGGTCCTCGGTCTAGCAAGAGCAATGGAAAGGACGACACATTTGAATATAATATGATCGCCTTAAATAGGAATTTTCATGCAAAACATTTAATTGTAGAATCAAAGTATGAAATGTTCATATGATTTATTGGCATGACTCACGGGTTTTAGAGGAGATTGCTGCCGACTCACGGGTTTTAGAGGAGATTGCTGCATGACTCACGGGTTTTAGAGGAGATTGCTGCCGACTCACGGGTTTTAGAGGAGATTGCTGTATGACGCACGGGTTTTAGAGGAGATTGCTGCCGACTCACGGGTTTTAGAGGAGATTGCTGCATGACTCACGGGTTTTTAGAGGAGATTGCTGCATGACTCACAGGTTTTAGAGGAGATTGCTGCATGACTCACGGGTTTTAGAGGAGATTGCTGCATGACTCACGGGTTTTAGAGGAGATTGCTGCCGACTCACGGGTTTTAGAGGAGATTGCTGCATGACTCACGGGTTTTAGAGGAGATTGTTGCATGACTCACAGGTTTTAGAGGAGATTGCTGCATGACTCACGGGTTTTAGAGGAGATTGCTGCCGACTCACAGGTTTTAGAGGAGATTATTGCATGACTCACGGGTTTTAGAGGAGATTGCTGCATGACTCACAGGTTTTAGAGGAGATTGCTGCATGACTCACAGGTTTTAGAGGAGATTGCTGCATGACTCACAGGTTTTAGAGGAGATTGCTGCATGACTCACGGGTTTTAGAGGAGATTGCTGCATGACTCACGGGTTTTAGAGGAGATTGCTGCATGACTCACGGGTTTTAGAGGAGATTGCTGCATGACTCACGGGTTTTAGAGGAGATTGCTGCATGACTCACAGGTTTTAGAGGAGATTGCTGCATGACTCACGGGTTTTAGAGGAGATTGCTGCATGACTCACGGGTTTTAGAGGAGATTGCTGCCGACTCACAGGTTTTAGAGGAGATTATTGCATGACTCACGGGTTTTAGAGGAGATTGCTGCATGACTCACAGGTTTTAGAGGAGATTGCTGCATGACTCACAGGTTTTAGAGGAGATTGCTGCATGACTCATGGGTTTTAGAGGAGATTGCTGCATGACTCACGGGTTTTAGAGGAGATTGCTGCATGACTCACGGGTTTTAGAGGAGATTGCTGCATGACTCACGGGTTTTAGAGGAGATTGCTGCATGACTCACAGGTTTTAGAGGAGATTGCTGCATGACTCACGGGTTTTAGAGGAGATTGCTGCATGACTCACAGGTTTTAGAGGAGATTGCTGCATGACTCACGGGTTTTAGAGGAGATTGCTGCATGACTCACGGGTTTTAGAGGAGATTGCTGCATGACTCACGGGTTTTAGAGGAGATTGCTGCATGACTCACGGGTTTTAGAGGAGATTGCTGCCGACTCACAGGTTTTAGAGGAGATTGCTGCATGACTCACGGGTTTTAGAGGAGATTGCTGCCGACTCACAGGTTTTAGAGGAGATTGCTGCCGTTTATTTTCTTCTAGATTTACTCTTCCTTTATATACTAGTATTATATATAGATAACGGTATCATTACTTTTGTTTAATCAATCTACACTATTTATTTTATTAGTTATATTTATTATAGAAATTTACAGTTCCTGCATAATCTGAAATTAAATTCGATTTAGGTCTACGCTATATACTATGTAAACTCGATCTTTAAAAGTTATTTAGCATAAATCTAATCGTTCTAGAATTTACAAAATATGTGTTTCATATAATTAAATACTAAAAAAATCATTGTATTAGGCTACATTTAATTTAAAAAAAGAGAGAAAAAGAATGGCTTATGTTTGTGTGTGCATATAAACATTTAGACAATATAGGTATGGTGTCTTTTTATATGAGATTTATTTGGATGAGGCTAAGAAACAGGGGTACTGCGAGGCTCTGCCGAGCAGTCCCCCTGTTTCGTGCCGAATACAAATAAATCTCATGTAAAATGACACCATACCTATGTTGTCTTTATACTGCAATACTATATTTTTTTCTCATTGTTTTCTATATAAAAGAAATAATTAAAATTCGTATTCCCCGTCATGGGCCCCATTTAAAAAATGTTTTATACAGGACATTGTCCAGTATAGAGCAAAAGTTCCAAAAAGTGGCGTGGCCTAAATGCTTTATACAGGATATTGTCCAGTATAAAGCAAAAGTTTACACGACCCCTTTTATCAATGCTGTAAAGTTACCAATTGCAGTATAAATAAGAAATTCGTAAATAAATTCTGAAGTTCGGACTGTCAAACAGCCAGAAAGAACACAATTTTGACATATTTCTCTTGTGTTTTCACCAGGTACAATGACAATTTTGTGGTCATACGAAATCTTTAGAAATCAGATATGAATTTATGTAGATGATGTTAACAGAACCGTGGTGTGTTGACTTGTGTCTTCGTGAGCGCTCGTTTACCTTTATCAAGTGTAGATCAGTAGATATTTATTGGTATTCCAATGGGACACTTATTGACTGATATAATTCTAAATACAATGATATATATTGGCAGTATGTTACTAGTATTTTCCCAAAGCAGAAGGACAACTTTGTGGTCATACGAAGTCTTTAGAAATCAGATATGGATCTATATAGTTCAGTTTTACAGAACCGTGGCGTGTTGACTTGTGTCTTCGTGAGCGGTCGTTAACTTTTAACAAGAATTTTGGAACAATTAGTTGTATATCAGGATAACGCATTACTGGTATCCCACTTGTACACTTATTGATTGATATATTCTAAATATATAGATTTATATTGGCAGTTAGATTTTGACAACTTTTCCTTAATTGCAGGGACAATTTTATGGTCAGCCAAAGTCTCTAGAAATCAGATATGGATTTATATAGATAAGTTTTGTCGACCCTTGTGTGTTGCTCTGTGTCATCGTGACCTAAGCGGTCGTTAACTTTTAACAAGGATTTTGGAACAATCAATTGTATATCAGTAGATGTCACATTACTGGTATGCCAAATTGTACACTTACTGACTGATATATGTACAATTCATATTTTTACTCTTTGCAAAAATAAATTTACTTTTGATACAAATACAAAACTTGCATTTGGTTATAGACATTTCGTGGGTTAGGAAAGACTACACTTACTGTGAAGTCATATATTAACATATATTATGATTATGTTAACCCTTCCGGAGCACCTGAGTTCACCTCCGGGTTTTGGTGGGGTTGATGTTACTCGATCTTTAGTTTTATGTGTAATGTTTTGTAGATCGTTGTTTGTCCCTTTGTCGTTTTCTTTTGACCATTGTGTCGCCTGTCCTTCTTTGATTTACGGATTCTGATTACCCCTTTGGTATCTTCCAACTCTTTTTATGAGGATTATAGGTTCAAATATATATGATAAAACATCTGAATAGATAGTTGACAATTTCAATTCCATGTCACAGACAGTGATATCAGTCTCTGAAACATGCTAGGAATATATGGATAAATTATATTTATTCTAGATTACCTCCATGGATCGAGTTAACGTATGACACCCTCCTACACGTTGCTATTTTTGCTTGTCAGTGACTTGCGACAGTTCGGTGGTTTTCTCTGGGTCCTCCGATCGACAGTTCGGTGGTTTTCTCTGGGTCCTCCGATCGACAGTTCGGTGGTTTTCTCTGGGTCCTCCGATTTCCTCCATCAATAAAACTGACTACCACAATATAACTGAAATATTGTTGAAAGTGACGTTAAACACCATCAAACAAACATACATGTTGCTACAAAAATTAGATGCCTGGCAGTGCTATTATTTTGCAAACTGATATAATGCAAAAACTTAATGTTTTTTTGACTGTAATAGCACGTAAGAAAGGGATTCAGTTATGATTAATCATCAAACTCAAACTGCATTCTCAAGTTATTCTGTATTCATATCGGTAAATAAACAAAATTGTGCATATTTAAGGTATGCTACTTTTACCTGAGTTGTATATACATGTAGATTGTCATTCATGTTCAATCACATCCCACTTCTTTTTTTTATAGAACTTATGTTGTTGTTTTTTTATCTTGTGCGGTTATGATGAAACTTCCACCGGAAACTTCCACCGGAAACTGGTTCCTGGTTGTGGTTCTTCAGTCTTCCTATGATACGTTGAACATTCTAAATTTGTTTTTAAGAAAAGGTTGAAAATACCAAAATAGGAAATCTGAAATTAATTTGGATTTAAGTCTGTGTTATATACTTCGTAAATTATATCTTTAAAAGTTATTTAACATAGCTAATCCTTCTCTTCTAGACGGTTCTAGAGTTATGGTGGTTATTGTCACTTTCAGCAACTCTCTTCTAGAAGAAAACTATATAATAACAACATCTTTTTTGATTTTTGCATTGCACATCAATAGAGAAACTCATTATTGTTTTCCTTGAATATTCAGTTACATTTACAAGCCAATTTCAACAATATTTAAGTTATATCATGGTGGTCAGTTTTATTGGTGGAAACCGTACTACCAGGAGAAGACAGTCACTGACAAACTTTATCACATAATGCATATCGAATACACCTCGCCATGAGCGGGATTCGAACTTAAAACTGTAGTGGTGATATGCACTGATTGCACAGGTAGTTGTAAATTCAACTACCATACGATCACGGATTTTGAATAAGAGTAACAGACGGGTGATGCGATTTAATAGGAATTGCTTACCTTTGCGGAGCACGTGAGGTCACCACCGTTTTGTAGTGAGATTCATGTTTCTGTGGTTTTTTGTCGACCATTGTCGTGTTTTTGTCCTTCTTTTAGCCACTGTGTTGTCTGTCCTTCGAATTGCAGCTTCTGATTATCCCTTGGAATCTGCAAACTTTTCTTCCTTTAACATAATAATCCATCCAGCTATTTCATGTACATTGCATAACAAAATATATCTCTTCTTCATTGACCTAAAAGTCGATCTCTTAAATATATCTAGTAATAATGCAAAGGGCAAGGGCATTCGCGAAACAAAAATGAATATTAATTTCAGATAAAATTGGTCCAGGAATATGATTGATTTGTTGTAGTAATTCATGTAGTTTCACGACGATAAATTTCCAACATTCAAATAGATCATATAGGGAAAAAGTGGCCATAGGTAAAATGGGAGGTAACTTGAAAATTGCTGACATGTCATCAACCGGACCACCAACGCCAACTGTTGCTCATTATGACATACCAGTTGTCCATAACGTGCAAGGAGCTTTGCATTTCCTAAACACAATGCATCTCGTCCTTAGGGCATATTGTGTTTTATTTTTATTCGTTTGCCACTTTCAACCGGTTTAGTCAGTAGCGGAAAACTAGATACTCTTTCTACACACAGGGCATTAGGTGTACATCTTAAATCAACCTATCAATCAAGTGCATCATTCCCACACTGTCCATTAATTTAGAAGGAGTGGGTACACGATGTCCCATCATAAGAAAACGTTTGACATCTCGATCCTAAATGATGTTTTTAAAAGTCTAATGTAATATATATTGACAGACGATGGATACATTATACCTGAATTTATGGCATTTCAACATTTTGAACAATTAGTATTAATAATTTCGTCTGACAAAACTAACCGATAATGGATCATATTTTTCATTTATAAATATAACTGGAAACATCAATCATTAATATAAGGAAAAGAGAGGTGTTGATGTAATGAATAGATGATATATTAAGTTGGTTTATTGAATCAATTGCAACGCTGATTATTTAAATTTATAACACTGAACTTAACAATATGAGTTTCATAAATATGTGTTGTTTATAAATGTAATAATTAATAATTTTGAGCAACGTAATGCATTTCAAATTTCTTTTCAGAGCAGTCAATCGGGTAAAGATCAAATGAAAAAAAAATACAAGCTCCATTTTTCAAAGAATTTTGAACAATCCCACTTTATTCGAATTTTTTAAAGAGTAATACGATTTTCGTTTCTATTAAAATATTATTGATATTGTTAAAACTGAAACCTTTTAATTGGTGTTTAATATCTTTGTCCGTTTATATACATCTAACGTTCGACTTATAAAGTTGTTTTAATTGTTTGTGAAAAAAATATTGCATTTTGTAAGAGATAGTATCGTTTAATCTTTTATATGACTGTTTTCCCATTTGATGATTTTCAACAAATGTTTTCCCTTTTATGATATGCTATTTTCAGTTTTCATACTGAAATACTGCCTGTTTCAAAAGCTCGAACAAATAACTTTTAATTTGCTGACAATTATATTATACAGTAGCTTTACTATATTATTTTGTTTACTATATTATGTGTATTTACTTTATCATTTTATGTAGTATCTTTTATCATACTATATTATGTAGTTACTTTATTATATCATGTAGTAACTTTATCATACTATATTATTTAGGTACTTTGTTATATAATGTATTGCTTAATACGTTTTCCTATTGGCTCTTTTGGATCACGTGACATGAATAACAGTAGAGGAGCAGGAATTCCCACTCTTCCGGAGCACCTTATCTCACTTCTGGGTTTTAATGGAGGGAGGGGGTAAGTGTTGTTCAATCCTTTAGTTTTCTGTGTAATGTTGTGAGGACCGTTGTTAGTCGTTTTGTCCTTTTTGCATTTGGGCATAGTCTGTCCTTCGATTAAGTTATGGCTTGTGGCTACCCATTTGGCATAGTCTGTCCTTCCATTCAGTTATGGCTTGTGGCTACCCATTTGGCATAGTCTGTCCTTCCATTCAGTTATGGCTTGTAGCTACCCATTTGGGCATAGTCTGTCCTTCCATTCAGTTATGGCTTGTGGCTACCCATTTGGGCATAGTCTGTCCTTCCATTCAGTTATGGCTTGTGGCTACCCATTTGGGCATAGTCTGTCCTTCCATTCAGCTATGGCTTGTGGCTACCCATTTGGCATAGTCTGTCCTTCGATTCAGTTATGGCTTGTGGCTACCCATTTGGCATAGTCTGTCCCTCGATTCAGTTATGGCTTGTGGCTACCCATTTGGCATAGTCTGTCCTTCGATTCAGTTATGGCTTGTGGCTACCCATTTGGCATAGTCTGTCCTTCGATTCAGTTATGGCTTGTGGCTACCCATTTGGCATAGTCTGTCCCTCGATTCAGTTATGGCTTGTGGCTACCCATTTGGGCATAGTCTGTCCTTCCATTCAGTTATGGCTTGTGGCTACCCATTTGGGCATAGTCTGTCCTTCCATTCAGCTATGGCTTGTGGCTACCCATTTGGGCATAGTCTGTCCTTCCATTCAGTTATGGCTTGTGGCTACCCATTTGGGCATAGTCTGTCCTTCCATTCAGTTATGGCTTGTGGCTACCCATTTGGGCATAGTCTGTCCTTCCATTCAGCTATGGCTTGTGGCTACCCATTTGGCATAGTCTGTCCTTCGATTCAGTTATGGCTTGTGGCTACCCATTTGGCATAGTCTGTCCCTCGATTCAGTTATGGCTTGTGGCTACCCATTTGGGCATAGTCTGTCCTTCCATTCAGTTATGGCTTGTGGCTACCCATTTGGGCATAGTCTGTCCTTCCATTCAGTTACGGCTTGTGGCTACCCATTTGGCATAGTCTGTCCTTCCATTCAGTTATGGCTTGTGGCTACCCATTTGGCATAGTTTGTCTTTCCATTCAGTTATGGCTTGTGGCTACCCATTTGGTATAGTCTGTCCTTCCATTCAGTTATGGCTTGTGGCTACCCATTTGGCATAGTCTGTCCTTCCATTCAGTTATGGCTTGTGGCTACCCATTTGGTATAGTCTGTCCTTCCATTCAGTTATGGCTTGTGGCTACCCATTTGGCATAGTCTGTCCCTCGATTCAGTTATGGCTTGTGGCTACCCATTTGGGCATAGTCTGTCCTTCCATTCAGTTATGGCTTGTGGCTACCCATTTGGCATAGTCTGTCCTTCCATTCAGTTATGGCTTGTGGCTACCCATTTGGCATAGTCTGTCCCTCGATTCAGTTATGGCTTGTGGCTACCCATTTGGCATAGTCTGTCCTTCGATTCAGTTATGGCTTGTGGCTATCCATTTGGCATAGTCTGTCCTTCCATTCAGTTATGGCTTGTGGCTACCCATTTGGCATAGTCTGTCCTTCCATTCAGTTATGGCTTGTGGCTACCCATTTGGCATAGTCTGTCCTTCGATTCAGTTATTGCTTCTGTCCCCTTTGACATCTTGAAACTTTTATTCTCTTCTTTTTCCATAGACAAACAATACAGAAAGTGGGATGGAAAATTAGCTTAAAGTAAGGAATACGTGCAAATGTAAATGTAAATATTGAACGAATTTATATATATTGTACAAGGTCATCAGTAGATAAATCATAAAGAAGGCGGTATATAGCAAAGTCGATTTTATCAGCCTAAATTTTGCAGCATAAGGCCTTGACGTAGGTGGAATAAATAATAATATTACAATACAATGTATTTGTCTACCGCATAACTCCTACGTCATATTATAATATTGTCATCGATTTAAAGTATTTATAAAGCAGACAAAACAATCGGGCGATTACTTTATTTCAAGACTAATAATTAGTTTATCACAAAAATGAAGGATAAAAACCCACCTACACAAGCTATCAGCAATGAAAGAAACTATTTATCCATAGAAAATGAAACTGAAGAAAAATAATTATAACTCGATTTGGTTGAATTACTTAAATTATAGATATGTCGATGTGTTCTGATATAACTAAATAGATATTTACTGCAAATAGTATATTTTATCCAATTAATTTTACTTATATATTTTTTCAACGAATAATACATGTACTATTATTTAATTTTCAGGAAAGTGGGAGTAACTACTCATTCGTTAAAATTGAGTAATAAACAATGTTAAATTTCCACCCACAACAGGTATACAATGATGTTCTATTGTGAACAAGGCGTACATTTTCCCTTTACACCATGTTTCTGTATTGTAATTTTGATATAAGAAAAGTTTGAATATAACATAAGGGTAATCAGAAGCCAATAAATCGAAGTAGGACAGGCAATGCAATCGACAATCGACAATCGACAATCGACAATCAACAATCGACAATCGCAAAATGAAAAGGACAAAGGACAAACAATGATCTACAAAACATACACAGAAGACTTTATTTTTTAAAGAATGAGCAACAGGAACTCCCCACAAAACTAGTGTGAATTCATGTGCTCCGAAATGGTATGCATTCCTGCTCCACTAGTAGCACCCGTCGTGTTACTCTTTTAATAAACTCGGTGATAAGTCAATAATGAGAAAAGAATCGGATTGTAATTACTTAGAACAAACGGAACTTGTTAGCAGCAACCCTTTATCATCACGTTTTTAACCTGTACTCACTGTTAATTTCTAAGTGTAGGTCAAGGTATGAAGCAGACCTAGTTGTATCTGATATATCCTCTATTTAAAGCTCAATGAGATATATGCGAACAACAAAATCACCAAGCGCAGACTTATTTACTTAATGGACATCATTTATATATCCAAGTGTGAAATTAAAGTATCAGGCTAGCTTCATTTCGCATTTCTGCAGAAGATCCAGTATGAATGTTGCCTCATACAAATATTGTAGTTGGCAAGAAGAGGAGAGCTGGCACCCATGGAAATGTCGTATGGCTGCCTGTCGAAACACACCTTCACGAATATAACAAATATGATTTCAAGCAAACACTCGAGCATTTTGATATAAGTTTTAGTAGTATATAACCCACGCCTAGAATAGTTGTGAAGTAGAGAACAATCTAGAAGTAAACGGAAGTCTGGTTGAACGAGACAATGATTACATAGGTAGATGTAACTCCAGCTACACGTACAATTAGATCAAGACCACGATGACTTCTTAGCAGTAAGCAATTACTTTCAAAAGTTTATTGAAAAACCTAAGCATTTCAGTGTTATTCATTTCGAGAAGAAACATTTGCTCTTTTCCTGCATGACGTTATGTATTGCTAAATTCCGCTACTTGATGGAATATCATTATGATCATGATTTTCTACATGCTATCTCCATAGTTGTTGTTCATTCTTCGGTATCCTTTGCTTTGCTGAAGATACACATCATTCAAATAAGATCAAGGTTTCAGTGACTACAGTTAACATTGCACAAACAGATAAGAGGGTATCATTCGCCCAGTAGTCAATGTTTCGGCACTGATATGGTTTATTAAATATTTATTTTTTATCGAAATTTACACTTCTTAAAGCATGTAATTATTATTAAAACTAAGGTTCTCCTCCCCCGGGCATAGATGACCTTGGCAAATTTTGGCTATCCGGTTTAGACCCCTTGTTTTTCTTGCTTGTTACCAGTAGAGAACAGGGAACATGTACTATACAATGATCAAGATCCCAAATGCGCTTAATTTATTTTGGTTTCAAATATTTTGGCTTTGAGCGTACCTGGTGAAGGCTACTCCAGAAATTTGGTATCTAAGTTTTTATTATTGATGCTACCAACTTGAAGTCATATTTTACATATAAAAGTGTATTGTATTAAAATATATAAAGGGGATCGTACATAATACCATCTATGGGAACAATTCCAATATCATTTACGTCTTCAATATGGAATTGATATCATCTACAAAGATGTTCAATTATATCCAGTGTCTCAGAAGGGGTAGACCGAAATAGTCCGACTCTAAAAATAATTTCATTATTAAATTTCTTTTTTTCTCTATTTAAAAAATATATATTTTATTTAACTCTTTATGCATATTTTAGGCTTCGAATAATTGATATCAATTTAACTAGGTGTGGTCGAATATTTTGATAGAGAGAAAATATAGAAAGAGTGAATCTTCATTATTTAACTACGATGTGTAGGAGTTATATAGATATCATCAGTTAATTGGATTAGTAGGCGTAGGGAGTATCAACATAAATTTGTAAGCTATCCATCAAATATTAAATGTTGAGAAAAATATTATGCAGAAACTACATGTTTTGCTAAATTGCCCTATATTTTTATTCGAGTTTTTGATCATAGCAAATCAATCTCTGCTGTTTTTCAGCTGTGTATTAACAAAAAAAAAACAAACCCCGTAGATATCAAATTTAGTGCGCACGACGCGTTTCTGTTATAACCTTCACCAGGTACGCTCAAAGTCAAATTAATTTCTTTGGGAACTAGTAAACCATAGGGCATAAACAGAATAACCAACATCAGATAAAGTCACATATACATATACCAGCATTAATAAATACATAATTGTCTACTGCAAATATCTAATGTATTTGATTCTTACTTCATTTTAACACTTACACAGTAGCATACCATTTTTAATAACAAGTTCTTCATTCTTGAATTTAAATACGGTTGTATCCTTCAGAAATTTGACAGTAGGGTTTTATTGTAAATGAGAATAATATACAAATAGATATTTGGAACATTGAAATAATTTGATGGTAGATAACTGTTCAAAAAGAAATTCAAACTGAGAAATAGATGATTGAATGGTTAGAACTGAAGTCAAAATTTCAATGAAAAAGAAATATGATTGGTCTAGTACAAAGCGGACCTCATCATCATCTCATTGAAAATATACAAATAGATATTTGGAACAGCATAAAACAAAACGACTGAAAACATTCTAGATATATATATATTATTGAAATTTACAGTTCCTACATAATGTAACTATTAATAAAACTAAAGTTATCCTCCCTCGGACATAGGTGACCCTAGCCGATTTTGTCTAAACTGTTTGGTTCTTTTCGTTTTCTTGCTCCCAAAAACTTTTAGATTACCGGGTATTTGGCTTTCAATTATTTTGGTTTTAAGTGTACCCGATGAAGGCTATTCCAGACACGAGTGTGCACTAAATGTGATATCTACTTTTTAATCACTATCACTGGGCCGATATCTCTCTTGGTGGACTATTAGTCCCAAATGTAATATCCGCCCACTAGTCAGTGTATTATATATGTACGTTTTCCTTTCGATGCATTTCACATTACTGAGTGAGTGAGTGATTGTTGTTTAACGCCAATTTAGCAATTTTTCAGCCATATCATGGTGAGAACAAGTTAATTTTCAATGAGATGATGATGAGGTCCGCTTTGTACTAGACCAACACGCCGAGTTGGATTTTTATAGTGCTAGCTCACTGAAACAGCAGTCCGCGGGCAGACATGTTGCTCCACTCTAACACATTATTCTGATTCCGAGCCACCCGGTCTTTGTTCTTTCTCCTTAATGCTGCGTGCTTAGCGGAGAAGCAACAAATACCAATTTTAAAGTCTTTGGTTTGACCCGACCAGGGCTCGAACCCATGATCTACAGCACTCGAGGCGAGCACGCTAACCATTACGCCACCGATGCGGTTTTCACATTACTGCTTTCCGCTTCAAGAATAATGTACTAGTATATTATTACTGATGTGAAAATATCCAACAATTTATATCTTCCCCGATTTTTGTTTGTAATTTTATTATGAAGACACAATTCTACATAATATATAATGTATGCAGCAATAATTACAAATAAACATATAATATAATATATAAATAAAACAGCCTACAAGCATAGGCACTTCTATAAAAAGTGGCAGAATTAAGCATCAAAATTTCGCTCGAGTTGTCTCCCTTTCGTCGTTAAACAATATACACTTCGGGTTTTTTCGTAGCTCCTCTTGAGTCGAACTACGGTTGACTCGAATTTTGTCCATGGTCCCATCGAATTCGAGATAACGAGAGTCAACTGTAGTTTAATTCCGCCACTTTTTATAGAAGTGCCTATGCATGTAGGCTGTTTTATTTAGAAATTATTTTATATGTTTATTTGTAATTATTGCTGTATACATTATATATTATCGTCGTGTATTGTAAAGTCGAGGGTCGGCTATTTTGCATATTCATTAAATGACGTCGTAGCGAACACGTGCCCTGCGACTGTCAAACAATAATAGTGATGACCTTTTTGGAAATTACCAAGTATCTTAACAAAAATGAGATTCAAACAGGTAAAATAACATAAGAAACCCTCAAGATGCCAATTTCCGCCATTTTTGCTAATGCCCATTTTTTAAAAACAATTTCTGTGCCGTTTTTAGAGCCTTGGGTCACCAGGGTCACGGAAGACACGGTTGGCTGCTCTGTTTACAAACTTGGGTTAAAGGTTATATGACTGAATTTGGACTCGTGGGTTTAATCAATTGAGAAAAATATCTCACAAAACATGTGATTTCTTATTTATCTAACCTGTAAAATGTAAAAAGTCTGACAATGAGTGAAACAAAATAACAACTTGTAGCCTTTCAAAACAGTTGGTCATGTGACTTTAACATATGGATAAAAGAAAGAATATATAGTGTGTTTAATATAGTTATACTGTGTTGACCCACATTGTTGTTATTTGCTGTTTGAAATAGTGAACTAAAATGAACAGCTGAAAAAACTTTATGTGAAAAATATTTGTTTCTGCTGAGACAAATTAGACAATTTTGGTGTAATGCCAGGTTTTTTACATTATATGGCACTGAAAAAAGATGTTTTTAGCTGCGATTGTTATTACAAATAGTTATCTTAATAATAGTTGAAAAAATTGAATTGGTATCATCTTTTATTTATTCACAACCGTATGCAAATATGGAGTCTCGACTTTACAATACACTCTACAAAACATGGTGGAAATACCCTCCAAGTTTCAGATGGATTTTTAATCACTTGCTAAGGATGAAAAAATAATGTAATCGGTACCAAAAGAGACTACAGGTATGTTTATTCTTGATTATGTTATTTATAGAATAGTTGCAGTTATTTTAGAAATGTTTTGAGACAAAATTGTCTTAGGGTCTCGACTTTACAATACACGAAGATATGTAGAATTGTGTCTTCATATTAAAATTACAAACAAAAATCGCCTCGCGTGTGGAAGAGGGGAGTTTTGGACCTATAAAACTTGTGAAATGATGCAGCCATGCAAGTGTTGAGTAAAATGCCAACCCTCACATATATCCGGGCAAACAACATTGATATAAGGAAAGTTCTAATCTTGAACATTATACATAATATATTTAATCTTAGACTCGATGGTCTCAACGAACATTTTAATACTAGATATTCTAACATGACGTCGTTCTTTCGCTTTGTAAACAAACGAGCGATTTATCAATTGGGTATATTCTCATTAGCACATGCGCTAACTAGAATAATTCAAGCCCTTTCCGTCTCCGATTCTCTCCTCCTTCTGTGGATGAAGCGATCGATAGAGAGTGGAATATACAATCGTAACTACTCGGCCATTATCGTTACCCTGCAAATAACCTCGTATGCGTTAGGCGTATAAATCGCACTACTTTTCACATGTCAGTTACATGAAAGTTTGATAAAGTTATATTTTAAACAATTTTCTATATTTCAATTAAAGTTTTAATTAGTTTTGCATGATTAGATTTTACTTAGTATGTCTTCCATATTGGATTTTCGTGGACTATATTTTTGTGCGACTTAACTTAACTTAACTTCCGGCAAACAATTTAAGAAGAATTTCTACTATGTACGTACGAGGTTATTTGCAGGGTAGCGAGAATGGCCGAGTAGTTACGATTGTGGAATATAACGACTGGATTATTCGGGTTACACATGCGCCGGTACTTCTGATTGACTTTCCCGTCGTAAATGTACATGTTGATGAATTATCGTCTGCTCGAATATGGCAGCATAAATTGTGTGCGACATTGTCCGCAAACGTAAATACAAATTAAAGAAATACATATACATGTAATTGGAATTTTTGTTTCATCTGTGATATAAATTTCAAAGCAATTTGGATGAAAATGCGTTGATGTAAAAAATGAAAAAAACCCACCATTTAAATCGATAAAACAAGAAAGGATTTGCGTGTAAAATTACGTGAATGAAAATTCCATTATATTTATGACTCAATAATACTTAGAACTGAAGATCATATTAGAAGGCGTAAAATTACACCTTCTGCAATATTACATCTACCTCTTGATTACTTGAATGAAATTGATAAGATAGTGAGAATCTGAAGGACATCTCCGTCACGATTGTAGTTATATATAGTAAACATCATGACGAATTAATTACAATCATGTTTACAGCTAAAACGATAATTTACTATAGGATAATATATCGGCCTGGAGAAATGCTGCTTCACGAGCGGTCATGTGTTTGTGTATTAGCAGGGCAACAATTTTGCCTCTGTCTAATGCTGCTTCACGAGCGGTCATGTGTTTGTGTATTAGCAGGGTAACAATCTTGCCTTTGTCTTTGCGACTTATCAATTGGATTTTGTATCTATTGCGACAGTGTGGTTTTTTGTTTTTTGTTTTTTTGTTTTATTTGAGCATTACTGTCTTTTATATACCAGGCAGTGCTTGCGTTCAAGGAGCACATATAGTCTCAATTTGTCCCTTTTAGGGGAATTTACATGTTACAAACATTATTATTTTGTTTTTTGTTTTTACTTTGTTCAGTTGTCTTTGTGATGTATTTTGTCTTAGTTGTCCTAACATAGAACCTCAGGTTTCCTATTGTTTTGTATCACTTTCAAGAAAAGATTGGAGATACCAAAGTGGTAATCAGAAGCCTTTAATTGAAGGACAGACAATATAATGGCCAAATGAACAAGTACAAAAATACAAACAATGATCCACAAAACATTACACAGGGCACACAAGATTGAGCAACGCAAACCTCAATACAGCCGATGGTGAATTCAGGTTCTCCGGAAGGATAGCAGTTCCTGCTTCATAAGTGGCACTCGTCGTGTAACTGTTGAATGACACTTACATCATCTAACACGGAAGTCCTGTTGGACACCAGTATACGTAAATAACTACAAATAACATAAATAAAACATGATCACCTACTACACGAATGAGAGTATCGACGAATCAACTGCCGTTTTTACACGGAAATCGCAGCGGACATCTCAACATGGAACTAAAGATCAGAAGGCGTATAATTGGTCAATAAGAACTACACGAACCCCAATTTTCACTTTCGTGTTGTTGACAACGTTGTTTTACAATTATAGTAACTGTGAATACTTATACACATTTCCTTAAATTACCAGAAATAGTCTAAGATGACTTATTTTCATAATAAATTAGTTGTAATATCACAGGTTTGATGGATTACACTTATTATTATTATTATTTTATTATTGCATGTGAAAAGGGTATAATGCTTGTACCTGTTAATTTTTTTTTATATTGGAACAAAATTTGTTGTTCTAAAAAAATAAAATGTATCATTAAGAGGGCCCATAAAACTAGTTCAGCCTCGCCACTTTTTATTGAAGTGCCTGCACCACACCAGAAAAGTGAGCGGTTATGTAATTATGTCCTAGAGATATCGATTTTGACTCTGTACACGATTTTTCTATTGACATTTTAGAACTGTTCCGACTGTATAATAATTTTAGTTTGTCATTTTATTACTGTCCTACAGGCTACGTCCTATTTTGGGGTTTATAGAATTAATGATAAAGTCGGAAATATTGATGTCATACACTTGTCACAATAAATGTAAATGTAAAGTTTCTCAAAATTACCAATTGTATTTTTTAAATTCACTATCATATTCGATGACTTTCAACTAATGTGTAAGTTTTAGAAACCTGGACTGGGTTGTACAAACGTCAATTAACTTTAAGTGTCAATTAAACCTCAAGTGTAAATTAATTTCATGACCATTTCAAGTAATTTTAAGTGTCAATTAAGTTTGAATTGACACTTAAATTTAAATAAGGTTTGTGCAATCCAGTCCAGGATTTAAGGATCCGGTTTAATATGCGATGTCGTGTTGTAGAACCTTTGTTCTGTTTTTTCCCCGTTGTGTTTGTACTGATATTTTTGGTAACCGGATCTCCTTTTCTGCTTAATAATCTCTATTGAGCTGCGGATACACTGCATTCCCGGACTTACTAATAATATAGCTGTCAAAGAGCTATAATATTTTGTCATTTTATAAACCTTTTCATGTTATAAATCAAATTAATAATTTTGTAAACCTGAAATGAGAATCGAATTCAGGATTCCAGTAGGTGTGGTTTGGTTCATCCGAAGCAGAATATGAATTTGGAACGGAAAATCGTGGTACGAATTAAGGGAAATGTTCGTAATCCAGAAACATTTGCCTTAATGATTATGCATATCTCTATTGTATATTGTTTTATATACTAAATGAAATGTACCGTTCTTTTTGGTCAACCCATAGGCTCTCTATGTGCTCGCCGATTTTGCAAGGTATACAAGTACACAACATAAATTGGTGTCTCGTGTTGGATGAATGTTACGCTCACTTCATATTAAAGTACTCTTTTAGCAGCTACTGACGATCAAAGTGGGTGTAGAAGGGAAAATACAAGCTTGCCTGTAATATCACATGTCTTTGATAGCTTTCAATTCTTCTCTCCATATGCCATATATCAGGTCATGTATAGCTGAAATATTGCTCACGTGACAGTAACCAACTATCAAATCTGTTTTGGTGAAATGTAATTATTTTTGGTTAATATTTTAGCATATCTGAAAATTGTAGATGAAGGCATATTATTTATGACAGTACAAGAAGAGGATGTCTTTTATGAGGGATTTGAATTCATATGCATATATTCGTGGTTTGTTGGCTTATAAAATGAACTTTTAAAAGACCTGAAATTAAAACGACAGAATGCTCGAAACTGCATGGATTATAATGTTAGACAATAGACAAAAAATAGGAGCATTCAATTAAGAAATGATGGTTTAGATTCATGGCAACACAATTTTCTTTTTCGGGGTGTGTGATGCGTTTCTTATAAAAAAAAAAAAAGTTTTCTCCTGCTTCGACAAAACTATATGTTTCAATACCCGAGAGAGAGAGAGAGAGAGAGATAAATAGGAGATCACTCAGCGACGTAAACTATTACCGCCCATGCAAAATATACCAGCATCCCCTCCCACAAATAAGAAAACGGTTAGTCTCTAAGTGATTCACAACATCACATAATCAGTACAAGCTGACATTCAACCGCATAGTGCATCTTTATGACGATGGTGGTTATGAATGATGAATTTCCTCGTATGATTTCTATTATTAAACACAAAACTATTAATATAAGTATGAAAATAAATATATATTCTTTTTTTCTTCATCAGCGTACGTGATCGTGATGGAATTTTGATTGTTTTGAACCATTAAATAATTAACAACAAAATTCCCAAGATATATTTTATCGTATACAAATAGATACATGCAGTATTTATTTCAAAAAGAGAAGGATGATGGGATGATATACTAAAAAATGATTAAAAGAAAAAAAAAGGGTGGGTATTATCACAAGGATATAATTACACAGGTCTAGCTAGTCATCAATAGTTATAATTATAACTTCTATCTTCCGGTCACGATAACTCAATTATTATTTAAAAGTCAATTACCATATTATCGTGCTATATGTACAAAGAGGAGAAGCAATGTATGATTAATTGTAGAATTATGTAATAGTATCAACCCCAGCAAACGCCTAGTTTCTAAAAGAATATGGTTTTCGTGTAAAATTATGAATAGATATATCAATACCTATGGTTAAAATCTTTGTATGAAGAAATAAATTAAATATTTATGCAATAAGTCCGACATCTTCCAATATTCAATGATCCGTTGATATAAAGATTTAAGATGTTTATGCATATATACAAATGTACATTTGTGTATATATCCTAAGAATTGAGTTTATTTACAAACAACCAAATTCTACTACTAAATTCTCTGAGGTACCGTTGTGGTGATGATCCTATGGTAGTTGAATTTAAAACTACATATGCAATCAGTGCCTCTCACCACTAACGTTGTGAGTTCAAGGCGAGGTGTACTCGATACAGCATTACATGACAAAGTTTGTCAGTGATTTGCGAGATGTCGGTGGATTTCTCCCGGTACTCCGGTTTCCTCCACTAATAAGACTTACCGCCACGATATAACTGAAATATTGTTGAAAGTGGCGTTAAACACCATAACCCTATATCATGGAGATATTATAATACCCCCATGCCTATAGTGCGAAAAAACGACCAATCATTTTTATTGCAACATTCCAGCTATATGCTATTCACACTTACATAATAGAAGAAAATTATACAATAAATACATATTTATGTTTGTCTAATTTTTAAATGAGTAACACGGTGGGTGTATTATAAGAAGTAGGAACTGCTTACCCTTCGCGAGCACCCGAGTTCATCCCCGGATTTATGTGTGGTCCGTGTTGCACATCGGTTTAGTTTTTTTGTGTTGTCCTTTTATGTGTATTTACGTGCCGAGTTCCGAGTTGGGGTGTCCGTTACGATTACCGCATGGAAACGATGTTCGTTTCCGACAGAGGCGGATCCAGACATTTCCATAAGGGAGCCCCGTTTAAAAAAAAGTCGGAATTCTAAACAATTTGTATTAAGAAAAATCAAAAGATACAGGGCTGTAATTAAAAACGAAAATTACAAAACGTGGTAAAAAGAAAAATGACAAGAACGAAACTGGAAATATTCTGTTAAAACATGTTTTTACCAGTCTATAACCTAGCACAAAAAAGGGGACGGGCCCCTGACCCCCTCTCCCTCTGGATCCGGCGATGGTTCGTCTTTACCTCTAGTTGTTTGTAGGAGGGATCATGTCTTATACGCTATTGTTTACTTGCGTATAGTGGTGTCCAACACATATTGTGTTGTGTTTTTGCTTTGTGTTTCTTCGTCTTGTGTACTCTATGTTGCCAGTTTCTCTGTGTTTTCCATATGTTGCCAGTTTCTCTGGATTGTCCATCTTTGATTGCGCTTTCGGTGTTGTCTAATGTTTATTTTCTAGTTATTACACGAATATTGTCCCGAGTGGAACATAGGAGTAACTGGATAAGGGTTAGGGTTATTGGTGCTTAACGCCACTTTCAACACTATATCAGTTATATCGTGGCGGTCAGTTTTATTGATGCTAGTCTTATAGTGACGTTCTTGAGAGTATAAAAAATATTCTGCGAGAAACAATGTTCACGCAATAACACTATTATTAAATTCCCGAACTTTAAAAATGACGACAGTACAATTTGAAGCCTGTCGATTTGAAGCGATATTGCCGCTGACTACAGTGCACATATAAGGGAATATTGGACTTCTATGATATTATGACATATTATACTGCTATGCAATAATTATCACATATTTTACAGTGATAAATGATGTATAAATATCAACTTTATACGACAAAGTGTAAACATGATTTTGATTGAACAGCAAATTATTCATTGACTTAAATTATTGCTTCCCTCCGTTTTTGATATGTCGCCGGTTGTATGCGCGGTATATCAGCAAAGAGGAGTCCGCATTTCGATAGCTCCCATTGGAACTACTTTCGGAAATCTTCAATGAAGGAGGTATTAAAATAATTTCACTTTCGAATATTCGTCCAATAATAATATATTTTCATTCGTCGCAATGTCGGCTGATTCCGTACCTTCATTAAAGACCCATATTTTTCAAAGCAAACTCTATACACTCATCTTTTGTCGCCATTTTAGAACTTATTCGCGGTGCGCAATGTTTGATTAAAGTGATACGGTCTTCCGGCAAAGAAATGTGACGCGTAGACGCATATCAAATACCGTATTACAGCCGAGGTATAGAGGAAGCAAAGCGGATTCACCCGAGGTTTGCCGATTGAAACATTACATGTCTTTATATCGATTTTTGTATGTAATGCGAATAATCACCGTAATACTCACCGGATTATAAATGTGTACGTAAAGGAAATAACATAGTAATCACCCATGCATCCATCTGTCTGTTAGAGTGAGTGAGTGATTGTTGTTTAACACCAACTCAACAATTTTTCAACTATATCATGGCGATAACAAGTTAATTTTCAATGAAATGATGATGATAAGGGTCGCTTTGTACTAGATTAACAAGCTTAGTTGGATTTTTATAGAGCTAGCTCACTGAAATAATAGTCCGCGGATAGACATGTCGCCCCACTCGGACACATTATCCTGATTCGGGGCCAACCAGTCTTTGCTGTTTCTCCTTAATACTGCGTTCTTAGCGGAGAAGCAACAGACACCATTTTTAGAGTCTTTGTTTTGACCCGACCGCGGCTCGGGCCCATGATCTACAGCACTCGAGGCGAATCCGCTAACCATTACACCGCAGATGCGGCTCTCTCTGTTAGATAAACCAGAGTAAGTAGTATGGGCGTTCCGTCAATCCACATTTTCGTCAGGTATAATACATGTAGTTTATAAATATATTGATGAAACTCTCGTATTGACATCGAGATTATTAATGCTACAAGAGTGCCCATTGTCTGTAACCCACGATGGACCACACTCAGATACACTCCACTTAACTCTAAGTGGAGAAAGTCAGAGTGTGATTAGCCGCGAGTTACAAGCGATGTAGTCACATGACCATATGTGGACATATGACCATCGATTGCCATGAGAAGATGTATGTATACTTGAAAAAACTTGCAAAGGCACACGAGCATATATATAATAAAAAGTTAAATTTGGTACGATTCACCATGTGTCGCATTTTAAATCTTTTAGCTTTTTTGGTGTTGGTGTGAGGAGGGGGGGGGGGGTGGGGGGGGGGGGGGTGTTGTTGTTGTGACGAAAGAATATGTTTTCACATCTTTTCACTAAGAATGGGGGTGCTCTGGCCCGTAAAACACATTTAACCATATCACTCCTTTAGAAGTGCCTATATCATACCATGAAAATGAGCGGTGATGTATATGTGTGTTGGGGTATATCGATATTGACTCTTAGTGCGATTTGTTTTATGAGATTCTGTTCCAACAACGTGATATTTTTTTTCCATTTTATTGTAATCACACAAATTTAACAAACAATGAACACGCTATCTTTTTTTGTGAAACTACTGTTTTTTTTTGTGCCAAGATCAGAAATATAATGTTTAGACAACTCCATCCCAGACAAGGAAATAGCTGATCCTTAATAGAAAAACTCCAAAGTTGACAAAATTCATATTTATTTAAAGAACAATTCGGTTTCATCTGCATGGTACGGAAGCGTATTAGGGCCACATTGACACTTTTTTATTTTTTATTTTTCACACTTTAATCTGTAAAATTCACACTTTAATCTGTAAATTTTACACTTTAATCTGTAAAATTTACACTTTAATCTGTAAAATTTACACTTTAATCTGTAACATTTACACTTCAATCTGTAAATTTTACACTTTAATCTGTAAAATTCACACTTTAATCTGTAAAATTTACACTTTAATCTGTAAATTTTACACTTTAATCTGTAAAATTTACACTTTAATCTGTAACATTTACACTTCAATCTGTAAATTTTACACTTTAATCTGAAATTTTAAAATAAAAAAAGGGTCAATGTGGCCCTAATACGCTTCCGTAGCATGGTGCGGTGGGTGTATATTTTGTTTATTATTGTTGTAATTTTTAAATGTGTGTAAATTATTTCCTTTGAGAGACATATCTTCAGATGACTCAGATGACGCTATTTTGATCCACTTTTTCTACCTCCTTGATTCCCAATAAGGAAATAGTTGAAGCATAATTGAAAAAAACTTCCTAGTTGACAAAATATTTCTATAGTTGCAAGTGTATTATTTTTATCTATTATTATCATCGTTATGTTTTTTAATAGTGCGTAAATTACTACTTTGTGAGGCAAATCTACATATGACGCTATTTTGATCCACTTTTCCCCACACATCACCCGATAAGAAATTAGAATATCCTTAAAGGAAAAAGCCATGGCCTTAACAAGTTAGCGTGAAAATTTAAATGACAGTAAATAAAAGACATTTGTGTTAATGAATGCTAAAAATAGTATACCGTAAGATAGAATATGGTGATTGAAGTTGCCTGTAGCACCAAATAATGGGGATCGCCATTTTTCAAAACTCTTAAATTTGGAGGAGACAAAAGGCATAATCCATTCTCGGATTTATCCTACCCGTGACGTCGTACAATCGGTATGGTATAATATCACTCGTCGCAACTTCGGCTGATTCCGTACCTTCATCATACTTCGTCCGTATTACGATAGCTCCCATTGGAACTACTTTCGGAAATCTTCAATGAAGGAGATATTAAAATAATTTCACTTTCGAATATTCGTCCAATAATAATATATTTTCATTCGTCGCAATGTCGGCTGATTCCGTACCTTCATCAAAGACCAATATTTTTCAAAGCAAACTCATCTATTGTCGCCATTTTAGAACTTATTCGCGGTGCGCAATGTTTGATTGAAGTGATACGTTCTTCCGGCGAAGAAATGTGACGCGTAGACGCATATCAAATACCGTATTACAGCAGAGGTATTGAGGGAGAGAGCGGACTCACCCGAGGTTTGCCGATTGGGTATAACATATCAGCATTGATCAGTTGCAATTTTATCATTAAAAATTATGTAAATCGTAAAATAACGTCGTATATTTATCTTTTGATATTTACAATATCACTATGACTTCATGTCAAGCATTTTATTGCACGCACTAACGAAAAGGGAAAGTGTGAGAAGAATTTTTTTTTGTAATTACCGGTCAGGACTATCCTTGTCAACACATCGACCAGTGACCACGAAAAACACGGAAAAGTACGACAGCATTGGCGACAAAAAAGAAAAAAATCATGTGTACGCATAAAACCAGTTAAAACTGACAGTTACCTACGGACGTTTACGTAAAAAATGAAATTGTACGTTATAGATACCCCCCCCCAACTACAAATAAACTCATTTGTTTTATAAAAATGTAACAATGGGATGGGAATATTAAGAAAAAAATTAGAAGGGTACACAATTGTAAACATTGTATTGCAGTTGATCTGATATTAAAACATAACCAAAAGGGCACGTATGTGACGATGTTGGGAAGAGCCAGATAGACTATTTATTCAACTAACATGATCCGTCCATGTGACGTCACATGAAGAGGTGTCATGACCGCTTACACTACGACAGGAAATTCCAAATATTCATATTTTTAATTGGGCATATTAATGTTAATAAAGGTGTTTTTTGTTTAATAATTAGTTAATTACAAATAAAAAGTTACAATGTATTGAATTATAACAATTGTTAGTTGAACTGGCCTTTTCCTTTAATAAAAAACTCCAAAGTTGACAAAATAGAATATTAGTATAATTTGAAGGAGATCATACAAGAAGAATCTGAATGGTGCGTGTATGTATTTCTTTTTATCTATTAATAATCATCGTTGTGATTGTAATAGTGTGGAAGAAAATAGTTTATCTTTAATAGAAAAACTCCAAAGTTTAAAAAATGTGAATACATTGATGTTGAAATTGATTGCAAAGAAATAGGGAAAATGACTATCATTTTTATAAAATCAACTCTTGAAAACTAAAACTTTGTTTTCAGTAAATTTTCAAGTTCAAGGATTGATATTTTCATTAATTATCTATCAATTTGAAGTTAGTTTGCACCCACGTGAAGCGTATACATCGTATATTTCTACAGCTAACTTGATAATACAGGATTCACCCTCCAAATATTCATAAAATCAGACTAAACATACCTACCTCAACAGTTGTTTACTGCCGATTGCTCCGTGGATGACGGACCCATCCGTGGACGACGGATCGGAATAACCGGTGTGTACTTCCTTTGTGAGACAGATCTACATATGACGCTATATTGACCCACTTATGACGTTTCATCTCATCGTGCAACTCATAGTAAACTTTATAATGTTTCCCATAGCCTTATATGTTAATATTTTGTGAATGGATATACAATTTTCACATTAAAAATATAAATATATATATCTATAACTTTTTCATAAAAAATATACGATTTTACTTAAATAGTAGAAACTGGCGGTTAAAACCCCATAACCCCCCTAACTCCAAACATACAAATAAAAAAAGTTGACTAATATCTGTGCTCGCCTTGAGCATGGTAGATTGTGGGTTTGATACCTGGTCGGGTCAAAACAAAGACAATAAAATTGATAGTTGTTGCTTCTCCGCTAAGCACACAGCATTAAGGAGCAAAAGAATGGTTGGCTCGGAATCAGGATAATGTGTCCGAGTGAAGCGATATGTCTGTCCGCAGATTATTGTTTCAATGAGCTAGCACTATAAAGAAATACAACTAAGTGTGTTGGTCTAGTACAAAGCGGGCCTCGTCATGCATCATTTCATTGAACATTAACTTGTTCTCGCCATGATATAGCTGAAAAATTGCTGAGTTGGTGTTAAACAACAATCACTCACTCACTTTAAGCTTAAGTGTGTCGATGTGAAGTACTAACTTCTCTCATTCCTTAGGGGTGAAGGGTACTGGTGAAGGTTCTCAGGGCTCAACTTAGTGCGTCCCAAGTGGCGGATAGGGAGAGCACTCTCGATGAGGGGGGATTGTAAGGTCGTGATATGGAAATCCTGACTGCGGACCGTAGTGGATGACGTGTTTGGAAACTGGCACGCTCCGTGTAGTTAAAAATCTCTTTTTATATTTCGACTAAGAGTAGGCGTATTGTAGCCAATGTACAATGAGTCAAATATCGTTTTTATCGTTGATCCTTTCCTGCCTCAGTTCTATATCAATCAATCAATCAATCAATCAATCAATCAATCAATCAATCAATCAATCAATCAATCAATCAATCAATCAATCAATCAATCAATCAATCAATCAATCAATCAATCAATCAATCAATCAATCAATCAATCAATCAATCAATCAATCAATCAATCCCTATGGTTGTTAGTGGATTTTATTTTTAAAGACTGTCGTCATTCAAATTCGATTGTTTGGTTTGATTGGTTTGTGATGTTTAACGTCACTTTCAACAATATTTCATTTATATCGTGGCGGTTAGTTTTATTGGTGAAGGAAACCGGAATACCCGGAAAAAACCACCGACCTGTCGCAAGTCACTAACACACTTTATCACATAATGTTGTATCGAGTGCGCCTTGCCATGAACGGGGTTCGAACTCACAACTTTAGTGGTGATAGGCACTGATTCCATAGGTTGTTGTAAATCGAAATACCATGCGATCACAACCACGACGGCCTCTCAAATTCGGTATGTACTGCAAATTTTAATCCAAAAATGAATCTCCTCTCTTTTATCATTTTATCGAGAAGTAGAACAAATATTATACATTGTACTCTGCTCCATAAAACCTCATATTGATCAAGTTCAAGTGTAGTAAATGTTTTATTACATAAGATTCTTTTTGTCCTTAATTTTTATATTACATATGCTTTTCAATGTTGTTATTTAAATATTAAAATTTAGAAATTTTATGAAAACTGAAATTTTTGAAATTTGTTGAAAATTTTGAAATCTTATGAAAATTTTGAAATCTTATGAAAATTTAGAATTTCTTTGAAATTTTTTGAAAATTTTGAAATTTTGAACCTTAATTGTTTTTATATGTTTTTCAATATTATTATTTGAATATTAAAATTTTGAAATTTTATGAAAACTGAAATTTCCTTCATTGATTTTGCACGAGAGTGCAATATGGTTTTTTATTGCACAGAAATTGCTTTTTACTAATCAATATGTTAGAAAATGGAATGTCACGTGTATTGCTTCTGGTCAATAGAAAAACAGTAAAATAGAGCCTTATGTAATAATAATATTATTATTATTTTTTTTTTATCACAATAGACATGCATCAGTTTTTGTACCATGTCTATGACATTAATCAACTAACGGATTTATTATAATACTGAAATTATTAAATACTATATTAAGTGGTTAACGATGTTTTTTTTAAAACGAGAGGATTTTTTCAGTCATCTCTCATCGAAGGGCGAAGCCCTGAGATAAGATTGATTGATTGATTGATTGATTGATGAGATAAGAGATGACTGAGAAATGTCCTCGAGTTTTAAAAAACATCTTTAATTATTTCATCGCTATTTTGTATTCATAATTAAATAATTTTTGTTGAGATACTGACATTTTTTTTAAACACAATTAATATTTTATATCGCTAATCACTTATGATCAAGGATTTGGTAATGTGACGTCACTATAACGTCATATAAGAAAACAGCGATAATACTACGTGCGTCCTTGACATCATCTGAACGCTTACGTGATATGAAATATATTGGTTTTAAACATCAAAGGGAAAATAAACAAAATTATAAATCATGACACGTGCATATTTGATATTATGAAACAATATATAAATTAATCATAATCTCAACCCCTTTGACGTCATTGTATCTATTTATGATAATACTCATGGAAACATGCAAGTGTCATCATGGATACTTGAATTACAGTTTCCGCATACATTCATACATTCATACATGTAAATATAAATATATATTCTATTATGACTTAAACATAATTACATTTTGCTATGCTACAATGAATGTTTTTTTTAACAAAAGTCACTGAAATTTTAAATACTGTTTGATCTGTATCAAATGGGAGGAGATATTTAAATTGCGATATTGCGCAACTAGATATAAAAAGATTCACTTTCAACGTTATCGTTTTTTGCAAATTTGCAAGGACAGCTTATTTTGCAAGGTAAGACACATTTAATATTATTATTTCTATCTCTTTCTAATAATTCCGTTCAATTACAAACAGGTACACAAGCATATTATATGTAGATGTAGATATTTAGCAAGTCAGAATAGGTAAATATGCATAAATATATATACAATACTTGTGCACTGTCGAAGCATATAGGTAATATGTGTACGAGGCTTAGAAACGGGGGAAAAGGCAAGGCTTCGTCGAGCCTTTTCCCGCGTTTCCCGCCGAATACACATATTTACCTATATGCTTCGACAGTGCACATGTATTGTATTTATCCTGCAATTTCAAATCGTAAATAAACGTTTACTGTACGATGATAAAAGTATTTGAAATAATTTAGTGTATGTATTTGAAAACAATATTCCCCGATGTGCCCCGTTTTACATTTGTATGTTCTATTTATAACTGACCAATATCAAAAAAAATATTGGGCAGGCTATATTGGTCGGTAAATGCTGTCATTGCAGGATAAAAAAAGAAATATATTTTGGTCATTGGAAAAAAAAAAAACCCCCAAAAACATCTTATTTCAAGAGGGTAACACAGTTAATATACAGTTATTCTTCTCTGTAGCCCTCAAAGAATGAAAAGAAATAGATCTACAATAATACAAATGTCAATCATTTATAAATGTACTCGGCAACTTGCATTCACACCAAACACACAGACACACATGTTTTATAGACAAGACAAGACAAGACAAGACAGAGTTTTAAGTGTAAGGAGTGACACAATATAAACTGAAGTGTACACATATTGGTTCGGACCACCAAAAAATCCTAACAAAGATATTACTAATTAGTTTATGGGGAGGAGTGTGGTATTCTTTAAACAAGAGGCACATTTGCCGAGTTTGATGAACATTTATTATCAACCAACCGTTGACTTTTCATACTGTTCGCTCATATATACTTGACTACCTATTTTTGAAACATTTCGTCTGCAAGTTTCAAGATTGGATATATAGAAATATGATTTAATACAAATGTAGATATCTGGTTTAGTACACACAACGTACATTGTTATTGTATTTCTGGAATGATCTTCATCATGTACAATCAAGGTCGAATTAGATGTGTGCTGGATTCGTCTTTTTAGTCGCACTAACTCGACTTAGTACCAACTTACTACGCATTTGTCTTGAAAGCAATTTTTACCTTGCGTACGGCCACCATCACAGTATGTCATTGTTCGAAATATTTCTTACGTTACGTACTGTCAAATTATAACACCATTTTTTAATATTTTTTTACCTTACGTTCTCCAACCAAAGTACGCCATAGTTGGACATATTTTTTATCTTACGTACTACCAACATATTACGCCATTGTTGAACATATATTTATCTTACGTACTACCAACATATTACGCCATTGTTGGGCATATTGTTTTATCTTACGTACTACCAACATATTACGCCATTGTTGGGCATATTTTTTACCAACATATTACGCCATTGTTGGACATGTTGTTTTAACTTACGTACTACCCACATATTACGCCATTGTTGGACATATTTTTTACCATACGTACTACCAACATATTACGCCATTGTTGGACATATTTTTATCTTACGTACTACCAACATATTACGCCATTGTTGGGCATATGGTTTTACCATCATATTGCGCCATTGTTAGGCATATTGTTTTACCATCATATTGCGCCATTGTTAGGCATATTGTTTTACCATCATATTACGCCATTGTTAGGCATATTGTTGAACATGTTGTTTTACCTTACATACTACCAACATATTACGCCATTGTTGGACATATTTTTTTACCCTACGTACTACCAATATATTACGCCATTGTTGGGCATATTTTTTACCCTACGTACTACCAACATATTACGCCATTGTTGGGCATATTTTTTTACCCTACGTACTACCAATATATTACGCCATTGTTGGACATATTTTTTTACCCTACGTACTACCAACATATTACGCCATTGTTGGGCATATTTTTTTACCCTACGTACTACCAATATATTACGCCATTGTTGGACATATTTTTTTACCCTACGTACTACCAACATATTACGCCATTGTTGGGCATATTTTTTTACCTTATGTACTACCAACATATTACGCCATTGTTGGACATATTTTTTTACCTTATGTACTACCAACATATTACGCCATTGTTGGGAATATTTGTTTACGTTACGTACTACCCACATATTACGCCATTGTTGGGCATATTTTTTTACCTTATGTACTACCAACATATTACGCCATTGTTGGGAATATTTTTTTACGTTACGTACTACCAACATATTGCGCCATTGTTAGGCATATTGTTTTACCATCATATTACGCCATTGTTGGACATATTGTTACTTTACGTACTACCCACATATTACGCCATTGTTGGACATATTTTTTTACCTTATGTACTACCAACATATTACGCCATTGTTGGGAATATTTTTTTACGTTACGTACTACCAACATATTACGCCATTGTTGGACATATTTTGTATCATACGTACTACCAACATATTGCGACATTGTTGGGCATATTTTTTTACCTTATGTACTACCAACATATTACGCCATTGTTGGGAATATTTTTTTACGTTACGTACTACCAACATATTACGCCATTGTTGGACATATTTTTTATCATACGTACTACCAACATATTGCGACATTGTTGGGCATATTTTTTTACCCTACGTACTACCAATATATTACGCCATTGTTGGGCATATTTTTTACCATACGTACTACCAACATATTACGCCATTGTTGGGAATATTTTTTTACGTTACGTACTACCAACATATTACGCCATTGTTGGACATATTTTTTATCATACGTACTACCAACATATTGCGCCATTGTTGGGCATATTTTTTTACCCTACGTACTACCAATATATTACGCCATTGTTGGGCATATTTTTTACCATACGTACTACCAACATATTACGCCATTGTTGGGAATATTTTTTTACGTTACGTACTACCAACATATTACGCCATTGTTGGACATATTTTTTATCATACGTACTACCAACATATTGCGCCATTGTTGGGCATATTTTTTTACCCTACGTACTACCAATATATTACGCCATTGTTGGACATATTTTTTTACCCTACGTACTACCAACATATTACGCCATTGTTGGGCATATTTTTTTACCCTACGTACTACCAATATATTACGCCATTGTTGGGCATATTTTTTATCATACGTACTACCAACATATTGCGACATTGTTGGGCATATTTTTTTGCCCTACGTACTACCAATATATTACGCCATTGTTGGGCATATTTTTTACCCTACGTACTACCAACATATTACGCCATTGTTGGACATATTTTTTATCATACGTACTACCAACATATTACGCCATTGTTGGGCATATTTTTTTACCCTACGTACTACCAATATATTACGCCATTGTTGGGCATATTTTTTACCCTACGTACTACCAACATATTACGCCATTGTTGGGCATATTTTTTTACCCTACGAATACCAACATATTACGCCATTGTTGGGCATATTTTTTACCCTACGTACTACCAACATATTACGCCATTGTTGGACATATTTTTTATCATACGTACTACCAACATATTGCGACATTGTTGGGCATATTTTTTTACCCTACGTACTACCAATATATTACGCCATTGTTGGACATATTTTTTTACCCTACGTACTACCAACATATTACGCCATTGTTGGGCATATTTTTTTACCCTACGTACTACCAATATATTACGCCATTGTTGGACATATTTTTTTACCTTATGTACTACCAATATATTACGCCATTGTTGGACATATTTTTTATCATACGTACTACCAACATATTACGCCATTGTTGGACATATTTTTTATCATACGTACTACCAACATATTACGCCATTGTTGGGCATATTTTTTTACCCTACGTACTACCAATATATTACGCCATTGTTGGACATATTTTTTTACCTTATGTACTACCAACATATTACGCCATTGTTGGACATATTTTTTATCATACGTACTACCAACATATTACGCCATTGTTGGACATATTTTTTATCATACGTACTACCAACATATTACGCCATTGTTGGACATATTTTTTATCATACGTACTACCAACATATTACGCCATTGTTGGACATATTGTTTTATCTTACGTACAAAAATGTACTACCAACATAGTACGCCATTGTTGAACATATTGTTTTACCTTACATACTACCAACATATTACGCCATTGTTGGACATATTGCTTTATCTTACGTACAAAAATGTACTACCAACATAGTACGCCATTGTTGGACATATTGTTACTTTACGTACTACCCACATATTACGCCATTGTTGGATATATTTTTTTACCTTACGTACTACCAACATATTACGCCATTGTTGGACATATTTTTTGCCATACGTACTACCAACATATTACTTTTTCAGTCATCACGTGACTTTGATGGCGTAATCAATAATCTTTCAAGTGACAATAAATTTAGCATAGAAAGCACGGTGATATAATTTCAAATCGCAATTAAGAAAAATCTGTTCATCATAAAAAATTGATGCTGATATCCACATAATGTTGAGAATATTATCTATTCAAAAATGTCTCCGAAATCAGTTTAATTTTAGGAGAAATTACTTCCAAATCGGTTTGAAAAAGTTACATAAAAACCTCGATAAATCCTTCACATTCCCTATTAATTTACGATAAATTTTGTAATCCGTTGTTGGAAATTGTCAAATTTGGTCAATAAAAACAACCTTTCAAAAATTTATGCTGATATCTCGTAAAAGATGAATAATTACTATTTTTGAAAATCGTCTTCTTTTAAAATAGTTTAATTTGTTATCTTATTACTTCCAATTTGATTTGAAAATGAGTAATTTTTGGGATCTTCTGGATTTTTAACAAAGATGGCGGACAATCACAGCGACTCGAGTGAATTGTGTATTCGGTAAATTTATAGTTATTAATTACATTGTTATTAAATTAAATACCTTTGCAGATTTATCTTGAATATTACTTTATTTCATATTCAATGAAACCATTTTAAAAGAAACATTTTAACATACTTTTAATGATTATATTATGTGGCCATCATTCGATGTTTACATTTTCGTGCTCGCTGGACGTTAAACACCAATCAATCATACATTTTCGTGAGCCGAGGCAAACATGTAAAACTGCATTCTACTCTATAAAAATGCCTATTGATAAACATCTACCATAAGATGTTACTCTTTGAGAAGAGAAAACATCTGATAAATTTATTTTATCTTTCAGAAATATTGGATGGAACTATTTTATTGTTGATAATATTGAAAGCATAAACAAACATGGCGTCTTTTCAAACTTTGAAAAAAGCCATGCTTCATCATGAGTAAATTACGACAAGGATTTATATAGTAAATAAATCCTTGATTACGATAATGACCTCATTAATGCTTAATTGATAATTAAGACATTAACAACAAACTATCTCTTTTTAATAACATATTGAATAATTAAATGATTATGATTTTCAGTCGATCATTGTTTGATAGGAAATCAAGGATTTATATAGTAAGTCTTACTATATAAATCCTTGAGGAAATGTATCACTCGACAATGGATATATAACTTATACTAATATTTTTCTTTTTTTATATGTCAAAAATGAAATTTTTCATTCTTCTCACGGATTCTTCAAATATTTTTATATAAATGATTTGCAATTTACATTTTTAAATGCACAGCTGACAAACATTCACCGGACTGAAGTTATCAACACATATACATTTATTTATAAATCGTAAACCGTATTGGTTAAGTAGAGTTATCGTTCCTGATGATGTCTTGAAAATCTACACATGAAATCTTTAATCCAGATGACTTGCTGATTTAGCTTGTTTACTATTGATTTTATTTATTAATGAATGCATTTGTTGTTTATTTGTTTACAATTTTACTTACAAAAGTTTATCAGAATAAAAGATGTAAACATTTTTCATTGAATTTTTCAGATAAGTGTCAGAAAAACAAATCATATATAAAATGTGCTTACACAGATTATTTTTGAGGTCGTTGATCGTCATACGGTATAATTTTATTAAAAATAAAAAAAATCAAAATCAAATTGAAAGAACTAAAATATCGATTGATTAGATAAGAAACAATGACTTATTCCCCTGAAGACAGTAACATATTAGATGGCGTCTTAAAAGTTTACTCCACCTCTCAATGACAAGAGGTTATGAAAGATTCCCATAATCTTTAAATATACTTTATTAAATACAATGCAACACAACCCTGAGTTTTATATGTAATGTATAGTAATCATCTTTATTAGGGGTGTTATAGACCTAGCGCTTGATAAATTATGTAATTTGAAATTGAAAATTTTAAAAGTTGTTTATAAACCATTAATTACATACTGAAACGCAAGAGAAATGTCGCATAAATTAAAGTATCAAACAGCTTTATTTTGAAATATAGTAATTTTAACAATAAATATCGGCAAGTCAAAGCAGATAGCAAGTAGCAAGATAACATGTATCTAAAATGTTTTTTTTCGGATATTTTTGGCTGCAAGACTTCGCAGATTTAGAAGAAATGAGGAACGATTTTTTCTGAGAAATCACAGGTCCAAGTACACGAATCTCTTTCCGTGCTGCATGCATCAGAATAGCGTTCACCAATCATTGCTAGATCCCTTTTCTGCGTTGGAAATGCAATATCAACTTTCATCTGAGAAGATGATATTCCTCTACCGCTGATGACGCCAGTAGGTGCATAATCCCATTTAGACGTTCTTGACGATGAAGAACTGTAAGAATTAGTCGTCTAGCCGGACAACGACATCTAATGTTGTTGGCGATGAACCGACATAGGACAGTGTCATCACTCATTGATCTCTGTTGGTTGTCAATTGTCCGTCACGTTGTTTGTGTGGACCTAGTGAATCGATTATCCATATGCTGTCCATGGATGTATGGATATCCTAACGTGGCGTTGTAACTCTAGGAAGACCACTACACGCTCTGTCATTGGTGCTGTTTGTGGCGTTGTAGCGTTCCGATAAACGTTTGATGGTGCGTACATTACAGTTAAATATTAAATGCCTGTGCAACGAGTCGATGCCGTTACCCAGCATTCAATCTCCCAATAGCTTGTTCTCGTGTTCAAGACCTGAGTCGTGGCATTCGTCTGGTGTTCAAGACTAAGTCGTGGCATTCGTCTGGTGTTCAAGACTGAGTCGTAGCATTCGTATGGTGTTCAAGACTGAGTCGTGGCATTCGTCTGGTGTTCAAGACCGAGTCGTTGCATTCGTCTGGTGTTCAAGACTGAGTCGTAGCATTCGTCTGGTGTTCAAGACTGAGTCGTGGCATTTGTCTGGTGTTCAAGACTGAGTCGTGGCATTCGTCTGGTGTTCAAGACTGAGTCGTGGCATTCGTCTGGTGTTCAAGACTGAGTCGTGGCATTCGTCTGGTGTTCAAGACTGAGTCGTGGCATTCGTCTGGTGTTCAAGACTGAGTCGTGGCATTCGTCTGGTGTTCAAGACTGAGTCGTGGCATTCGTCTGGTGTTCAAGACTGAGTCGTGGCATTCGTCTGGTGTTCAACATGTTGATTCAAGTTTTTTTTTCAATAGCGCATAGCGTATAATTATGTGACGGAAAAGAATAAAAAATAAATCTATTTGTTGATGGTTGGTTGGTTGGTTTATGATATTTAACGCCACTTTCAACAATATTTCAGTTGTATCGTGGCGGTCAGTTTTATTGGTGGAGGAAACCTGAATAACCGGAGAAAACCACCGACCTGTCGTATGTTACTGACAAACTTTATCACATAATGTTGTATCGAGTACACCTTGCCTGAGCGGAATTCGAACTCACAAATTCAGTAGTGATAGGCACTGATTGCACAGGTAGTTGTAAATCCAACTACTACCGGGTATACGATCACAACCACGACTGCCCTATCTTCTATCTATTTCTCTCTGCCTACATCAAAACTGGAACCGATTTCGTTCTATCATGTATTACACTTTTCGCGTCAAACTCGAAAATTATCATATAATTTAAATTTATTAAAATGTTAGAATACGTGTATGATTATAATAACAATAAATGTAATTTGTAAGATATCCTAAAAAAAATTAAACACACAAAGAATAAAGAAAGGGAGGAAAACAAAATATAGGAGGGATGCAAAATATTTATTTAAGTTTTAATAATATTTTGTACTCGTAAAAAAAAAGAAAGGAAAACCAAATGAAACAGGAAAGATAAAAATATAGAACAATTTCAGTTTTACGAAAATTGTGTACCCGATAAACCCAATGTTAAGACATCATGTGACCGTGACAAGTATTATGTACGATTTTATTGAAATAAATTGGGTAATAAACATTTTTCAACTACATGTATACATAGGTTCAGACGAGTTTATCGAATGATTATAAAATAATCATTTCACATGACGGCCATCAGATGATTTGTCTTTCAACACATGATCGCTTTCTTCAAATATTGTCGGTGTTAATCTCAAAATTCCGATTAGGATAAAGTCCAGTTTTCTGGCTATACAACTGAGTTTATTAAGTTTGTGTAGCCGTGAACGCATTCATTAACATCCATTAATTTGTCAAAGAATACAAAAACACTCTCAATTCTCACGTGTTTGTAATACTACAGTCAGGAGTCTATTTTTAAAACGTACCCTTTTTACCACGAAAAAAAATTGTGGGTGTACATTTGAACAAGAAACTAGAAAATATACCTGAAATGCAGTCTTTAAATACCCCAGATTTACATAAACTGCTTCTCCCAGACGGTTCACCAACCGCCATTCTAAAGTTCTCGTGAATCTTCAATTTTAAATGATGGACTATTGTCATTTTAGGAGGTTAGTACAGCCACTCACTAAAGGTATATAAACCTTGGTAAAGCTTCTTCCAGTTGTCTTGTTAGCTACATTTTGTATATACAATTGGAAGGGATCATTTGCTTCAATGTTCACGGTATGAGGATCGTTTTTAACACTGAACCGATTCAATCCCTAGGTACTTGTGATCGATTCCAGGGCTCGACCCACAGAGCTATCCACCGCGTCCCTGGTAGCGGATAGGGGATGTTCTTTCAATTGGGAGGGGTTATCGGGTACAGTACGAAAAGTCTGACCGCGGACCAGTGTGTAACGTGTTTGGAGAATACCACTCCTTGTATATCAAAGACACTTTTGTATATTTTATAAAAGAGTAGGCCTGTTGTGGTCGCTACAGAAGGTTAATTTGTTCGTCTCTAACCATAGCTGTGTATATTACTTGCCAGTGGCAGTCAAAAGTCATTTCCCTCGGTTGTCATATTTCTTACTTATTTCTTTATAATTTTTACAAGATCGTAAATTATATATGCGCCTGAAAATCAATTACAACAGTGCTAGAATTAGATTTTTGAGCTGACAAATTGATTGTTCTCCCTCGACGGGATTCGAAGTAACACCACTGATACACTTCAGCACCAATCACTTAGCCTTGCGTTTAATTTTCAGATGTATATACATATATATATATAAACGTCTGAAAAAGTAGCCAACGTATGAACCTACGGGATGTCGGATCTGAAACAAGTGTTAACGATTCTGTGCAAACAAACAAAATGATAAATAAACGTCTAAAATGTAGCACAATAACATTATATACATTTCATTGCATCTGGTCTGACGAATATCATTAATATCTTTATTAGAAACTAAGTGATATTAAATCTATTGGAGGCAACCATTGTATTTTGCTGTAAAGTAATTGTCCACAACCAGCATGTTCTGCATTGTTAGAGAGTAGTCACTTCACGACAAACATTTACCGGCCTTGAATCTGTACTGTCTGTGAACTTATCATCAATTCTGTGAAGAGTGTGGTCTTTTAGGGTTATGAGGTTTAATGCACTTTTCAACAATATTTCAGTTATATTGTGGCGGTCAGTTTTATTCGAGTAGGAAACCGGAGAAAACCACCGACATGTCGGTAGTCACAGACAAACTTTATCACATAATGTTGTATCGAGTACACCTCACTAAGAGCGGGATACGGACTCCTCACTTTAATGGTGATAGGCAATGATTGCACCGGTAGTTGTAAATCCAAATACCATACGATCACGATCACGACGGTCCTGTTTTTTAAAACTAGTAGCTAATCTGCACAGTGTTTTTTAATTGTTTGCTTATTTCTGTATGGTCGCCACAGATCTAGATATTAAGAAAGCGGTTGTTATCTAATTTTTCGGTTTAAATCAACCACCTTACTGTACCTGTCCAAAATGAGTATCTAGAGATTGCCATCAACTTCTATTAGTGTCATCATTTCTATTTTTGGAAGTTTGAGGATTGTCAAGGGAGCTGCTTTTGTTGTTGTGGGTGATTATTTTATATATATTGTCGACCATTACCTTTTTACTACTAGTACATATCATAAATTCTGACAATAATCGGGGAAAATGCTTTGTTTTAGACACTTACGGAATAAATCTTGAAATCGCAGAAAATAGAAATAAAGTATTTCCCAAAAGAATTGAGAATATTAAGAAAAAATTCCAAAATATTAATTAAAGAATATGAATTTATTAATACGTCCACACAATGGGTTTTTAGTAATTTTCACCATAAATTGGTTGACTACCACAAGGTGCTTGTGTCAAAGCTTACATACATCTTGATGGTGAGTCTCAGTTGCAGACATTTGCTGATGTTTCACGGCTTGTATGCATGTTGTCGAGACGTGTTGCTGTGGTGTCAAAGCTTTTAGACAGGTGTCACAGGAGCTTGTAGACATGTTGCTGTTGCTAATGTGTCGTAGTCTGCAGTCATGCTGCTAGTGCTAATGTGTCTCAGCTTGTAAACATGTAGCTGATGTGTCTCAGCTTGTATACATGTAGCTGATGTTTCTTAGCTTGTAGACATGTAGCTGATGTGTCTTAGCCTGTAGACATGTAGCTGACGTGTCTTAGCTTGTAGACATGTAGCTGATGTGTCTTAGCCTGTATACATGTAACTGATGTGTCTCAGCTTGTAGACATGTAGCTGATGTGTCTAAGATTGTAGACATGTAACTGATGTGTCTCAGCTTGTAGACATGTAGCTGATGTGTCTCAGCTTGTAGACATGTACCTGATGTGTCTTATCCTGTAGACATGTAGCTGATGTGTCTAAGGTTGTAGACATGTAGCTGATGTGTCTTAGCTTGTAGACATGTTGCTGATGTATCTAAGGTTGTAGACATGTAGCTGATGTGTCTAAGCTTGTAGACATGTAGCTGATGTGTCTAAGGTTGTAGACATGTAGCTGATGTGTCTTAGCTTGTAGACATGTTGCTGATGTATCTAAGGTTGTAGACATGTAGCTGATGTGTCTAAGCTTGTAGACATGTAGCTGATGTGTCTAAGGTTGTAGACATGTAGCTGATGTGTCTCAGCTTGTAGACATGTAGCTGATGTGTCTCAGCTTGTAGACATGTACCTGATGTGTCTTATCCTGTAGACATGTAGCTGATGTATCTAAGGTTGTAGACATGTAGCTGATGTGTCTAAGGTTGTAGACATGTTGCTGATGTGTCTAAGCTTGTAGACATGTAGCTGATGTGTCTAAGGTTGTAGACATGTAGCTGATGTGTCTCAGCTTGTAGACATGTAGCTGATATGTCTCAGCTTGTAGACATGTACCTGATGTGTCTTATCCTGTAGACATGTAGCTGATGTATCTAAGGTTGTAGACATGTTACTGGAGTTATCTTATTGTGTTCAATGATTTGAGGTGAGAGGTATAGCTGTTCGTATTGTTGATATTGGTAGAATTGTTGACCATCTGACACTGCGCACACTTTCCCTTCATAAATACAAAAAATAAATAAAGTGCATCAATTCGGTGGAAAGAAGAACGACTGTGTCGATAATAAAATCGTATGCAGCAACAATGTTAGTTTCTTTTAAACAGCCAAATATGAATGAAATGTTTCATATCGGTTGACATTAGTGAAAAATATTTAATTTCATACTAGAATGATACATCATAAAAAAAATGCCAATAATAAAACTCCTATAAAAAATAATTATCGCTAAATTTAGTTTGAAAGTGTTTTTGCTTGCTAAAAATACATACTAAACAATTAGCATGTGAAATGAAGTGTGATTTTTCAATGAATACATAAATGTTACAATAAGTTGTTTTATATTTTTATTCCTGTTGGAATTAGTTTATTATTTATTCAATTTCCTTGATGATTTCACCGTGACATTTAGAACTTATGTTTGGGATAAGGGTCATCGACTTTATAATTAAATTTTTTTTTCACTTCTAATTGTGATGGAATTATATACACAAAACAGCAATCAAGCCGCTGTTTAATGACTACAGTTTGATTTATATGTAAAAAAAATATTGAAAAAGAAAAATAGCTTTGCATTTAATTTATGTCCTTTTTTTGGGAATGCACATGTTAAACATTACTCTTATATAAATACGAAATGGAATCACACTGAAATGAATTATGACAATGTCATTTTATATTTGTTTTCAAGCTCCTTTGATTGTTTTTTTTCCAAAATAACAGTCATTGCACAATTGCTATGCTTGGAACAATCACATAAATGATCTGAAAACTAAACACGACTTTAATTTAGAACAAAACCGCATCGATGTTGTAATGGTTAGCGTGCTCGAAAGTTTTAGACCTTCGCTTTAAGAGAGGATTTCATTTGACCCCCCCTCCACAATCGTTCATTGGATTCATATCTCTAAATAAGGGTAAAAGGTTTATAACGGAAGTGTATCGTGGGAGCACTTGGTCGGATGTTCTCGGAATTCTTCTTAATGTCAACTGGTTGGTAAATAGAGGTCGAAAGATTGTCAGATCATGTAAGACAACATTGTGGTACTCAACTCAAAACACAGAAAGTTGTTATTGAAAATGTAGAAGCAAATCTAACTCAGTGTCCCATTAGAAACAAAGATGGCGACCCTGTAAATTTAATGTTAAATCTCCCTAGAGAAAGTCAAGGGCATATTAAAGGGGCATTATCTGCCAAAATCGTAAATTTTTGTTACCCATCAAAACTATCAGATATGATTGATGCCTTAATAAAACGTGTTTCTGTAACTTATAAATGTTATGAAATGTACGCGCATCGGGAAAAAAAACTGCAACTGCTCGTGTTTTGAGATCGATCAAGAAATGGACGCCATCTTATTAATTATCGGCATTGTTTACGGGGTTTGCCGAATCTTCATTAAATCAGTACAACAATGCACTTATTTCTTCTTTTCTGTGAATCTGCTTTTAGTCGGCGTTAATTACGGACAAAGAACCATGCAAGTTTGCAGTTAATAAGCGACAAAATACAAATTATTCGTTTTTACCTGTCACTAGTAAGGTCAGTTGCATACGGAGAAAGCGAGGTGAAACTATTTGCTTGCAAGGAAATAATAAATCGATGGTAATTTTCGTTCTCAAAAGGCGAAAAGTGGTACGATAAGCTGTTTAATGTAAAATGTTTTTAAAGCCATTTACCAATTTCCAAAACATAATTTTTTGGGTCAAAATCATAGCTAATGCCTCTTTAATTCATTCAAATTATTAAGACAAAATATAAACAAACGACTGAAATATTGCTGAAAGTGGCGTTAAACACCTTAAGGCTTAACCCTAACCCCTAAACATGGACCATTTACCTTGTGGTGGAGTATAGTTCTTGATTTTCAATGAAAAGGGGCAAGAAATGGGTATATAAAAATACATGTAGGTGTCAATTTGAGAAAAAAACTGGTTCATGTGACACATAATATAAATAAAATACCCTGACCTTCCTGTATATAGATATCCTGTTCACAAAGTTTTACTTATTCATCCCATTCACGACTCACGAGTTGTGTGAATCTGGCGTATGATTGCATTAATCAAGAAAATAACTGCAATGTCATATGAAAATTAACTGCAATGTCATATGAAGAAAAAAACTAAATGGACTTGAATACATACATGTACGTGATCATTTAATTGTACGTTTTAAAAACCTAGTTTTAAAAATAACTATTGACACATAATGATACTCGATATTTAAGTTAAATATTTAGAATATGCAGACATTTATATATACCGATAAAATCACATGTAATTAATACAAATTCAAATTCAAATTCAAAATTTTATTGTCATTAAACAATACAGTTTGTGACAATTATACAAATTATACAAATAAACATGTAACAAAGAGAAAATAAAATCGACATTTTCAAGTAAACATGTTACGAGTCCTATGTCCTCAGTTCTAATGACTTTTTAAAAAAAAAAAAAGGAACCCAGTTTATTTACTTGAGATGGTGTTGATGGGTTTAAAATATATGAAGGTTTTTGTGATTCTGATAAGTTATTTAAAATTTGATTTTCGTTGTTCAAAATGCAACATAAATTATACTTATATTCTTAATACGCCCTTGATGCAGTATAAAATCACATTAAATCGGTGATCGTTTTGAAAAAGCTGTCTTGTCAATTATGCTGAGAAAAATAAGAAGGAAGATGCAAATTATCCAGAAGTATCCAGTGCGATGAATCCAAAATAAAAAAAATAAAAAAAATTCGAGAGACGAAAAATTTTCCGAGCCGAAAGGCGAGGGACATTTAGTCTCAAGGCTGGTATTTTTCGCAAAGCAAATACCCCTCCCAAACATGATATATCTGTTTAATTACACCGAATATTATTTAGAACACTGGCTAAATAAATAATACCTTTTGTTTGTCGTTTTCAGGAATATTCCTTTATTTTTATTGTTTGTAACTTGTACCTCTTGTTTGTCGTTTTCAGGAATATTCTTTTTTTTATTGTTTGTAACTTGTACCTCTTGTTTGTCGTTTTCAGGAATATTCCTTTTTTTTATTGTTTGTAACTTGGCAGTTGTTAAATACTATAGGATGCTTTGAACTGTTCCCTTCAGCAGCTACAGTGGTAGTATTTCGATTCGTTTTGTTAGACAGTGGTTGAAGTATTCCGAATGAATTTGGCGGTTTGATGCACGCGAGGGTAAAAAAGTTAAATCTTCATGCAAATACCCCGGTAGCGGTAAAAATGAACGAAATTAATCCTAAATATGAAAATACACGAAAAATACACCGGCTATTAACCTATCAAAATTCAGAATTCTTATATAAGGTGTAATTATAAAATTTTTTTTGTCATTTTATTATTTAGATTTCAAATGACCACTCTATTTATTTTTTACATTATCTGCCAATGTGTTCGTCTTCGCTTAACATTAACAAGAATTCCGAGAACATCATCCAACCGAATGCAGCCAGGTTACACTTACGGTATAGACCATGACCGAAAAGCCCATGTAATGTCTTCTATGACACGTGAATAAGCACGTACCTTCAAAACAGATCAAAATGAATGACAATTATGTCATTCGATGCTTATTATGGAATTTAAGTTGCTCAAAATATTTCAGATACGCTTTTTAGTTTGATACAACGCGATGTGTAGTTTTAATGTTAGTTTTTATTTTCGACCGTTTCAACTGATTTGAAATTCTGTGAAACAGAGTATTATAGTATAAAAATATCAACGGTTGATTATTATACTAGTGACCGTCTATCGTTATTTAGATGGTCAGTAAATCGTTGAAGGATGAGCGCTCCAGCGCGAACCCTTCAACTATTTACTTACCGTCTAAATAACCATAGTCGGTCACGGGAGCTTATAACATTTTTGTACGATGTTGCTGATCTATAACTTGAAACAGTAACTAAATTTTTTTCACGAACTATGTTTGACGAACTTTCTTGGAAGTTCTAAGGCTAAAGACGGAATGGTCAATGCACAAAATTAAGCACCGCCCACTGACCTTCTGTAATTTACTACACGCTATTTTAGAAGAAAATATAAATCATCATCTTTCTTGCAGTTGTGTTTAATTATGCTAAATCAAAATACACACACATATATATAGAGAGCCTGGTCAAATACATCGTCTCAGTTATCGATTACAATATTTCTTTATTTCGGACAGCGTCAAGCTCAAATTATGCAATAATAGATTACACAATGCTACAGTCTGCTTCTATCGTTATTTTTAGGAATGGAATTTTCCACTGGCCAGTAAAGCATATTAATCTTATTCTCTAGATTTCCATATATGGCTCTGCCTTCATCGTTATTTTTAGGAATGATTTTATCCAATCATAGGTCGTCAAATAAATGCAACATCGTACACTAATCGTTAGACGTATATTTCTGAAATAGCCTTCCGTTTGACCGATAAAACACATGAAATAGTCCGACTCATACACCCTACTTACATCACGTGTGAAAAATGATATGAAAAGGGTCAAATTTAAAATACCGGGCCAAAATATACACGAAATTGCAAAAATTTGAGAAAACATTTCTTTCGTGTCTACTGGGCTAGGGTTATGGTGCTTAACGCCACTTTCATCAACATTATTTCAGTTATCCGTTTCCACAGTATTGTTTTGTTGAATTACATTTTTTCTTATTAATGATTGAATGTATAATGTTGATAATGGGTGTCATTTTTGCTCCTATTTATTATTGAAAATATACCACAGCGGCGAAATGAAAAAAAAAATGCAGAAAATGTATTATTTTTTATTTCATGAATGGATGTTTTTTTTAGTTGTAAATTCTACATCGTCATTTAATACTCTTATGTAGTGAAAGGCGATTATGTTTTCATTATATATACACACACCAGAAGTATCATGAATTACTATAAAGTTCAAATATATATTCAAAAAATCAGACGCGAGGTAAAACTTAACAGGCCATTCTAGCCGTATTATTTAGCAATTCATTCATAAAATCGTTCAACGTCATGGTATTAATAAAATATGAGTAAGGTAGAAATTAGGTTTATTATGCAATGTATAGTGTCAATGTCCTATAAAATGCTCTCAAATACATATCTCATGACTGATAATCAATCTTACACTTATACTTGATATAAATTTTCTATATTACGCTGTTCGTCAAACTAAATCTCTACATATGTTTTCTTTATTAATAAATTGATGTCAGTCGATTATCTGGAAATTTGGGTGGGGGGTCAGGGGTCGTGGTCGTGATCGTATGGTAGTTGGATTTAGTACTACCTATGCAATTCCGTGTCTATCACCACTAACATTGCGAGTTCGAATTCCGCTCAGGCGAGGTGTACTCGATACAACGTTATATGATAAGCTTGTTAGTGACTTTCGCAGGTCGGTGGTTTTCTCCGGGTACTCCGGTTTCCTCCACCAATAAAACTGACCGCCACGATATAAATGAAATATTATTGTAAGTGGCCTCAAATACATAATCCCCCTTATACCTGTGATAAATACAACGCGACACTAATTACTACGCATACTCATTCTTCTACATATAGGAGCAGAAAAAGGAGTCAAAACTTTACCGAAGGCGAGCTTCGAAATATTCAGAAGTCCGCATTAATACTGGAAAACTCCTAGTTGCAAAGAATCTTAAAGCAACCATAAATTGCAAATATACAGTAAAGGCGAATGATATCATTGTGGGTCTTTGTAAATCATTTTTGAACAATCTGTATGAAATTAGGATCAAAGTACGCGACCATTTCTATTAACGTATACTATGTTTGTCTCATCCAAATAATCTAGAGGATTGTAAGTCTTTAAAACCTTTATTTCTGCGAACATTTGGAGTCTCTCGTCTCAAGCGTAAATAAATAGCATATATATTCTATGACGAATTTTTAGACAAGTCTGATAAAACAGATGTGTCGTAAAACCACAATATGAATTGTTTGGAGATGCCAAAGGGGAAATGTAATCTGACACAGTAAATATCAAAGTACAGGTCAAAACAAATGACAAAAATACAAACAAGGATCTACAACACACTACACAAAAAAAAACTAAAGATTGCATGACCAGCACGAAACCCACTAAAAACTGGGATGTATTCAAGTGCTCCGGAAGGGTGGGCAGTTCCTACTCCACAATCGGGACGTTGTGTTACCTTTGTTATAAGCTCGATGATTTGTCATAAGTGAGGAAAGGATCGGATTGGGATTACGACAAACGAAACATATCCATGGTGATTTGTAAAAATAGATATTCCGTAAGTCATAGCGGCGACCATAAAACTTTCGAAATGTTGCCTTCAATTTAACCAATAGGAACCCTTGATTCAGTAGCTTCCTTGTTAGTAGCAACCCTTTATAAAGGAAATCATAATAGGAACAACAAGTTTTGGAATCTCGTATTAACTGAGAGATATGTAGTGAAATATTACAACTTCCCAAGCTGTGGATAAAACAAACCAGACGGTTGGGAAGACGAACCAGATTCTAAGTCAATTTTTGTTTGAGTTACCCCCCCCCCCCCCCCCCCCCCCCCTACAGCATTGCTTATCTGTGGCTAAACTTCATAATTATTTACTTTTTAATATCCCCTTGAATAATGCATATAATGGGTGTAACTTGTTTGATTGTGTATTCTGTATTAGATTTAATTTGCTTTGATGTGTATTATTATACAGGTCTTTGCGGCATGTTTTGGATGCATTTTTAGATAATTCTTTTCCTTTTTACCCAGGCTCTGCACACGGTATACATTGTAATTTGCTTTGAATGTCAGGAAGTTACAGTCACTGTTATATATATATATATATATATATATTATAAGCTTTGTAATACTATTTTAAGTGTTTGCATTACTTAGTATATGCATCTGCTATATGGACCCAAATTAATTATTTCATACGAATACGTGTGGGTGTGGCGTAGCATCGAGACATCTAATCAATTTTACACTTTCCAGACGTTGATACTTTAAACAGATGCCAAGGTTGTAAAAGCAATTTTACCAGATTAGAAAAACAATAAATCCTAAATGTAGGACCATTGCCGACATTAACTATAGACAGTCTGTGATAAATTTCAGTAAGAGGTTTCATGCAAGCATGAACTACTGGAATGTTGCTACATATAAATGGAAAGTTCACAATGGGAAAATCGAAACCATCTCCTCGGTGTCTCTAGTGGTAGATCAAGATATGTCTTAGTTCTAAGACACATTTTCTAAACAGTCCCCATTCTTACATTGCTTTTGAGAAAATAGACGAGAAAGTTCCGAAAGTACAATAAACATGTAATTAACAGAGACGACGGAGGGTAAAAGAATTATAAACATTTACATATAATTTATCAATTTCAATTAATTTCATTTAAAATGAACATCATTGTTATGTTGGTTATCAATTTCACACGTTTATGAAATGGCTCGTTTGTTTGATAAATACATACCGGTATACCGGTACAAGTAATTTTCCGATTATTCAGGGTTTTTTTTTGTTTGCCTCACTCATGTATCATATGATCTGATACCGAATACATATATATATATATATATATATATATATATATATATATATATATATATATATATTAATAAAATGAAGGTATTAACTTAATAAATTGTGTGATGCAGGTAATAAGCTGGTCAAATACTGGAATTATCTATTATTCAAGTATCGAGTGACTTAACTGATAATTATTGAGTAGAAGCGATACATTGCTATAAAATAAAGTATATTTATATACATATTATATTTGGAAGAAATAAGCTACAACAGGTAAGTAAAAATTATAAGATATAAAATTAACGAGGATATTATTGGTGCTACGAATTTGAATAATAATAATAAAAAAACAAACATTTCCAGTGTTAGGGGGTTTTGGTGTTTAACGCCACTTTCAACAATATTTCAGTTATATCGCGGTGGTTAAAAAAAATGAGTTCATCTGTTGATGGTATAAATACGATTAATTGATAGATTGGTGTTTAACGCCAGCCTTAACATTATTTCAGCTATATTGTGGTGTATTAATACTTAAACATATTATTATCCTTTGTACATATTTTTACTTTAGGACAATGGATAAAAACATTTAGAACCGATTCGGTGGTACAATGGTCTATAGCGTATTCGCCTCTATATATGGTGCGGTAGATCATAGATTTGAGTCAAACCAAAGACTATAAAATTGGTATTTGTATCTTCTCTGTTAAGCACGCATCATTAAGGACAAATCAGGAGGATGTGTCCAAGTGGGGCGACATGTCTACCTGTGGCCTTTTTTCAGTAAGCTAGCACTATAAAAATCCAATTAAGCGCGTTGGTTTAGGACAAAGCGGACAATCATTATCATACAATTTATGCAATTAATATAAATATTCTTATTCTGCAAAGAACGCTTCATTTACTGTATAAAGGGTTCGTGTATAAAGTTTGATCTTATACACATACTGACTATAAGAAGAGTTTGAAGATACCAAAGGGGTGATCAGAATCCATATATCGAAGAAGAACGACAACTCTGGATAGAGAATGGATCGTAAGCGTGTAGGTTGGGACTCCACTATACCAAAATAGATCTGCTACTAGGTGGCGCTGCTATTGCGCAATCGTGTGAAACGTAAATACCGTGGTACCATAGAACCCTCGGTACCATAGGAAGGGAGTATACTAAAGAAACAGTACAATATACAGACTCGAAAGAAATTAAAACCATGTTCCATTCAATGTTATGCCGTTTTTTAAGTGCATTTTTAAAGATTTATTGACAAATTTCAATGTGCGATTTTGTTTTTTTTTCAAATGAGAGAGCTCAAAACCACCCACCTACCAAACGAAACTAACTTCGTTTGAAAAAAACTGCGACAATGTGCGGCGATCCCTTAAGATTACAGTTTTATATTATTTAATACAATGACAAAATAATTTTTTTTTCGGCATTTTCAAATTTTGTTAATTGTGCTCGTTATTTAGTTTATAATAACATTGAGTCTTCAATTTATTTAGAGCTCATATTTGTCACTTCATCAGTCAAAATGGTATCTTAAATACAGATAAAATGTCATAAAAATCAAATTGTGAGTCTTGCTTAATAGTTCCAGTGACTATTGTCTCTAGTAAAATAGTATCAATGACTAGTTCTCCTTTCCTATAGGGAAAATAGTCTTTAAACATCACACATTCCTGGTACTGTGTGCCTTTCTAATAGCCATATTATCTTAGATATCCTGTAGTGCCTTTGGTACAATAAAACACTTATTTACCAGTTATTCGGACAATATTAAAGTCATTGCACCTCTATACACCCACTACTTCGATCTGCTGTTGCGTCGGGAGTTGGTAGTTCGGGTGAAAATAAACTTGCTACTGTCCTCAACCCTAGTAAATGGGTGTATCGCAAAAACGACTAACAATATCAACAATTGAAATAAATACACAAAAAATGTACATGCATCCAATAATGTAAAAATGTATAATTTGATATTGAAGGGAATTTTATATATGTATAAAGGGATGTAAAAGCGTTGTATATGAAGTGCTCCTACTACTGCGCTGGATTTCTACAAAATATGGCCAGAACGACAAAAAACGTATATACGTCCAGATATTCGAACAACCGTTGATCAAACAAATCAGGAATAACAACACCCCCCATCTTTGTTTTAGATTGTTATACCTGCCTCTGATCCAACAAATCAAGAAAGAAAAATTCATCTTTGTGGAGAATATTGTACCTTCTGTTGGTCTATGTAGTGACGAACAACAAATATATATTCGTGACAGATAATTTAATCTGCCGTTGATCAATTCAGAATTATATAGGCAATGATACTGAGGACAACATTATATACATGGGAGGATCAAGTGGGAAAGTCAAGTGTCCCCATATGCAGAGCAAAATTGAATTTATTAATCTAATAAAAACTTTCCCCATTTTTTGACTATATTTGACATAGTTGACCTTATCCGATTTTGGCTATCATGTTTAAGCTCTTTAATTTTATTGCTTCCAAAACTTTAAATTATTTGGCTTTCCAATCTTTAGATTTTGAGCCTATCTGATGAAGATTATTCCTGAAACCCATCGTCCACACTAAATTTAATATCTACGTTTTTATTTCACAAAATTTGTTATTTTTCATCCAAATTCACAATTCCCCCATTCATAATGCGGTAGATTTTTATTAAGATTGAAAAACAAACTTTTCTGAATTGATAAGTAGCTAAGGCATTCCTGTTACATTTTTTTTTATGTTTATCTATTTTTTTTTGTGTCTATAGTTTAATACTAATGTCAATGTCTTTCCTAGATCTTGAACCATGTTTACTTACGACGTATGTAATTTTTCTGCGTCATTAACATCAAATTTATATAAAAGAAATGACAAAGTATATTAATACTTCGTATTTTTAATGATATATTATTATACATTGCAGTAAGATTAAGTAAAATACTAATCTAGGGGGAAAATACAAAAATACAACAATTCAGATGTTACAAAACCATTATGAGAGATATTTGAGTGGATTATGCTTTAATCTGTTTGTATGTTCTGAGATGACAATAATTTAAACAACAAACAAATATTTGTGTATTCGTGTCTAAGCAATTTATTATATTAAGTATATTATGTACTTAATTGACAAAATGGGACGACAAATCCACCATAAAGACAATCTCTCATTGCATGTATTATTTAGGTACCGGGTAGGTTTTAAAAAAAAAATTGATTTTGAATTAAAATAAACGTATTTATTTGAAGTAAATGTTAAACTTATATTATTCACGCAAGTGAAACATTTTTTTAAGTCAATAAAACCACGGAAATTTTGCCGACGAGTGAGACGACCCGGTTAACAATCCAAAAATGTATAATGTAGAGGGAGAAAACAGGTTGTTGCCTGGTCTACAACCCCTGACAACCGGAAGTGTTTTGAAAATCCTTTTTTTACTTTTTCAGTCCGGAAAAATTTTGGTTGTCTTCTGCAAAACAAAACATTCAAGTTATAAACATCTTAGAGTAGTTTCGGTATATTAAAACAGTTATTGCCTTCATATGAGGTGAACATCAAGTTGTCAACCCTCAAGAGGTTCTTTAACAACCACTCTCGAGTTGACAACGGTCGATGTTCACCTCCTATGAAGGCAACAATGGTATTATTTACCTCAACAAAAAGACATTAATTATATACTAGCATTATTACGTAATATATTTGTAGACATCTGATTAATTCGCATGACGTATTTCTGGATTAGCCTTCATTAGGTACGCTCGAAGTCGAAAACTGGAAAGCAACTAACTGAAAGTTTTTTTGGGACAAGAAATCCTAAAGGTCTTAACAGGATAGCCAAAAATCAGCTATGGGTTACCTATGCATGAGAAGAGTGAAAACTTAAATTAGATAATAATACTAATCTTAAATACCTAAGTCAATTAATTTTAATGCTGTTATGTGACATTTTGTTAAATCCGATATTGTTTGGAACAGACATATTGACCTCGGCACACGGCCTTGATCAATATTGATTTCTTAGGTAACATCGTGTTATGTGACACTCTGTTAATTCCGATATTGTTTGGAACAGACATATTGACCTCATCATACGGCCTTGATCAATGTTGATTTCTTAGGTAACATTCTGTTAATTCCAATATTGTTTGGAACATACATATTGACCTCGGCACACGGCCTTGATCAATATTGATTTCTTAGGTAACATTCTATTAATTCCGATATTGTTTGGAACATTACATATTGACCTCGGAACACGGCCTTGATCAATATTGATTTCTTAGAGAACTTAAATCTCATATCGACATCTACGAAAGACTATAATTTTATATGATAAAATAAAGCGAATTATGTTGATTCTGATATTGTTTGATTAAAACTCACATTGGCGCAGTATCTCTTAAACAATGGCATTCTAATGTCAGTTTTTGTGTCGATTAAAACTCCCACTCCTATTCATTTACGATATAGCTGAAATATTGTTGAAAGTGGCGTTAAACACCATAACCCTAACCCTAACCTATCATGTTTTAAAACAATAATAGACTTTTGCACCAGTCAATATGGTTTAGGGTTATGGTGTTTAACGCCACTTTCAACAAAATTTCAGTTACATCGTGGAGGTTAAGTCAATATGGCATTTTATGTACATTGAAGGAACAAATATTGACCTCGACCTAAGGTCTCGTTCAGTATGGGTTTTCTTGTTCCATAAAAAAACTAATATCTATATATTATGATCATCCCATACGGGTATATTAAATTACGTATATGACGAAATGCATGTAGATAAATGCATCATTACTCACATCGTATTACAATACTGAGAAAGAAATTAACTTCCTTATTCATTTACATAATGTATAGAGGTATCCTTCCTTTTTCATTGATATATTTTTTATTATTAAATTTTGATGCTCATCCTGTTTAGATAAAAATGACTGATGGATATTTTGATAAGATGAAATTTGCAAGAGACTATTAATATGATAAAACAAATAGCGGACTCATAAAAAATGTGATAAAGTTTACCAATTGCTTGCCCGTGGTCGGTGGTTCTCTTCGGGTACTCCAGCTTCTTCCACCACTAAAACTGGTCGCCATGATATAGCTGAAATATTGCTGAAAGTGGCGTTAAACCACCAAAATCAAAAATCAAATCAAGATCATAAAAATTGGACCAAAACCACAATCACTATTGAGAAATTTTGATTTCTTTGCAATCAAAATGACTTCCTTCTTCGACAAGATCGGGACGAAGAAATTTAAAAATTAAAATAGTTTAGCATTACGTATATATGTATATTTATAAACAATCTCACGTGTTTATCACGTACATTGTATTCATTATATACACTGATTGTATCTTTATAAATGTTTTCAAAATTCAAGGCTACAGTAACAGTACACTTCTTCGACAAGATCGGTACGAAGAAATTTAAAAATTAAAATATTTTAGCATTACGTATTTATGTATACAAATGTATTTATAAACAATCTCACGTGTTTGTCACGTACATTGTATTTATTATATACACTGATTGTATCTTTATAAATGTTTTCAAAGTTCAAGGCTACAATATAAGTACACTTTAAGTTCAGCAAGTTCAAATATTCAGTGACGTATATAAACTGTCATTAAACAATAAATAACGAACTATAACATGAATTTTATTATTTGAAAATCTCAAGGTTTAATTTCTAAATCATGTTCGATTTTCTCACGTTCACTCGCAATATCCGACATCGAGGTTAAATATCTTCTTTTACCTCTACCTCGCACTGAAACGAGCAACCTCAACATACCATGGTCTATAAGAATTGCAGTCGGTACACTACTCGTGCCGATTTCCGTCAAAGGTCCATTATTGCCCTCAGGGTTAAGTAGAAATCCATATTACACTGCTTTTTGGTACCTCAGATGTCTCTTCATCAATTGTTGACGGAAATGACCGAACGTGATATCTGCAATCTAAACAGAGTTATCGATCCTTAATCTCCCTCGTCCATACTACCTCTGTCAACAAGTCATTTATAAATACATGTATACGGAGAAATGTATGCATCATTGTGTCTTAAAAAGCTATATTCATAAAAAAAACCAACAACAAACAAACTAGGAATATCGATAACAAATGCTTAATCAGGATTCACAGAAGAACGAGAGGGAAAAGATTAATTGATTAACATTTAACTCCAACTTGAGCAGTATTTCAGCTATATAGTGGCGAGAAGAAAAAGAAATTGTGTATGTGGTTCAGTTGCACAAATATTATTAATGTCGACAAACATTCACGGTAAATCATTTAACATATACGATACGGCTGGTAATCGGCACAAGCAGAACAGTCGGTTCTGCGAAGAAATTCGTGAGGATAACTTCCGGTTTTGGTGGAGGAGAGTTCACGAAGACGCTTCGCAAGGTATGTACTTGTCAAAAATTGAAATTTGCTTTTCTACTGCTCGAATATTGCAAAATCAGAGAATGCTATGCTGTGGCGAATGCTTTCACGATTTAGAAACATGCATAGTTTATTGTTGTATATGAACTGTAACTCTCGCAAAATCAATCGTCCCACGAAAAACATGACGAAAATTGTGACACTCTTACATTTCTAAGTTGTTCTTGACAAAGATGCAAGTTAAATTTTCAATATTTGTTCATCGTGGGAGTCTAAATGTATTCGGGGATAAATTCCGATTCGTCAGAAGTAAATTGAAGTGTAGATAAATCTACAAACTGTCAATTTTCTCGTTTTCCTGCTTGAGGAGATCGGTTCTGATAGAGCACTTTGCGAATGCATGAGGAGATTTGCTAGTTTTGTTAATTGTTTTCTGCAAAATTGATAAATTGACAGTTTTAAACATTCGAGCAGTAGAAAAGCAAATTTCAATTTTTGACATGTACATACCTTGCGAAGCGTCTTCGTGAACTCTCCTCCACCAAAACCGGAAGTTATCCTCACGAATTTCTTTGCAGAACCGACTGTTCTGCTTGTGCCGATTACCAGCCGTGTACGATGTATAGTACAATCAAACCTTCCCATGTGGTCACCTCTATTAAGCAGTCATCTGTATTAAAAGATCATATTTTTACAGTCAAACCTGCTCATGTGGTCACCTCTATTAAGCAGTCACCTGTATTAAAAGGTCATATTTTTACAGTTAAATCTTTCCATGTGGTCACCTCTATTAAGCAGTCACCTGTATTAAAAGATCATATTTTTTTACAGTCAAACCTGCCCATGTGGTCACCTCTATTAAGCAGTCACCTGTATTAAAAGGTCATATTTTTACAGACAAATCTTCCCATGTGGTCACCTCTATTAAGCAGTCACCTGTATTAAAAGATCATATTTTTACAGTCAAACCTGCCCATGTGGTCACCTCTATTAAGAAGTCACCTGTATTAAAAGGTCATATTTTTCTTGTCCTGTCATATACAATTTCAGATGAATTGAACCTCTTTTAAGAGGTTACCTGTCTTATAAGGCCATTTTTTCTTTGTTCCAATGGTGACCTCTTAATACAGGTTTGACTGTATTTGCTTAATTTTCACAAATCATGGTGACTAACACGTGTTTACCACGAGTCGCTAAACTCCACAATCCTCTGTCTTTGATTTAATACTGAAACAGGATTTTGAAAATTTAACCACTTATTATTTTACTGTTGGTATAATGGTATATACAATCAATAGATTTCAATATTTATTTAAAGTATACTTTATGCTTTCAGTTTGGCCAGTTTATGCAAATAATGATTTTGTCAATGACGCACATGAACAAATTGACCTATATCTGATTTAGGGATTTTTTTTTTTCAAATAATAAAATAAATTATTTTACAACCCCATGGTTACGTAGCTATCTGGTAAATCAGTGCGTTAAGCAGTAAAGTTCATACTTTTAAATGGTGAACATAGTGACCTATTTGCACTTACAAAAAACTAATAATAGAATGAATGAAATGTACTATAGAATATCTTTCATGATATGTTTACTACAATCATATATATAAAAAAAGAAAAAAAAGAAAGAATCGCTTAAGTAAGCGAAAAATTGTCTATTATTCTGTGTTAGACGTTTATATCTAAGCTTAAATATGAATTTAATCAGAGCTAACGCAAGTCACTGACAAACTTTATCACATAATGTTGTATCGAGTACACCTTGTCTAAACAGGATTCGAACTCACAACTTTATTGGTGATAGGCATTGATTGCGGTAGTTGTAAATCCATTTTGTGCTTGATAAATAAATATAATAAAAATGAAAAAAAAAACCCAACAAATTCCTTGTAAAAAATTCCTAAAACAAGATGTTTTCTCGTTTGGTTTTACCCACAATTCATCTAAAAACAAGAATCAATTTCGCGGGTTACTTTGTTCATAGCGATCCCTAGTGATACGAAAAAATATATTATGTGTAGCCATAATTTACCACATGTCTTTATCTAGATCAGATCGCTTTAGTTCATAGTTAAATATAAACCAGGTAAATCAGATTTATAATAGGCTATTTACAGTCTGTTTTAATTCTAAAGATGCACGTTTGTAAGAAGTAAGTTTCAAGTAAATAATTTTAGAATTTATGCACAAGATACTGTGGAGGTAAGAATCTATAATTAGCCTTGAATATACTAATATCTATATGAGACTAATCTGAAGCGTAGGAGTGGACCAGAAAGTTGGGTTGACTTCTACGTATATATTTGTAGACGTAGATCTCTTGATTTATTGAACATGTTTTGCTTCGTCCATGCTACAGTTTCAACTTAAGTCTTCTTAATTTTTAATACAACAAGTGTGTGTGTGTGTGAGGGAGGGGGGGGGGGAGGGGCGCATGCCCCCTCCTTTGTCTAAATCGGTTCATATGCCCCTGTCAATCGGCTCGGACGGCTCCCATGTCCCTGTCAGTATCGAATGTTCGGAACTGTAGGATAAAGGGTCGCTTAAAATAAAAATTTATTAAATTAATTTACAAACTGATATCCTCGACTGAGAGGGTTTCCCCTATCGGACTCCCGGGGACGAGCTGCACAGCTATGTGAGTTCCATCCCTGGGAACCACCACCAGTACCTAGTTCATAATGTGAAGGGGAAAAACAACAAGAGACACTTCACATTAATATCCAAGGAGACTGTTTTCATGTGATAAAGTTTGTCAGTGACTTGCGACAAGTCGGTGGTTTTCTCCGGGTCCTCCGTTTTCCTCCACCAATAAAACTGATCGCTGCGATATAAATTAAATATTGTTGAAATGGTGTTAAGCGCCATAAACCTAACCTAACTCATCTAGAGTAGCAAGAGTAAATAATAGTTTACCTTATTGTAGTAAATATATATTGAGTGTTATGGTAATTGGTGTTTAACGCAAATTCCAACAATGCTTCCGTTATAACATGGTGACTAGTTTTAATGATGGCGGAAACGGATGTATCTGGAGAAAATAACCAACATGCCTCAATTTATAGACAAACTTTATCAAAGCCATACGGTTATATCGAATGCGTCATGTGCGGGGAAGCAAACTCGCAACTCTAGTGGTGGTAGGCACTTATTGAATATGTACCGTACGATCGCGGTAACGAAGACATGACAAAAACAAATAAATCATTAAATATTCTTGAAAGTTGTATATGTATTCGTATTTATGTTTAAAGGCTTAGAAACGTCATTTTCTCACTTCCTAGATACAATCTACGGGGATCTTCACAGATTTTAATTAGGTCAATTAAACGTGATATTGTTGTTTGACCTATGTGATATTTATCTGCAGTATGTTTATAAATAACAATATTATTGAAATCTTAAAGTAATATGAAAGGCAAATATCGTGGAATTTTTGGATTAAATATTTTCACTTAATATGTCACTTAATTTTAACTAAAGTCAACTGCATAACATTATAAATCCGCTCAAAAGCAGATTTTAAGAGTAAATCGCAAAATATTTGACAGCAGATAATTCTGTTTTCCCGTACAGTAATGCAAAGGATATGCGTGTGACCCAAGATTTGAACTCTTTCGGGGAGATTATCGCTCATGCGCAATGCTCAGTTGATGAAAAAATAAATAAAAATACATTCCGTGTGTACCACATAAGAATAATTGCAAAAAAAAAAATTGGTTCATACGACATGAAACAGACAGTTTCCTCAGTTATCATTGTCAGGAATGTGTGCGTGCTTACCTCAGCACCCATGATTGTTTATCTTTTCTTCACGAGGTCATGATCGGCAATCATCGAACCAAAACTTTTCTTCACGAGGTCATGATCGGCAATCATCGAAACAAAACAACCGAAAGTTAATCAGTCTCCACAACAATGGCGAGGACGATAAACATGCACACGGATTTGCAGATTACTAGTTGTTGGGAACATATTTCGACTTGAAAAATGCATGAATAGCTTAGTTAAGGTACCGCCGTATTCCAAATTGAATTTTCAGGGGGAAATTTTCTTCACTCGTATACTCCGAAATCCGATTTCTATACCGTGGCAAATCGTTAGTTGAATATTAAATTTAAATGACAAATTTACGTTAAGTCTGTTACATATTCTTACAAAAGTTTTAAAATGATTATATATAGGCAGGCAAAAAATTGTGTCAAGGATAAAACGTGACTTAAAAATTGGCATGGAAAAGGATATATATAACCAACCAATCCCTGGTAGACGCATTAAAAAAATGCTTCCTGTTATTTTCCCGTAAGCATTTCTTTTTTCCTTTTTGTCATTGAAACATTAATTTTTTTCTCAAAATACTGGGAAGAATATTTATCTTATAACTAATTGACGAGTTTCATTATCAAAAATATGTTACGAATGACCAAATAACGCAGTAACTCACGAATGCGCGCAGCACATGAGTGAGTTACAACGTTATTTGGTCATGAGTGACATATTTTTGATAATGAAACTCGTCAATTAGTTATAGTATTTATTATATAGATAAAAAAATGTTTCGAATCGAATTTAATATAAAATGAGCTTAATTGCACTATATTACGTGTGTAGCGTAGAATTACTGAAAAGTAGTTTCGACAACGAAATGGTGCGAAATATAGCGAGAGTGAAATTAAAAACGATAATTTCACTGTGAAATTATCGTTTTTATTTAACTCGGGTAATTCTGTAATTCACAGCTATCTATATAGTAAATTCATTTTAACCATCGAAACACCTCTGTAGATATCCTCCCTACTATAATTGTATTTGTTTGTATATTCGGGTATACTTAGATCCATCTCGGCAGTGCATGCATATGTGTCTGAATGAAGCGACATTCCCAGACGGTTATGCTTATGGTGTTTAACGCCACTTTCAACAACATTTCAGCTATATCATGGCGGTCAGTTTTATTGGTGTAGGAAACAGGAGTACCCAGAGAAAACCATCGTCCAGCTGCAAGTCACTGACAAACTTTATCATATAATGTTGTATCCAGTACACCTCACCATGAGCGGGATTCGAACTCACAACATTAGTGGTGATAGGCACTGATTGCATAGGTAGTTGTAAATCCAGCTACCATACGATCACAACCACAACGACCCCATGTCAGAAATGGAGCGACATGCCTAGATATGTATCATTGACCTAAATAGACAATAGATGCTATAGTACAAAGCTGGCATAATTATCATCTCATTAAAAAAAAATTGACACCGGGATATAACCTCACGTGATAAAGTTTTGTCTATTACTCGTGACATGACACCGGGATATAACCTCACATGATAAAGTTTGTCTATTACTCGTGGCATGCCACCGGGATATAACCTTACGTGATAAAGTTTTGTCTATTACTCGTGACATGCTACTGGGATATAACCTCACGTGATAAAGCTTTGTCTGTTACTCGTGACAGTTTTGTCTATTACTCGTGACATGCCACCGGGATATAACCTCACGTGATGAAGTTTTGTCTATTACTTGTGACATGACAACGGGATATAATCTCACGTGATAAAGTTTTATGTATTACTCGTGACATGACACCGGGATATAACCTCACGTGATAAAGTTTTGTCTACTACTCGTGACATGCCACCGGGATATAGCCTCACGTGATAAAGTTGCGTTTATTACTCGTGACATGCCACTGGGATATAATCTCACGTGATGAAATTTAGAAACAGTAAAAAAATGTACTTAAAATTGTTTTGATTATTGTTAATATCAATAAAGATGAAAATAAATCACTCATTTCAAATCAATTCTTTCTTAAAAATGATTTCCCCCCCCCCCCCCCCCCCCCCACTTCTTGGGGAATTATTTTGCGGAGGTAAAAATTAAAAAGTTAAAAACCATCACAAATCATTTTTAAGAGAGAATTTATTTGAAATGAGTGATTTATTTCCATTTTTATTGATATTTACAATAATTAAAACAATTTTAAGTACATTTTTTTACTGTTTCTAAATTTTACAAAAATCTTGTAAAATGGGCGTTGACAGAGATGGAGTGTAGGCGTAGCAGGAACGACAACTCAGGATAGAGAATGATGTCGATCATCACGTGTGTCCCAAACGATTATAAATCATTAACATATCAAGGCATATTTAAAACTCACACATGAAATTGAGATAAAGGAAGTAAGTCATATCATTACGGAAAATTTATTTTATATAAATATGTAGAATGCTATGGAAAATACCTTTAAATTCTGTACGTATATGATAGGTTTTTACTGATAAAGTTTGTCAGTGACTTGTGACAGGTCGGTGGTTTTCTCCGGGTACTACGATTTCCTCCACCAATAAAACTGACTGCCACGATATAACTGAAATGTTGTGGAGAGTGGCGTTAAACACTATAAACCATCTAACCTAGTTTTTTTTTAATCCTAATATTATGTAAGTGTTACCGGACCAAGCAACACTATGTTAAACAGTGTTAATTTAAATTTAATTTAATCAATTACATTGTTCCGTGCAAGTCTTAACCTCCGCAGAAATCCCGGGTCACGGGGTATGTGAATAGGAACTGGTTGGTGGTCATATGCCATGAGGCGGAGTGTGTAACTTACTAGATACAGGCATATAAAAAGTTGCCACTTGATTGGTAAACTTTTACAGCTTTCATATATACAAATTATTCGGTCGTTAATATTCCACTTCATTATACCAATTGGTATGATATATCAATGTGTCATATTATCCGAGGGCCCTCGTGGTCGTGATCGTATGATAGTTGGATTTACAACTACCTACGCAATCAGTACCTGTATCACCACTAACGTTGTTAGTTCGAACCCCGTTCATGGCGAGGTGTATTCGATACAATATTATGTGATAAAGCTTGTCAGTGACTTGCGGCAGGTCGGTGGTTTTCTCCGGGTATTCCGGTTTCCGCTATCAATAAAACTGACCGCCACGATATAACTGAAATATTGTTGAAAGTGGCGTTCAACACCATAAGCCAAACCTTAAGTTTCCACTTCATTATACATGTACCAATGGATATAATATTTCAATGTGTCATATTCCCCTACCCTATCAGTCATATCCTATTCCCCCTTCCGCCCCCCATGACAATCTAACCTACATAGCATTCGCACTGCAAACTTTTAACTTTTTGTCATCATTCTTTTGCCTACATTATTTGCTTGTTCTCTTCAGAAATACTGCTACATCTAAGCTTTAAGCAACAATCTATCAACCAACTGAAAAGTATCAGAAATAAACAAAATTAATATGGCCATGTTATCTCAGAAGAGTTTGTAGATACCAAAGGGGTAATCAGAATCCGTAAATCGAAGAAGAACAGACAACACAATGGCCAAAAGAAAACGGACAAAAGGATAAACAACGATCTACAAAACATACACATAAAACTAAAGATCGAGTGACACGAACCCCACTAAAAGAAGATCCAAAAGTTCTGAAAAGAGGAAGCCTGCTCTTAGCTTTTGCTCTAAAAAAGGGAAATATTTCCTGTAAAATCAACGTAAATTAATAAAAGATCTAGATAAAAGGGGAGGAGGTGGCTCTCTCTCCCTCAGGGTACTGTAACCGCCTATGGATACCACTTAGTTCAGTTTCTTAAAGTTGAAAAGTTCAAAGATCGGTGTTAAAATTCAATAATATTTTAATCTTAATAACAACTCTGACTTGTATATTTTCTTATCAAACGAAATATAAAAAGGATGACATTTAAATAAGACGTAGATGTGCATAGAGTGTAAAAAATTCTCCTTTTAACCTATGATTTAGCAAAATTAAATACCTTTATACATAATAAGAAGATAAAATTTCCGTGATCAGATTAACCGCATCGGTGGCGTAATGGTTAGCGTGCTCGCCTTGAGTGCGGTAGATCGTGGGCTCGGGCCCCGGTCCGGTCATACAAAAGACTATACAATTGTTATATGTTGCTTCTCCGCTAAGCACACAACATTAAGGAGAAAGAGCAAAGACTATTTGGCTCGGAATCAGAATAATGTATCCGTGTAGAGCAACATGTCTACCCACGGACTGTTGTTTCAGTGAGCTAGCACTATAAAAATCTAACTCAGCGTGTTGGTCTAGAAAAAAACGGACCTCATCATCATCTCATTGAAAATTAACTTGTTCTCGCCATGATATAGCTGAAAAATTGCTAAATTGGCGTTAAGCAACAATCATTCACTCACTCCGTGATCAGATTAGATTTGGCAGTATTTTATCCTGTATCATATAGATATAAATGGCACTATCTTCTGTGTATAGTAGTGCAGTTTTACATGCATTTTAGGTAAAAACTTACTGCCATGATATAACTGAAATATTGTTGAAAGTGGCGTTTCAACACCATAACCATAACCCCATTTTAATTTTGGTTAAAAATGAATTTTCATATTATTTTCAGCTTTTCATACATTTAAAAATATTTCTGTGCCAGTTTCTGGACATTCTGATGGAAGTTTTTGTAGGTCAGAGGTTAAACATATCACCATCGGTACAGACAAACACCATTGAATAATAAAACGTGAAATCATTGTATATACAAACATAATAAGACCCCTTAATACCCGAACAAAACACATAAAAATAAGGAGAGTTAAACCATTGAAGACTTTGATATACCGGTATACGAACTCACACTAATATTTGTTATCCTCTAAAAATAGTTACCCAATATCTGTCTATGATAAATAAATTCAGATTTTAGGGGGCCGTCGTGGTCGTGATCGTAAGGTAGTTGGATTCAAGACGACCTATGCAATCAGTGCCTATCACCACTAAAGGGTGAGTTCGAATCCGGCCCATGGCGAGGTGTACTCGATACAACATTATGTCAGGGACTTGCGTCAGGTCGGTGGTTTTTTCGGCATACTACCGTTTCATCCACCAATAAAACTTGCCGCTATGATATTACTGAAATATTGTTGACAATGGCGTTAAGCACCCTAAATCTAACCCTATTATTATTATTATTATTATTATTATTATTATTATTATTATGTGGCAGGATATTTGGTAGCTTTAAATTTTTTTTTTTTTTATAGAAAGACCACATTTGTTGCAATAAAATATATGCAGGAATATATTATTTGTTCATTGCTTAAATTGACCGCACGATATAGTAGAAATATTGCCGAAAGTGGCGTTAAACACCATAGCCATAACCCCGAATAGTTCACAAGGAGAATACATATCTATAACAGATTATCATTTAAAATTTGATAATTGCAAAGCTAAAAAAAATTAGTTAGATATGGTACATGTGGGAATATCAAGCTGTCATACGGAAGTTTCCTGTATGAGAACTATTACTATTAGAGGATACGTTAGTATACCATTTAATGGTATATTTAATTAATATATTGAATGTGAAAAGTTCATTTAAACATTCTGTGACGTCATTCATAAAATTAATCAATAAATAGGGGGGAAATCTATTGTCCATTCTAAACTTAGAAGGTCAACAGGTAGGACGAATTTATAATCCATTTGCGTCAGCTTCCTACAGCTTAGGGATACTTTATTGTTTTCTTTCCACTCCATTAATTCATAGAAATTTTAAAAGTTTTAAAAATTATTCTTTCATTTTTTCAGGAAACATATAACTGGAGGTGTTATCGTTCGTTTTCTTATCAATTTAAGAAATAGTATTTAGTTGTATATAACATACATGACTTAATTTACACATTTAAATTTTAAAAGGTTACGCTTATTAAGGGTTAAAATAGATCAGCGAATAGAATGCGTGTGTGCATACGTGATTATAACATATGATTGATCATTCGAATGCTGATGATTTAAAAAATCGAACCATTCGGAAGGAGGTGAGTCAATTTTTCTCATTCTCTTCATTTAATGTCAGGATGTCACGATATACATGTATGAATAACAGATTTTTTTTTAAATGTGGAAATTTCACATTTTTCTTTAAGTATGACAATACTAATTAATTGGATGCTCCGTGAGGTAGGTTTTGTTATAATTAATATATCGATACTTATATATACAATATTTTTTATTTTTTATTTTCAATTTTAATCAAATATTTTGAAATATAATTTTTTTCAAGATATGTATAAGGAATTTTTGTTTGTTTTAATATGCATAAATATATTACTTCAATATTATGCCATACTTTCAAATATTTTAATGGAAACACATGTTTTGAGAATTTTTCCCTTTGTAACGTTAAATTTTAAATCATTTATTATTATTATTATTATTATTATTATTATTATTATTATTAAACAATGTCGATTCCTGAATTAAAAGGGTACATTTGTCTTTCATCGTAAAAATTCGTTGTCATATAAAAAATGTCGATTCTTGAATTAAAAAAGAGTGCATTTGTTTTTCATCGTAAAAGTTCGTTGTCATATTGTGTTTTACTATTACATACACACAATTCTTATATACATTTAAATGATTACCTTTGCGCAATTTCAACACAATTATGAAATATGCAGTGCATATTTTTCGTAAAACCAGCCCATTTGTTTTTTCCCCATTGAGTAATGATATTTATTAAGCCATCCACGCAATCGTATTGAATGACAATTCTAATATATTACGTAATATTGTTTAGAATTTTATCTGTATAAAATATTGTAGCATCTATTTATAAATAATGTTGCAATATAAATCATTCGGAAACATAAGGTTCAATAAAAGTGTATTTACGAACCTCTCTGATTCTGCATTTATTTAGTATTTTAAATATGTCTAAACATACTGTAAATATGTGTCACCTTTGACATAATCTTCAACTTGTTGAAAGCGGTCAGTATTTAGATAGAAGTAAAAGTAGAAGGATAGGTAGTTATTAACGCACCTCTTGGAGATCCGCTTTAGGTTCAAGTGAAGTTCGAGTTCGCTTGGTAGATTTTATATTGCTAAATACCAATCTTGTGTCAATCCTTAGCAAAATTTGCCCAAATTTGCTGGTTCTGTCTGAAAGGACTGACGAATTTCGTGAACTCTGGTAAAACAGACCCTATATTTTATGCTTGATCATTAACATTTTGATAAAATTGCAACACTTAAAAACAAACTAGTTAGATATGGTACATGTAGTATATCAAACAGTCACACGGAAGTATCCTGCATGAGAATCATGAGATGATAAGTTAGTATACCATATCATTTAATAGTATACATGTACATGTATATCAAAATTAAGGATAGGTAGTTAGTAACGCTCCTCTTGGGGGTCGGCTTTAGGTTCAAGTGAAGTTCGCGTTCCCTCAGTGGATTCCGGCTGCATTCGTGTCACTGGTACCGCTAAATACCAGCGGAAATAGTGATAAACTAAATGTAGCCACCTAATATTTGATGAGAACTTATCACCGCTGATTCATTTGAATATAATGTAGAATTTCTATAATATGTCAGTTGTTGATAATATTGCCAATTCGAAAGTTACAAGAGGAAGAATAACATGGGATCTTCGAAAGTACGTAATGCCTAACTTGATGGTAGCAATATCCAAAGTATGAAAATCATTTTCGTAGAATTTTCTGTCAATCTAAATACAATTAGATGTTTCTTGTATGTTTTTGTTCATTTTTATTTTTTTTATGCACGATATAACAACATTCCATATGTAGTCAAAGCAGCTGACCGAAGCGGAGGGAAATAGTTGGTGTCTCGGGGGACAATACACTTGCTATTGTCCTCATAGCCAGTAAATAAGTGTTTTATTATACCAAAGGCAATCTAGGAAATCTGAGAAAATATGGCTATTAAAGACACAAATAGAAGTTCTTAATAGTAATATTAAGAAAAAATATCAACAATAAACATGTTTTAACAACAATTCTAACCAGCTTAAAGAATTGATCAACAAGATTAAACTCAAAATCCTCATCGGAGAGCGAGGCAAATCGACCTGCTTCAGCAAATGCCATGTTATCGTCTGGTAAACAAATAATCGTATCTCTCGGGCATGTAGGTGCATGTACGTTAAAACACGAAAGATCCGACCCATAAAAGCGGGGGAAAACGTATGCTGTTTGAACTGAACTATTTCCCTAGGGAATAGGAATATTTCCCTAGGGGAATAGGAATATTTCCCTAGGGATATTAGTCATGATCAGTCATCAAAACTATTTAAACAAAATCAGCAATTGGATTTTTATGTGCAAAATAGTAATTTTATCTGCATTTAATTTTATATAGAAAATATATACTGAGGTATAATAATTACATTTATCACATATTTTGTTGCAATATGTTCGTTTTTGCATGTTCAATGTATTTGCCCTCACATATCCGTATTTGCCATCATATGTCCGTATTTGCCCGCGTATTCAACTTCCGGTATCTGCACAGTGGTCTCAAAGATTATATACTTTGCTGTCAAAGTACAAGGAAAGATATGCATAAGATCGTATTTCAATCAAATTAACACATTTCAACATATTGGAATAAAGTTTAACTTGAAACGGAATAATTAGCTCAAATGTATACGTCGTGTCGAATAGGAATTTCCATTCAAATGTCAACGTCTTGGGTAGATATTGCAAACAGTTTCTAACGTCATTGTACAGATCGACATTGTTTGGTACATTTTTGAAATCAGACTCGAAACAAAAATATTTGCAAGTTGAACAAAGGCAACTCTCTTAAAAATTTATTTTCGTAATTTGTCAGTTCAAAGATCTTTTTTGCAGTATAAAAGTCAATGCTTGGAAAAAGTCAATGTGAAATATGTGATAAAAAGATTATGACATGAAATTTTTCATATCGTCCCTGGTATCAACCTTCGACCCATATCAGCCCTCCAACTTCGCTGTCGGGCTTGATATGGGAGTCTCGGGCTAATACCAGGGCCGATATGGAAAATGTCATGTAATAATCTCTTATTATCATACCTCAGTATAAGTTTTCCTATTAAAAAGACGTGTTCATAAATACCCTATTTACTGGTAAATTGTGTAATGAACTAAATCACCGATGAATAGTCCATCAAAAGACTATTCAAATTTCATGTGCTATTCACCGGATACACAATATATTTTCGCGGAATTTGGAATTCTCTTTATTCATTGGAAGAAACATGGAAGTAGAAATTCGAAATTCTCGGGATTTTTCTTATGCTCAACTAAAATCCCAAAACCAGCAGACGACAACAAACATGGCGAACAAGTTCGTCTCTCTTATGCCGTTCGGTATAATAAAGCATTTATTGACTGAATATTCCGGCAATAGCAAGCTTATTGTTACCCGAGACAACAAACTGCATCAACTAGACAATAGATAAAATTCTACCTACAGTCTCTAATTTGGATGAACATGTTTAGCCTGTCAAAGTAAGGACAACACGAAACTGAGAGAAAGGTAGAGCAAAATATGCACCTTGTGTAAGACGAGAACTCTATTCGTCATCTTGTTTGATAAGATATGTCTATAGTATTCCTTTGAATATATATATTTTTATTTCAATTCTTCTTCTTTTTAGTTATGTCTCTTAAAAGAAGAATTGGTCAAGAGCTCCTGGGATGCAATAATGGTAAAAAAACATTTGTACATAGATGTATGTGTGGCCGTATGACAGCGAATTATACCAGTAAAAAACAAAATTTTGTGAACAGACAGAATGACATCAAACCATTTAATGAAATGCCTGGTCCAAAGGGCATTTACAACATTCCATTTCTAGGAATAGCTCTACAGTTCAAACCATTCAGTAAGTAGCTTAATAACCTTGACTATATCGGTAACGTATTTGATATTTATTTTCGATATCGGTAACGTATTTGATATTTATTTTCTATATCGATAACGTATTTGATATTTAATTTCGATATCGGTAACGTATTTGATATTAATTTTCGATATCGGTAACGTATTTGATATTTATTTTTGATATCGATAACGTATTTGATATTTATTCTCGATATCGGTAACGTATTTGATATTTATTTTCTATAGTGATAGCGTATTTCATATTTAATTTCGATATCGGTAACGTATTTGATATTTATTTTCGATATCGGTAACGTATTTGATATTTATTTTTTATATCGATAACGTATTTGTTATTTATTCTCGATATCTGTAAAGCGTATTTAATATTTATTTTCGATATCGGTAACGTATTTGATATCTATTTCCGATATCGGTAACGTATTTGATATTTATTTTTCAAATCGATAACGTATTTGATATTTATTTAACATTCGTATCACTTCACTTTATGAAGGTTCAAATACACTTATTATTCAAAGGATTTTGGCAAGACGGAATTGTGAATTGTGAATTGAGAAAAGAATGAAATTTCAATTAGATTGTGCTTTTTGCAAAACAAGTATGCGTGATGCGTGCATGTACTTTGTATGATTTAAAAATACTTCTAAATTTATTACATGTAAAACATCGATATAGTACAAGCTAAGGTAGAAACCTATTTGTATACTATGGAATTTGACTATCTCGTTCGACACCTACCATAATCCGGGAGATTTACCGGTAGTTATATCCACCCCAAGTAAGTCTGGTTGTCACGACATAACTGAACAGTTGTTGAAAGTGGCGGTACATAACCAGTAATATTATCCTACCCTCATATATTGGTATTCGAATTTGATGTACATAAAAGACCAGCTTTATTTATCATAAGCCAATATAGTGGATGGCAAATTTTGAGAAGATACATATTAAACAGTGTTCTTTGATTTTTGATTGTTTTCATGGTCACTTGTGGTTTTTGGTAAAGAATACATTACTGAACTGATAAATTTTCCAACTGACCTCATCATTTCACTAAAAGGGGAGGGTTAGACTCATAAAATATATTTAACCCCGCCACTTTTTACTTAAGTGTCTGTACCAAGTCAGGAAAGTGAGCGGCCATGTATTTATGTATTAGAGGTATCGATTTTGCCTCTTTCTACTATTTTGATATTTGATTTTTGAATTGTTTCGACAGTGTGGTATCCTTTGTTTTTCATTTGATAGTATGTTACAAATAAACAAATAACAAATAAACAAATAAACAAATAAACAAATAAACAAATAAACAAATAAGCAAATAACAACCGATTGACTTCTCTTTGCAAATCTAATGCGCCCTTTTTAGCACAATAATCAAATACAATTTAATACATCTACAATGATTGGCGTAGTTAGCGTAATTGTGATATAATAATTTAATCAACAACGAACCACATAAAATGGAACCGCCATGATATAACTGAAATGTTGTTGAAAGTGGCGTTAAGCACCATAAAACCAAACTAAAACTAAGCATAAAATGGATACAAGTTTGAAGATAGTGGTAATCAGAAGCTGTAAATCGAAGGACAGACAATACAATGTTCCAAAAACTACAATTACTGGTAAAACGAGAGTAATCATTAAATGTTCACCCAAACCCACCCGTGCTTTGAATGGTATTATTTGTGGAATATATGCTATTGTACGTCATGTCAGGTCATGTCCTTGAAATCGAACATATATATGATATATGTATGTGAAATATGATGAAAACATAGCCATGACAAACACGTGAAATATGTAATATATGACACGATACATAACTTTGTAGCTAGGATTGGTCATATATAGTGTTAGTTTCACTTTCAAATGATGCAATGGCGATATCTAATATTCTATATTATTATGCTTTCTGTAAATTTCTTCTGTAATATAAGTTCATACGATATTTATATAATAATGCTGTGTTAGCAATGACTATGCCAATATATATGGCATAGTCATTGCTAACACAACATTATTAATATTATTATGCTGACTGTTATATGTAGACAAAATATATTGAGAACTATTACAATAAAGGAGGTCCTGATATTGGTGACTAATATATTGGATCAGATAGTCTTGAAAGTGTGAGAATATTCTTTGTTTCATTTAAGGCTTTAAAAATATAAAGATTTTCGAAGTTTGAAATTTAATTAACAACAATAACAAGCATTAAAAAACAGTAACATGAATAATAGACGACAATGATAGATTGACAGATTGGATCCGCCCCCTTGCACGTGTACTAGCTATCACTTTTGTGATATATGCCAAAATATCGTATGAACTTATATTACAGAAGAAATGTACAGAAAGCATAATAATTTGGCATATATCACAAAGAATTATATAGCGTTGATATACTATGCGAAAATGGTATATCTACTATGCCAGTTTCACGCGGGGAAGGTTGGGTTTTCAGCTGTCTGTCAAGTTATATATAGCTAGTCCACGTGCAAGGGGGCAGTTCCAATCTGTCAATCTATCATAGTCGCCACCAACATTATTATTCATGTTACTGTTTTTTAATACTTGTTATTGTTGTTAATTAAATTTCAAACTTCAAAAATCTTTATTTAAAGCTTTTAAAAAATGAAACAAAGAATATTCTCACACTTTCAAGACTATCTGATCCAATATATTAGTCACCAATATCAGGACCTCCTTTATTGTAATAGTTCTCAATATATTTTGTCTACATATAGCAATCAGCATAATAATAATAATAATGTTGTGTTAGCAATGACTATGCCATATAGTGGCATAGTCATTGCTCAGTAACACAGCATTATTATATGAATAGTTGTTGATATATGCTAAATGCTGAGTATAGGTTATTCAATACCTGGTCATAGTATATGAAAAAGAATGCCTTGAGGCGAAGCCGAGATGCATTCCTTTTCATATACTAATGACCAGGTATTGTATGACCAATTTAGCCCATACTTTCTTTGTCGAGTGTCATGATTACCAATTATTACTAATTTAGGCAGTCTAAGCTAGATTAGATTGAATGAGTATCAGCTCAAAAGCATTTCCTTCAATTACAACATATGTGGTATATGAAAAATATTCAACAACACAAGACAAAGAAAGTATGGGCTAATAAAGAATATTGGATTCATTCATAAGCATGTTAATTTTACTAATTAACACATCTAATTAACCATTGATTGGTACCACATATAACAGATGATCTGACGAACGAGGACATAATCATTTAAGCAATATTTATATCCTGTAATCGTTAGATCTTCAGAAATAAAGACAAACGTGTAAATTATATACAAATGTACTTATACAATTCTCCTGGTACCCTATTTGTGTAGAGCAAATGGGAGGAAAGGCACGGTAACAGTATAGCGCGGACGAGAAAGAGGACACCTTTGAAACTTCCTCTTCTCCTTCTAAATACTGACCGCCTTCAACAAATTGAAGATTCTGTCTGAAGAAACGATTGGAACGAAGTCTGTTTCTGCTCTTTTAAGTAAAATCTAGAAGTTCGGTTTTGAACTTTTTGATATTGTATTATAAGCATAATATTTAGAACATGCATTATGGGTAAAATAAAATGGACGTATTTGCATTCACTGCGAAGCAGGTTAGAAAAGCTCATCTGAGGTTCGTCAGTTTTGCTGTTTCTGAAGCTTATAGATAGAATCTAACACCGGGGAGAGTACAAGATAGGGAAATCTCCGACACCCGAGGGTAAGATTTCAATCGTTCTCTTTACGAGGCTTGCCGAGTTAGAGAACGATTGTAATCTTACCCAAGGGTGTCGGAGATTTCCCTATCTTGTACTTTTACCGGTGTTTGATTTTATTTCTCATTAAACACCTAATTGTTTTGTTTACATTCCATCGAGCGTTTTCCCGCAATATATTTTTTCATTGCTGAAGTAAATATTCGATTTATCCATAAGCAACCGTATCTCGGCAGTATTTCAAATGTATTTCATCATAAAGTACAATGTATGTAATAAATATGTTATAAATGTTACTACAACAGAGATGAATACCTGTAAAACAATATTTGAATTTGGTCAAAGGGAGATAATTTCTTTTTTTTACGTTAGTTACTAACAAGGGAAAGCACTCTATTATTTACTCAAAGTAAACAAACATTGACTGGAAGAGAGCCTGAAAAAAGAATCAAACACCGTGAAAGGTGCACGTTAGCTAGCAAAATATAATACATAAATGAATTTAAAAATACTTATGTAGTAGAATCGTGTGGCGCTAACTCGCTTCCGTACTTTTACATATACATCATAAAATACAAAAATTAGGAAAAAATACTTGAAATCTGTTACAGAAGGATAACATTTAATTTTCGAAGTCGAAGTAATCCAAGATGAAAGGCTTTATTTGGTCTAGTAAATAGACAGGGTTAATCCACTGGGTCAATCAATTTCCTATTGATTGAATTTTAAAAGACTTCACCTGTCTGCACTAGATCATTATGACGAAACGATTTGTAATTGTTCTGGTTTATGTTGTACCTATTGTTGGACCTCATACATCCAGTAAATGCATATCTAAATTTATTATTATCTTTCTTTAGCAATGTCGTACAACATGATTAAAATATATACAATAGATAATTTATCAGATCATAATATAATAAAAACACAATACAAACATAATAATACACACAAAATAAACATATATGTATATTAATGATAAAAATAAACATACATGTATATTAATGATAAAAATAACATACATGTATATTAATGATAAAATGAAAAACAAAAAATATCACACTGTCGGAACAATTCAAAAATATCACACTGTCGGAACAATTCAAAAATATCACACTGTCGCAACAATTCAAAAATATCACACTGTCGGAACAATTCAAAAATATCACACTGTCGGAACAATTCAAAAATATCACACTGTCGGAACAATTCAAAAATCAAATATGATTTTAATGATTAAGACAGAAGCTTGAAAATAAAATTAACATGTTTTAGTAATGTTAAAAGTCAGACATTTCCGAGTTTTGTTGCATTAAAAAAATATATTTACCAAGATTGCACAATTTTTCTTTGTTATTGGTAACACTACTGATGCATTGAAACCAATTACTAATTAAACAGTTGAACTTTTATTCCATGATACAATTACTAGTTTTAAAATGATGACGGTTCGTCTTTACCTCCTGCTGTTTGTAGGAGGGCGCTTGTGTTATTTACGTTATTTGTGTTTGCTTGCGTATAGTGGTATCCAACATATATTGTGTTTTTGTTTTGTTTTTCTTCGTCTTGTGTACCCTATGTTACCAGTTTCTCTGGATTGTCCTTTTTGATTGCCTCTTCGATATTCCCTAAAAAAAGCTTAATTCCGACTTTTTGTCATTGCATATAATATATTATTATACCTCATATATTAATTACCATAAATAAATTAATTTGATTGGACAATGGGTAAAAATCAGAACACATGATCACACAGGACAAAAATCATATTCCGTGAAATAAATATCATATTCCACCCCATCGGAAGCCTCGCGGGTTTTCCCGCAAGAGCTATCGTTCTTTGACAGGAAAACGTCAGAGGCACTCGGAACGCATCAATTGCAGGCGACTGTTACAATGTGGTTTTTAAATATCTGAGACAACGTTCCAATGGACTTAAAATATGTTTGCCAGCAGTATTTTACATATATGTGTTTTCTTGGTTTCATTCGGTATAATAAAACATTTATAGCATGCGGGTACAGGAAATATGAAAATTTATTCACCCACGAGTATCATATTCCCTTCGGGCGGTGCCCTCGGGGAATATGATACTCTTGGGTGAATAAATTTTCATATTTCCCTCACCAGCATCCAATAAATGTATATTATTATACCTCATATATTAATAACCATAAATATATTAATTTGATTGGACAATGGGTAGAAATCAGAACACGTGATCACACAGGACAAAAATCACATTCCATGAAATAAATATCATATTCCATCCCTTCAGAAGCCTCGCGGGTTTTCCCGCCAGAGTTATCGTTCTTTGACAGGAAAACATCAGAGGCACTCGGAACGCATCACTTGCAAGCGACCGTTACAATGTTGTTGTGGATGTGGTTTTTAGATGTCTGAAACAACGTTCCAATGAACTTAAAATATGTTTGCCAGCAGTATTTTACATGTATGTGTTTTCTTGGTTTCATTCGGTATAATAAAACATTTATAGCATACGTGTTCAGGAAATATGAAAATTTATTCACCCACGAGTATAATATTCCCCTCGGGCGTTGCCCTCGGGAAATATGATACTCTTGGGTGAATAAATTTTGTCATACTTCCTTCACCAGCATGCAATAAATGTATAATATGCGACGAAGTCCCAACTATGGTAGAAATAGCAATATTGTGATTCCAGATCCATATCACTAATGACTTAAATTTCATGCACCGGAAATGATACACCGGAAACCAATGCATGATTAAATCTGCAGAAAATCGGATGCGCAGTAATCTGGAACTACTTCCGGTTATTAATGTTAAAAGTTGTCCCCGATATATCTCGGCCCTAAAAAAAAGTCGTCCTCGATATATTTCGGCCCACACTATTTTGATGCACTGAATGAGCGTGAAATTGGCAGATAATTTTCAGATTCGCGAACATTCATGGCCGTGCCTGTTTCAATAGATGGAAAGAGCATCCTTACATGCCTTACATTGTACCACAGTACACTCCAAAAAGTACACAAAATAAAATAACATTTCTATTTCAATCATCCCAAGGATTTACATGATTTAAATATTAGATAATGTGGATTGTGCTTCGCTGGCACTACAGGTAGCACCCGTCTCATATTATTGTTTAAGCAAAATTATTGGACTTCGTCCCAAGTTAGGTAACACCTATTATCATATTATTATTTTTTTTTTTATTTACAGCTAATTATACACCAAGTGATATGCCCGCGTTATTGTGTCATCTGAGAGACAAATATGGGGACATTATTAAACTGAAAACTGGCATGACTTCAATGGTGTATATTTTTCATCCGGATTATGCAAAAACCGTATTCCAGGCTCCGTACAAGGAACATGCTAAAACTCAAATGAAGTTACCGGAAACTTTATTCAAAAGAAATAATATGCCAAAAGGTTTAGTTTTGCTGTAAGTATAGAAGGTTTCGTCTAACGAAATTGTGCAAATTCATTCGTGTCCTACAATATCATTCTAGCCCTCCTGGTTAACATACATCTCTATCATCCAAATAAAATGATGTTATTTCATTTCTGTTATTATTATCCAATTTTGTAGACCATCTTGTCTTGTCATGTGTATTTATTATCTATCTATGTTAAATTGGCTAATTCTCTGTACCACTGTTTAAACTATGGTTTTATGAGAAATAAGGAAGTAATAGTTACCGACTGAGATCGAGGTGTTCAAGCTAGATGAACACCTGAGCCCGTGCAAATTGTGCGCCGAGACCGCGTGGCGGTCGAGGTGCTCAGAGCACGGGCGAGGGTGTTTATCTAGTTTGAACCCGAGATCGAAGTCGGTAACTGACTTACACTCTAGTGATATTGTTTATAAAAGATATATAATATCAAAAATATTTAATTTACTTGTACATATTTAGCCAATTAAATGCAACCGTTTTTGTCATCGATAAGTCACTTGAACACCAGTCACAGTGCCGAGGTGGTTCAAGCTTGAATACTTGGCATAGTGCCGAGGTGTTCAAGTGACATCACTATTTGTCCTTGACCTAAGACACGTGCGAATTCTTTTGACAAATAGGTTTTTTTTCAAAATTTGAATACCTATCGATAACAATAGAACTAGTGTGTAAATATAAATTACGCCTGATTTAAATATTCGCTGTGGACCATTTGATTCGGCAATTGTATAGTACAGATTTATAATAACGTCAATGAAATATATTTGTAGTTCACATTGAATTAAGTCAATGGTTTTATCGGTCACATGTAAAATACACGTATACAATTTTTTTAGTATTTCAATCATTTTTATGTTATTATAGCAGAATATTGATCAACCCAATAATATCTCATTATTGAAAAAATGAAATTTACTAGAAAATTACCAGTTATTACTAAAAAAAAGTGAAATATGTAAGAAAAAAGAAGATAAGTTAATTATTAAACTAGTTATTCAAAAATAGGGTTAGGGTTATGATGTTTAACGCCACTTTCAACAATATTTCAGTTTTATTGGTGGAGGAAACCGGAGTACTTGGAGAAAACCACAGAACTATCACAAGTCACTGACAAACTTTATCATATAAAGTTGTATCGATTACACCTCGCCATAAACGGGGTTCGAACTCACAAATTTAGTGATGATAGACACTGATTGCACAGATAGTTGTAAATCCAACTACCATAAAAAATAAGATATTATATTGTCAAATTTTGTAATTTTTGACTGGCGGTCTTTCTTAAATTATAAAATTGTAATATAACATATTCATATAATTTTTGCAAGAATAAAATCATGTGTGTTAATTATTATATTTTAGTCAAGGGGAGGCATGGACAGCTCTGAGGAGACCAGCACAAGAGAAGATTTTACAACCGGCTGTTATTGCCAATTATGTACCTCTTATAGAATCGGTAGCTGACGACTTCATTGACCAACTCCGAAACACACACGCCATTAATGATCTACACAAAGAACTGACTAATTATACCAGTGAAAGTAAGCTTTTAATTTGGCAACTTTTGATTGATTGATTGATTGATTGATTTAACACCAACTTTAGCAGTATTTCAGCTATATCATGGCGTTGTAAGTTTTGAGAGTGATGGAATATTCAAATAGCCATAATCTAAATTAATAGCAAAATTTGCTATAATGAAGAATCATAATAAAACAGAAATAAAAACGAAATTAAAAAACAAAACAAACAAAACAGAAAAAAAGCAAAAAGCAAACAAAAACAAAAAAAAACCAAAAACCAAGCAAACATACAAACAAACAAACAACAATGAAAGAAAAAAGATGAAAAAGAAAGCCAAACAAAAATCAACACAAACGACAAGTTTATTTGTTATTTTTATTACATAGACATTTTATTTATGCTTTGTTAGTTGTTGTAAGAAGAGAATTCGGTATTGCAGTACTTTTGAACTTAAGGTGTAGAAATAATTAGTTCGAGACCTACAATTGGTATCTCTTTTGTTGTTATTGACACTTACAAATATTGTTGGTATACATTTACTTTGCATACAGGAATAACAAGTATCAATTGCAAAGTTATAGCCTTCAACCCTACCCTCACATACAGATCATTACGTAGGACATCAAAACGTTATAAGATTACAAATCATTTCTTTGTGTCAAAGAGTCAATTACATGAGCTTTTTTTAAATGCCTTTAATTCTGAATACAAAAGATTTTAAAAGTATTATGTAAAATATTAATTGACAGAGAATTGGTCTATTTCTAAAAACAGTTAAAATTTTACTATGTTCAATGTGTCACGTAATTCAATTTTCAAAAGTGGGTCAATGAACCTCTGTAAAAAGATATTAGTTGGTCATACATGTACAACACTCGTCAAACCCGTCATACATGTACAGCACTCCGAAACCCGTACTTGTAAATTTAACATAATTTCTTGTATAACCATCTATTTGGGTTTTGAGAAATCTTAACTCTTCTAGCTATGTTCACACATTTTTAAAACTAATTCTAAGAATGAATTTGCTAAATTTTCAATAAAATACTTTCAAAAAGAACTACTTTATTACACACATTTTGTATTGACGTTCTTTGCCTTCTGCTGTTCTTTCACAATTTTTCGGTAATAGTTCATATAACAAATTCTAAATTTTTGGAATGTTATGTTTCGTTTCAACAAGTGATTACTTTATTTTAGGTATTGGAATGTTGTGTTTCAACCATAGATTACTATATTTTAGGTATTGGAATGTTGTGTTTCGTTTCAAGAAGTGATTACTTTATTTTAGGTATTGGAATGTTGTGTTTCGTTTCAAGAAGTGATTACTTTATTTTAGGTATTGAAATGTTGTGTTTCAACCATTGATCACTTTATTTTAGGTATTGAAATGTTGTGTTTCATTTCAACAAGTGATTACTTTATTTTAGGTATTGGAATGTTGTGTTTCGTTTCAACAAGTGATTACTTTATTTTAGGTATTGGAATGCTGTGTTTCAACCATTGATAACTTTATTTTAGGTATTGGAATGTTGTGTTTCGTTTCAAGAAGTGATTACTTTATTTTAGGTATTGAAATGTTGTGTTTCAACCATTGATCACTTTATTTTAGGTATTGGAATGTTGTGTTTCGTTTCAACAAGTGATTACTTTATTTTAGGTATTGAAATGTTGTGTTTCAACCATTGATCACTTTATTTTAGGTATTGGAATGTTGTGTTTCATTTCAACAAGTGATTACTTTATTTTAGGTATTGGAATGCTGTGTTTCGTTTCAAGAAGTGATTACTTTATTTTAGGTATTGGAATGTTATGTTTCGTTTCAACAAGTGATTACTTTATTTTAGGTATTGAAATGTTGTGTTTCAACCATTGATCACTTTATTTTAGGTATTGGAATGTTGTGTTTCATTTCAACAAGTGATTACTTTATTTTAGGTATTGGAATGTTGTGTTTCGTTTCAACAAGTGATTACTTTATTTTAGGTATTGGAATGCTGTGTTTCAACCATTGATAACTTTATTTTAGGTATTGGAATGTTGTGTTTCGTTTCAAGAAGTGATTACTTTATTTTAGGTATTGGAATGTTGTGTTTCAACCTCTGATCACTTTATTTTAGGTATTGGAATGTTGTGTTTCAATCATTGATTACTATATTTTAGGTATTGGAATGTTGTGTTTCAATCATTGATTACTATATTTTAGGTATTGGAATGTTGTGTTTCAATCATTGATTACTATATTTTAGGTATTGGAATGTTGTGTTTCAATCATTGATTACTATATTTTATGTATTGGAATGTTGTGTTTCAATCATTGATTACTATATTTTATGTATTGGAATGTTGTGTTTCAATCATTGATTACTATATTTTAGGTATTGGAATGTTGTGTTTCAACAAACGACTCGGTTTTTTGGACGGAACAAGTGATTTCGACTTCTATTCAAATCTCCAGGAAATGTTGACTCGATTCCATGAAGCATTTTTCTTGCCATTTAAATCTTACCAATATTTCAACACAAAATTGTACCAAAGTTTTGAGAATTCCTGCATGAAAATTTACAGGTAAGTAAATTCATATCCAGAAGAAATAACATGTAATCGAACTTTGTTGTGGTGAAGTAGTATGAAACAACGATTTTGCTTCAATGAACAGAGTATTCGAATTATGCAAGAATATTAAAGCTTACTGCAGTAGCCCCTTCACCCAAGGGCCAGTTCATTTATCACGTCAGATTTCAGTTAAACTAAAATAGTAAAATACTATTCAAAATTGCTACCCAATGAGAAGCCACCCGTTTAAAAAGACGACTTTGTCATTGTACAAGGAGTGGCCTTACAAGAAGGGGGATAACTATACTTTAAATGGACTGCAATTTCTATTCGAGGTATACATGACCGTTCATGACTTATCAGTGGATTATTAACATGAGTAAGACAACAGGTGCCACTAGTGGAACACCTGAATTCATCACGCTTTTAATAGGGTTCATGTTTACCAATATTTAGTCGTCTGTGACCATTGTTTGTGTTTTCATCTTTTATTTTTGTTTGGCCATGTGATGTCTGTCATTCGATATACGGCTTCTGCAATGCAAGACATTAAAAAATAATAGTACGATTTTCTGGTAAGAAAAGTGTGAAGATACCATTAAGATACTAATTTGTCTTGTGTGACCTGTGTTGAAGATACCAATAAGATACTAATTTGTCTTGTGTGACCTGTGTTGAAGATACCAATAAGATACTAATTTGTCGTGTGTGACCTGTGTTGAAGATACCATTAAGATACTAATTTGTCTTGTGTGACATGTGTTGAAGATACCAATAAGATACTAATTTGTCTTGTGTGACCTGTGTTGAAGATACCAATAAGATACTAATTTGTCTTGTGTGACCTGTGTTTCTCTGGATTGTCAACTTTTGATTGCCTCATTGATATTCTCTAACGTTAACATACTAAGCTAAAAACAGAACCCGATGCTATAAATACATGTATCTTAATTCACCTGAAAGGTATATTTTATGACTATGCATATTTTCTGTTTAGGATTTATATCTGTGCATATTTCTCGTCTATTTATAATGGTATTCACTGAGACAGGGATAATATCTGAATTAATCGGATTAAAAAAACTTCAAAGTGACTTTTCAAACAACAAACCCGTCTTAGTATGACAACCTTTTCATTTTATAGTTATTATATATAATATTTTGTTATGTTCGATTTTAATGAATGATATAGCAATAGTAAGCGATGTTATTTAGAAAAAAAATGATAAACATAGATTCTGTCAATGAACTTGTGATTAATAATTGAACACGTGTATAGCCTAAATCGACCTTTGGCAAGATCATTATAAACCAATATATGCCTATTAATCTTGAATTAACTCTGGATAAATACAATAACTGAATTGACGTCATAGGTCTGATATTCTTTAGAAAAATTCACTTTTATGTACTAAGAATTTAAATGTTTAAATATAATATTTATTTTTCTATTAACAACAATGATAAATCATAAATTAAATGATTTTGACGTTCCACGCTGACTAATGGATTTTCTACCATTAGTTACGTCGGTTATACTTAGTATTCTTTAATTTTGTACAGGTTAGAGGTAGGGTTTAAGGTGTTTAACACCACTTTCAACAATATTTCAGTTATATCGTGGCGATCAGTTTTATTGGTAGAGGAAACTGGAGTACTTGGAGGAAACCATCGACCTGCAACAAGTCACTGACAAACTTGTTCGCATAATGTTTTATCGAGTACACGTCGCCATGAGCGGAATTCGAACTCAAAACTTTCGTGGTGATAGGCACTAGTGATTGAGTGAGCAGTTTTTCAGCTATATCATTACGAGAACAAGTTACATTTCGACGAAACAATGATGATGATGTCCGCTTTGTACTAGACCAACACGCTTTGTACTAGATCAACACGCTTTGTACTAGATCAACACGCCAACACGCTTTGTACTAGATCAACACGCTTTGTACTAGACTAACACGCTTTGTACTAGATCAACACGCTTTGTACTAGATCAACACGCCAACACGCTTTGTACTAGATCAACACGCCAACACGCTTTGTACTAGATCAACACGCTTTGTACTAGACCAACACGCTTTGTACTAGACCAACGCGCTTTGTACGAGATCAACACGCCAACACACTTTGTACTAGATCAACACGCTTTGCACTAGACCAACACGCTTTGTACTAGATCAACACGCCAACACGCTTTGTACTAGATCAACACGCTTTGTACTAGATCAACACGCCAACACTCTTTGTACTAGATCAACACGCCAACACTCTTTGTACTAGATCAACACGCTTTGCACTAGATCAACACGCCAACACGCTTTGTACTAGATCAACACGCCAACACGCTTTGTACTAGATCAACACGCCAACACGCTTTGTACTAGATCAACACGCCAACACGCTTTGTACTAGATCAACACGCTTTGTACTAGACCATCACTCTTTGTACTAGATCAACACGCCAACACGCTTTGTACTAGACCAACACGCTTTGTACTAGACCAACACGCTTTGTACTAGATCAACACGCTTTGCACTAGATCTACACGCTTTGTACTAGATCAACACGCCAACACGCTTTGTACTAGATCAACACGCCAACACGCTTTGTACTAGATCTACACGCTTTGTACTAGATCTACACGCTTTGTACTAGATCTACACGCTTTGTACTAGATCAACACGCTTTGTACTAGATCTACACGCTTTGTACTAGATCAACACGCTTTGTTGGATTTTTATAGTACTAACTCAGTGAAACAACAGTCCATTGTTAGTAAACATGTCGCGTCACTCGGACACATTATCCGGATTCCGAGTGAACCAGTCTTTGCTCTTACTCTTTAATACTGTGTGCTAACCACCGATGCAGTTCTTTTGATTGATTGATTGATTGGTGCTTAACGTTCAGCGAGCAATTTTTCAGCTATATTCAGGCCGAGTAAATGTGATAAATGACATTTATAGTGGTTACGAGTTTCATGTAGAATTCTATATTTTCATCTAAAATTTTAGATACATAAAATACAAGAGAAGTTCTATGTGGTTCTTTTGTTTTCACCTTAATTGTTACCGAGTTATGTCACCCCGGGGTATATAAATGGGACCGAGAGCTTCTTCGGCTTGAAGGAGCGTCCGTCGGTTGTGCGGGATGTAGAAATTCACAACCAACCCGTCCTGCGGATGAGACGTAAATAAAATCGAGGTCCCGTGTTGAGAGATTGCCACCCTCTCCGCACGTTAAAGAACCCAGTGTAACAGCTTATTATGAGCATTATGCTCATGATGAGTGGTCCATAAGAGACCTGTTGCACTGGCAAAATTATCCGTCCCTACCCATCACCTTTCCTTGTTTCGAATCCCGTGGCGTTTAAATTTTTAAATGTTCTCATCCTGAATATAGCTGAAAAATTGCTCGCTGGACGTTAAACACAAATCAATCAATCAATCAATCAATGAATCAACCGAGTTATGTCTTATGGTTATGATTTCTGTTCTTTTATATTGACATGCGAAGATGGTTTGCGATATCGACCTTCTTTGTTCCACAATATTTTTTTATCGAATTATGTTAAAAGTAAGCACATGAACTGAATTCTCCCCTCCCCCCCCCCCCCCCCCCAAAAAAAAAAATTGCATCTAATGTTTGATATTCATTCCGTTTGTTATCTGTTACAGAGTGGCAATAAGGGAAATAAAAGCACAGAAGGAATTCTTGATGAACTTACAGAGTAAAGGACAGTTGGAGGAGTACTTGGAGAAAGAACCAAATTTTCTACATTCATTGTTGTCTGACCCTCGAGTTACAGATGAACAAGTTGGTGTCATCATTTTTGACTTACTAGGAGCAGGGATTGATTCGGTAGTTACTTTATTTTATCTTTTATCTGACAGTTTGATAATGTAAAAATTATCAAAACAAAGGTTCACCTCCCTCAGGCATAGATGGCCTTAGTCGATTTTGGATATCCGTGGGATTTTGGATATCCTTGTGATTTTGGAAATCCTTGGGATTTTGGATATCCTTGTGATTTTGGATATCCTTGTGATTTTGGATATCCATGTGATTTTGGATATCCTTGTGATTTTGGATATCCTTGTGATTTTGGATATCATTGGGATTTTGGATATCCTTGGGATTTTGGATATCCTTGGGGTTTTGGATATCCTTGGGGTTTTGAATATCCTTGGGATTTTGGATATCCTTGGGATTTTGGATATCCTTGGGATTTTGGATAACCTTGGGATTTTGGATATCCTTGGGGTTTTGGATATCCTTGGGATTTTGGATATCCATGTGATTTTGGATATTCTTGTGATTTTGGATATCCTTGTGATTTTGGATATCCTTGGGATTTTGGATATGCTTGGGGTTTTGGATATCCTTGTGATTTTGGATATCCTTGTGATTATGGATATCCTTGGGGTTTTGGATATCCTTGGGGTTTTGGATATCCTTGGGATTTTGGATATCCTTGTGATTTTTTATATCCTTGGGGTTTTGGATATCCTTGTGATTTTGGATATCCTTGGAATTTTGGATATCCTTGGGCTTTTTTTTCTCCCAAACACTTAGATACTTTGGATTTCCATATATTTAAATATTGAGCGTACCTGATGAAAGTTATTCTAGAAAGGCGTAATTCTGCATTGTTAGCATATTATTTATTTGTTTTAAACTCTCATATCAAGAAATGGTTTATCAATTTAGTTCGTTCAAGTGTCGAATGTGGAAAAGCATCTTACTATAGCTAGCAAAACATGAGACATTTATCTGGTAAAATAAAAAAATGAAAAAAAAAGTTGATAAACAGTCAACAATTTCACCAATGACGAACAATCACCTCTCACCATGTATTGAAATACGACTTATACGGTGTACATTGCTATTCAAGGTTCATGGTTTATTGAAGGATAAACTATTCTTAAGGTATCTGCAAGACTGCTTCACCAATATTTCTCTCTTACTGACAATCATTAACCGTTAATATTTTATTTATGTACCATTTGTTTACCAGAGATGGGGATTATCAATCCGTGGATTACGATGTTATGCTGATTAATGAGTTCTAAGTGGTCGCATTAGACTTGCTTCTGTTACCTAATCCCTTTCAAATATGCTACATGAAAATAAGAATTAGAATTTCATCTTTTCCAATTAACTTTGCACGGGAACATATAAAATGTTATAATACAGAATATGGTTTTTTTTTTAATAAAAGATGATGTTGTATTTTTTTTTCAACAGACGGCCAATAATATTGCCTTTTTGCTGTGTGATTTGGCTCAGAATCCAGACAAACAACAAAAATTGTATGCAGAAATTGATAGAGTCTTAGGAAAATGTAAGAAAGTGAAAAAGAGCCATCTTGCCAACATGAGTTATTTGAAAGCTTGTGTAAAAGAAACACAAAGGTAGGTATTACTAATACATTTTATATAAATACGAAGGTAGTAAATCAAAGGTTTTTTTTTTGTTAAGTCAACCAGTCTTCCTCTTGTATACCATATGTTGTCAGTTTCTCTGTATTGTCCATTCTTGATTGCCCCTTCTGTGTTCTCTAACGTTTCTGAACTTCAATTTCGTATACAAATAAAACAATAAAATCACAAAAAAGAATTATCTTCCTTAAAAATAAGACGAATTTCCTTCCACATCGACAAGGGAAACACATACTGAGAATGACAAGCCGAATTCTGAAGGATAGTTTCAAAGTGTTGCCAAGAAACGTAAATAAATATCTAGAGCAATAACGTTGATGTCTAAGACTTCTTATACAAAGATATAATTGAATCAACTTGGACAAAACCAACAATAGAAGTGAGGGGCAAGTTCTAAGATTAATCTTTAATGTCTTTAAATAGATACAACTTAAAGTATATAATAACAGCGACATTCGTATTGATGATTTGTAACAGTATGAGACCACATCTTGTTCTGAATAAACATGTTTCATAGGTGACCTTAACCGAATTTGGCTATCCTGTGCATGCCCTTTGGTTTTATTGCTCCCAAAACTTTGAATTTTTTGGCTTTCCAATCTTTCGATTTTGGGTGTACCTGATGAAGGTTATTCCAGTAACGTGCCGTGCCACTAAATTCAATATCTACGTTTTTAATTCTGTATTGACAGTTTTAATTGATAAACAGCTCAAACATTGGGACTATATTTAATGATCGCTTTACACAGGCATCCGGTTTATTAAATTGTCAAATAAGACAGGTTCACTATATTTACATGTTTTTAATTGTAGGAAGCGATTTCCAGTATTCATTGGAGCTCAGAGAATATTAGAAAATGATCTTGTAGTCGGGGGATACAGAATTCCAAAACAGGTATGTTACAAAGTATTGCTAGGGGATACAGAATTCCAAAACAGGTATGTTACAAAGTATTGCTAGGGGATACAGAATTCCAAAACAGGTATGTTACAAAGTATTGCTAGGGGATACAGAATTCCAAAACAGGTATGTTACAAAGTATTGCTAGGGGATACAGAATTCCAAAACAGGTATGTTACAAAGTATTGCTAGGGGATACAGAATTCCAAAACAAGTATGATACAAAGTATTATTAGGGGATACAGAATTCCAAAACAGGTATGTTACAAAGTATTACTAGGGAATACAGAATTCCAAAACAGGTATGTTACAAAGTATTACTAGGGGATACAGAATTCCAAAACAGGTATGTTGCAAAGTATTGCTAGGGGATACAGAATTCCAAAACAGGTATGTTACAAAGTATTACTAGGGGATACAGAATTCCAAAACAGGTATGTTACATAGTATTACTAAGGGATACAGAATTCCAAAACAGGTATGTTACAAAGTATTACTAGGGGATACAGAATTCCAAAACAGGTATGTTACAAAGTATTGCTAGAGGATACAGAATTCCAAAACAGGTATGTTACAAAGTATTACTAGGGGATACAGAATTCCAAAACAGGTATGTTACAAAGTATTACTAGGGGATACAGAATTCAAAACAGGTATGTTACAAAGTATTACTAGGGGATACAGAATTCCAAAACAGGTATGTTACAAAGTATTACTAGGGATACAGAATTCCAAAACAGGTATGTTACAAAGTATTGCTAGGGGATACTGAATTCCAAAACAGGTATGTTACAAAGTATTACTAGATAAAGTTGAAATTACTCAATGGATAATCAGAAACCCGTAAATCGAAGGACAGACAACACAATGGACAAAAGAAATCGGACAAAAAGACAATTTAGTTGATAAAATACTGCACAGACATAGCCATTCTCTCTCTCTCTCTCTCTCTCTCTCTCTCTCTTTCTCTCTCACACACACACACACACACACACACAGTGGCATTTTAATATTTCATAATATTGTTTACCTATGACAAGTAAATTAGTTCATATCTAACTTGGTTGAAGTAAGTAAGTTTGATTTTTTACTCCCACAATAGTCTAATTATAATAGCCGTAGGTGTGTAAAACTATTAACATAATGGAAATATGTCGCCCACATCATACGCCCACATTATATATACGGAGAACGGAGCAACAACATAAGATCATATATCCTAGGTAAAAAGTATACATTTCACTACATCATTGCCTTCCAGTCAGCAAATAATCATTGCTACAAATACACTTTACAAAGCCTTTATTTCAAATCGTATTGGTAATTACTACATATATTTTCACTGAATATTTTTTCTGCCTTATTACTTTTCACCTTTGCGATATCATGTAGATATTTCTGTACATCAATAGTTTAGAAACATGTAACCTTTTTAATCAAATAATTAGTGTAATGGTAAGCTAATCCTAATTAACGTAGGTCATTGGCTTGTATATAGCATACATATAACACCATCATGTGATGTACGGGATGTCATTGATATATTGAACCATGTTTTCAATGTATATATAGTATTAACAACTCAGGTATCTAATTATAGTGCACACGATGCATATCTGGAATAACCTTCATCAAGTACGTTCAAAGTCAAGATAGAAATAATTTAAAATCTTATATAATCATTAACATATCTATTTTTAGACGGCCGTTGCAATAAACAATGATGCCATGTCAGTAGATGAGCGATTTTATCCTAAACCGCACGAGTTCATTCCTGAAAGATGGCTGCGGGATACAGATGATGAAATTTCCTCAGGACGAAATCATCCATTCGGAATGAAACCATTCGGATTTGGACAGCGTAGTTGTCTTGGTCAAAGATTTGCAGAAAATGAAATTTATATTTGCATTTTAAAGGTACATTATGTAAAACATGCAGAAAATGAAATTTATATTTGCATATTAAAAGTACATGTGTAAAACATACAGAAAATGACATCTATATTTGCATATTGAAAGTATGCTGTGTAAAACAATCAATTATTCTGATGCCTTTATTGTTTAAGTTAATATTATACAATTATAGTCTTTTGTTGAGGTCAATACGAGTTTTTATGGACCTTAGAAACGATATTCACCGAAGCCATTAAGCTGAGGTGAATATTGATTTCTAAGGTTCATAAAAACTCGTATTGACCGATACAACAGACTGTAATTGTTTTATTACATTAAAATGAACCTGATTCTTTTGATAGATTTCGTTAGAAAACGAAAGTGAAACCAAGTCAATACGAGTTTTAATCAAACACTATCAAATTTTACGGAATGTCAGGTGACAGCTTATGATAGTCAATAAAATTGTTTAAATAAAATCATTATGTAATAATAAACATTATTATGCTTTCTGTAAATTTCTTCTGTAATATAAGTTCATACGATATTTTGGCATATATCACAAAGAATTATATAGCGAAATAGTACATCTACTATGCCAGTTTCACGCGGGGAAGGTTGGGTTTTTAGCTGTCTGTCAAGCTATATATAGCTAGTCCACATGCAAGGGGGTGGATCCAATCTGTCAATCTATCATAGTCGTCTATTATTCATGTTACTGTTTTTTAATACTTGTTAATCAAATTTCAAACTTCAAAAATCTTTATATTTTTAAAGCCTTAAATGAAACAAAGAATATTCTCACACTTTCAAGACTATCTGATCCAATATATTAGTCACCAATATCAGGATCTCCTTTATTGTAATAGTTCTCAATATATTTTGTCTGCATATAACAGTTAGCATAATAATAATAATAATGTTGTGTTAGCAATGACTATGCCGTTTAGTGGTCAGGGTTGAAGACATAGTGCTTCGGGTCGTGCACTATGTCTTCAACCCTGACCACTATATTAGCATAGTCATTGGTTCGTGCACTATGTCTTCAACCCTAACCACTATATTAGCACAGTCATTGGGTCGTGCACTATGTCTTCAACCCTGACCACTATATTGGCATAGTCATTGGGTCGTGCACTATGTCTTCAACCCTGACCACTATATTGGCATAGTCATTGGGTCGTGCACTATGTCTTCAACCCTGACCACTATATTGGCATAGTCATTGGGTCGTGCACTATGTCTTCAACCCTGACCACTATATTGGCATAGTCATTGGGTCGTGCACTATGTCTTCAACCCTAACCACTATATTGGCATAGTCATTGGGTCGTGCACTATGTCTTCAACCCTGACCACTATATTGGCATAGTCATTGGGTCGTGCACTATGTCTTCAACCCTGACCACTATATTGGCATAGTCATTGGGTCGTGCACTATGTCTTCAACCCTAACCACTATATTAGCATAGTCATTGGGTCGTGCACTATGTCTTCAACCCTGACCACTATATTGGCATAGTCATTGGGTCGTGCACTATGTCTTCAACCCTGACCACTATATTAGCATAGTCATTGGGTCGTGCACTATGTCTTCAACCCTGACCACTATATTGGCATAGTCATTGGGTCGTGCACTATGTCTTCAACCCTAACCACTATATTAGCATAGTCATTGGGTCGTGCACTATGTCTTCAACCCTGACCACTATATTGGCATAGTCATTGGGTCGTGCACTATGTCTTCAACCCTGACCACTATATTGGCATAGTCATTGGGTCGTGCACTATGTCTTCAACCCTGACCACTATATTAGCATAGTCATTGGGTCGTGCACTATGTCTTCAACCCTGACCACTATATTGGCATAGTCATTGGGTCGTGCACTATGTCTTCAACCCTGACCACTATATTGGCATAGTCATTGGGTCGTGCACTATGTCTTCAACCCTAACCACTATATTGGCATAGTCATTGGGTCGTGCACTATGTCTTCAACCCTGACCACTATCTTGGCATAGTCATTGGGTCGTGCACTATGTCTTCAACCCTGACCACTATATTGGCATAGTCATTGGGTCGTGCACTATGTCTTCAACCCTAACCACTATATTGGCATAGTCATTGGGTCGTGCACTATGTCTTCAACCCTAACCACTATATTGGCATAGTCATTGGGTCGTGCACTATGTCTTCAACCCTGACCACTATATTGGCATAGTCATTGGGTCGTGCACTATGTCTTCAACCCTGACCACTATATTGGCACAGTCATTGGGTCGTGCACTATGTCTTCAACCCTGACCACTATATTGGCATAGTCATTGGGTCGTGCACTATGTCTTCAACCCTGACCACTATATTGGCATAGTCATTGGGTCGTGCACTATGTCTTCAACCCTGACCACTATATTGGCATAGTCATTGGATCGTGCACTATGTCTTCAACCGTGACCACTATATTGGCACAGTCATTGGGTCGTGCACTATGTCTTCAACCGTGACCACTATATTGGCATGGTCATTGCTAACACAACATTATTATATAAATATTGGCCACAAACACACACTTGAAACCACTTTTTTGTTTTAGAATGGACACGAGCACACACGCGAATCTATTCTCTGTAGGATATGTATACCTTTACATAACTGAACGGATTTAAGGTCACCAAAAATGGTCCACAGTTTAGATCAGTGCTTAAACAAAAATAGCCGGGAAGGACAAGACAAACTTAATCAAATGTAAAACAAGTTGAGATTAGTGTTAACCAAAGACCTAAAGGACGAGACAACATAACATATACAACAGGTTCAGACAAAGCAACTTAAAATGTAAAACAAATTCAGATCAGTGATAGACATAAGCCTCTCGGGATTTACCCTTTGGTATCTTCAAGCTCTTCCTACATAAAAATGTAAAACATATAACCCAAAAGCGAGAAAATATTAACACATAAATGACATAAAAATGTAAAAAAAAACTAACCTCACTTGTACATGATAAATCATTAACAATGACGTAACACTTCATCTATAAACGATCTTTATGCACAATCTCGTTGAAAGGATGGTACCACATGTTTTGCTTTTATTTAATTATTTGTACTACATAGAATTAAATAATACTTTTTGCAAGCATTTTGTTTGTTTCTGAATCCTATTATACAAATAGCCGTTGTTCTGTTTATGCATGTCAGTTATACCAAAACAATAAGTTCAAACTAAACATTTTGCCCACCGCTATCCTTATCAATACTATTTTAAACTAAACATTTTGCCCACCGCTATCCTTATCAATACTATTTGTTATGCAATCTATATACAATTGTGTATTTTGTGAAAGTATAAGTACATACTTTTTTTTAATTGCAGATAATTCAGAATTTTGAAGTTTCGCTCCCAGAAGGAGTTACTGAAATACCTACAACAAAGAGAACATTTATTGCACCAGAAGGACAAATCAAAATACTTCTAAGGGAGAGAACTGATAGTCTGGACTGACGAAAATTGTGTCTTTAACATCAATGCTTAATATTGTCTATGATCCTACTCTGGTTACCAGTATGCCACTTCATTACTGAGAGCGTATAATCCTAATGAGGAGATGGAAAATGAATTGGTTATCCTCATGTCAAGTATATTTGTCCTTGTGAGGTATCTGTCTATGACTATCGACATATTGTTAGGATGGTAACTCATGAACACCAATACTAACCTTATAATTTTCGATATTTTCAATTATTAATGCAATATTTGTTCAGACATGCAGCTAAGGAAACACAATATTTTTAAATGTGTTTTTTTGTTTTTAAATTCACGTTGAGATTAAATTTGGTGGCCTTAATGATTGTTTATTTTATTGTCATGGTGATGCTCAATATGAACTAAAATAGCATAAAAAGATCAATTTGGTATTCATATCTCAGTTACAACTATTAGTATATAAAAATAGTATTAGAATATACTTTCACAGAATTTGCACACTCATACTCATATCAATAGTTTATTTTGAATTGATTGATTGATTTATTTGTGTTTAACGCCATTTTCAGCAATATTTTATTTTTGAAAAGTATTCAAAATTGTTATATGTACTATGTTATGTATTCATCATTTATTAGTACAATGAGAAATTATATGATGTGATAAGTTTAACCATGTGTGGATTCAGACAGGGGCGAACCATGTGTGGATTCAGACAGGGGTGAACCATGTGTGGATTCAGACAGGGGTGAACCATGTGTGGATTCAGACAGGGGCGAACCATGTGGGTATTCAGACAGGGGCGAACCATGTGTGTATTCAGACAGGGGCGAACCATGTGGGTGCGCTTCTAAAAATCCACTGTCGACCGTTAGTTGTTGAATTTGTCAACACTTTTTCTTCATAACCATTTACATCGTCTAATATCTTATTCTCATGGGCTTATTTGTGGCTCTACCCCCACCGGAGCGCTGCCCTGGACCCGGTGGCGACCATAGACTCCTCGTCAACGGCAGAAAGATATAAACGCCTACTTTAAATATAAAGAAGAGAGAACATTATAAAAAATTCTGAAGTAAGCAAATGACATTTCTTCTAATATATTTTATTCAATAATTACAATATTATCGTTTTACAAAGTGATTCATGTGTAGTACAATCTTAGGTTGGACCAGGTAAATATTAGTGCAATGCTGGCTCATTTGGCCCGTGAATACGACTATTGTGTTCAAATAAATATTTCGATTCGAACCATTGAACAGTCTCTGAATGGGGGCAACTAACGTAGTAACCGTTTGGTCACATAAATCATGATATTATATTGTTATAGCTTAACCTCTACCTTTATCAAATAGTAGTGAATAATGTGTAGTGCTAGCAGATAAAATGGCAGTGCATATTTTAACTGTATTTTATTTGAAAAATGCACATTGCAAAAATGATTTGTTTTGAAGAAGAAAATGTGTTCCATATCTGTAGTATTATTTACATGTTATAAATTAACTCTATTTTAGAGCACTAACTCTCCAAACAACAATTGTTTTGTTCGGAATGGGTGTGAATTGTCTGGCAATTTTTGTATGCGATTACTATTAATCAACTTTATGATATGCATTCGAATGAATGACAAATGTCGATCAGTTTTGCATGTGAAAATCGATCGATTTCGATATTCGAATACACGTCAACTATCGATCAACTTTCGATATGCGAATATATGTAAATCATCATAGTATTTTAGAGTTTAACAGGTAACTGTCTCTTCTTTACTTTCAAGCTCTCGACAGCATGACTTTAAAAAAAAAGATTGAGAAAAGGCGATGAGGAATATTCCAGGAATTCTATATAGGGCATTCTTAATTTTTGGGGTTATTGGAATAATCTCTAGTCTTTTTTGCCACTTATTATAAAATTATTTGAAGTGTGTACTAGTATATGCAGGATGAATAGTAGATTGTTGTATGTATTTTATTTAATCAATCACAGTAACTTAACTTATTTATTTATGATATGATATGTATATATGAGGTGCTGAAAGGAACCATTTTATTTGTTATATGTTTTGTTTAATAAAGAAATATTAATTGTGAGAGATATTGTTATAAATGATAATGTGCGTAATCGTGATCATCTTGGTTTACTTGTTCTAAAAAAAACTTTTAATTATTTGGCTTTCCGATCTGTTGATCATGTACATGTTCGTACCTCCCTGTGGAAGGCTTTTTCAGAAACGCGTCGTGCGTACTGAATTATATATCTACGTGTGTATTACTATCACTAAGTCAATGCCTCTACGGATGAAATATTACTTATGTATATCGTTCTCCTCGAAGCCAGTGATTAGGCACCACTGATATGAATTATTAGAAAGATTGTTGCTTGAAAATTATAATTCCTTAATAATGAAATTTATTAAAATTAAGGTCAAGCCCCATCAGACAGAGACAACATTAACCGATTTGGCTATTCTGATGTGGCCCTTTACTTTATTTATTCCCAATGACTTACACATTATTTGCCATTCCAATCATTTGATTATGAACCTATCTGATGAACGTTATTCCAGAGACGAGTCGCACGCACTGAATTAGATATATAAGTTTTTATTTCAATCCCTGGGTCGAAACCTCTGCCGGTGGACTATTAGTCCCCGAGAGTATCATCCGCCCAGTAGTCGGTACTTCGGCACTACCTGACATGATTTATTGGATATCTATATGTTTGAAATTTACAATTTTTATTTCCAAGTAATGTAATTTATTAACACGAAAGGCAATCGCCACCATCAATAGATAACTATCGCCGATTATGGTTATCCTGTGTATTTGCTCTCAAAGACTTCTAACTATTTTGCTTTCCAATCCTATCATCAGTGACGCTGTGCGTATCTGGTAAAGCTTATTCGAGAAACTCGTCATGCGTATCTGGCAAAGCTTATTCGAGAAACTCGTCATGCGTATCTGGTAAAGCTTATTCGAGAAACTCGTCATGCGTATCTGGTAAAGCTTATTAGAGAAACTCGTCATGCGCACCTATTCTTTTTATTACTACTACTGTATCCTGTGACGATGCCTCTGCTGATTATTAGTTTCCGAATGTATAATCCGACCAACAGTCAGTAATTTGACAATGAAATGGTTTATTTGGTATATTCATGTTTGGAATATACAGTTCCCAAATAAAGAAATTAATTAAAATTAAGGTCACTTTCCATTTTGGATGATAGTGACCATCATATGCAGTACGCCCGTTAGTTTGCTTGCACTAAGAAGAGTTTGAAGATACCAAATGGGCAATCAGAATCCGTATATCGAAGAAGAACAGACAATACAATTGCCTGAAGAAAAAGTACAAAAGGACAAACAACGATCTACAAAACGTACATATAAGACTAAAGATCGAGTAACAAGAACACCACTAAAACACAGGGGTTGAACTCAGGTGCTCCGGAAGGGTAGGCAGTTTCTGCTCCACTAGTGACACACGTCGTGTTAATCTAGTTACAAATCCGGTGATAAGTCATGAATGAGGAAAGGACTGGGAAGTGTTTACGACAAGTGGAACATATCCGTGGTCATTTGTGACACAGATATTCCATAACGGTCATGATGACGACCGTAAAACTTTCGAAGTGATGACTTCAACTTAACTAAGAGGAACCCTTGGTTCAATAGCTTCCTTGTTAGCAGCAACCCTCTATCAAGGAAATCCTGATAGGAACCACAAGCTCTGGAATATCGCATCAACCGAGAGATATATACTCCATATGCAGGTGCTGCTGGAATGTTGCTACATTTGAATGGAAAGTTCACAATGGGAAAATTGAAATCATCTCTTTTGTCGTAAAGTTCCGTTCTTAACCGCCCTCAATGTCAATTTCGAGGTGTAGCTCAAGGTATGAATCAGACCTATCTGTATCTGTGGTATCCTTTATTCCAAGCGCAATGGGTTAGACTCGATCAACGAAATCACCAAGCCTAGAATTATTTAGTGAAAGGACATCATCTATATAGCGGAACGGGAAATTAAAGGATCGGGCTACCTTCTTTTGGTTTTTCTTGAGAAGCCCCTGTATGAAGTCTGACTTATACGAATAAAGGAACAAGTCGGCGAGAAGAGGTGCACAGTTTGAACCCATAGGTATGGCGACTGTCTGTTGAAAAATACATCCACCAAAGAAAACAAATATGTTGTCAATCAAAAACTCGAGCATGTTGATGATATCAGTTTCAGAGAACGTTTTGGTAGAATCAGAGTGGTGTTTTACAAATTAAGATCTGTCTCTTCCTAAAACAAGGTATTTGTATCTACGTTGGCCATTCCTTTTGTATGAAGCACAGTTGGACCAACTCCCTTAATTTGTCCTTCAGCTTAGAGTGAGGAATAGTTGTGTAGAGGGTAGAGAAGTCAAATATTGTAATGCTATTGCAAGAGGAGAGGGACCTAGATTGTATGTACTCTAACAGATCTTTAGAGTTCTTCAAAATCCACATAAATTACTTAAAGCCAAGGTCAATTTTCACCTGTGACCATCCTGTTCAATGCTGTTAGCCTGCTTCTCCTAAAAGGATTTTGAGCTATTTGGAATTCCAATCATTTGACCATGAGCGTACTTGATGTTATTCCAGAAGCGCGTCGTGTGCACTTCAATTAGATATCTACGTTTTTATTACAATTACTTCTATGTTATTGTGATTTCTTACAAACAAACCTTAAATTGCATTTTTTAAATTAACCGGATGCACAAACCGTTGCATTGCTAAAACATGCAAATTTTCCAAAACTTGCGTGTTCGTTTCACTATTTTATTCCTATTTTGCACTTTATTCATCATAAATTGATAATTTAATTCTCCCATGAATAACATCTATCAAGGAACCATTAAACAATGTGATTGTGCGTCAGTGGTAAAGAGAGGTAGAATACATGTAGCAGCGACTTCGTGGTGACCGATGAGGACACACACGTGCTTAATAATTTATTTTGATCAAGGAATGCCGTAGGATACTCACGTTGCAACGTTATCCATGCTAAACGTGATATGTTAATCTTAAATCTCTCAAATTTCGTTTTTCTCGCTAGTATATTTCAGTACTACACCTCAACAAATCCAATCCACAACACAATTGATACTTTAAAGCAGTTATTATGTCACGACTCGTCCAAATCAAAATAAAAGCAATTGTCAGCGATATCGATTTTTTCTATAGAAATGAGATATTGGTCATAAACCATGGAAATAGATAAATCTAATAATTAAAAGACCATCTCAAGTTACATGTAAACAAACTATTTATGGAAAATTAATCAAATATAGTTGAAATTATAGAACAATATATTTGCAGCTACCTGTATCGTCATTAGACGTGCAAAGTTGTTTAATAATCGTATACTCTCTGTACTTTGCGTTATTTTTTTTAACATAAACATCTTAACAAGAAATATATCGAAAGAAGTGAGTGAGTGATTGTTGTTTAACGCCAAATGTGCAATTTTTTCATAGCGAGAACAAATTACATTCAACGAGATTATAATGATGTCCGCTTTGTACAAGACCAACACGGTAAATTGGATTTTTATGGCGCTAACAGTCCACGGATAGACATGTTGCTCAACTCGGATATATTTGTTCTTTCTCCTTAATTATGTGTACTTAGCGGAAAAACAGTAAATACTAATTTTATAGTCTTTGGTTTGACCCAACCGATGATAGTACCCACGACCATTTTGAAAAAAACCCAGAAGAAAACATTTTCTGAATTAATTTCGTGAAAACATCAAAATCATTTTTGTCGTCACTACAATATATCATCCATATTTATTTGACGCATGTGAACAGTTATTGATTTAAAAAATGGACCCAAATAGGGGCGGATGGAAACAAACGAGAATCTTAACGCATTCGGCTAGAAAATGGATCAGAAAAGAAGATATGGCAAAATATAATGTTCATTTACATATATATATCATTTCTTACTAAATAAAACAAGTATCAACATATGGGATCAACATTACCGTTTTGGTGTTTAATTAAGTTCTTAATGGGTTCCTACACTAAGAGATATAAACAAAGGATCCCTTTTCTGTAACCTTTTCTATTTTGACACATGTCATCGATGTCATTGTTAAATGCAATCGATTTGAAACAGATGTCAATACAGTGAATCCCTTTCTAAGCAGATCATCATTGGGATCAGCTTTAACGTTAGGGATAGACAGGTGTTTGGTTAATAGATGTTAACGTTAGGGATAGACAGGGGTTGGTTAATAGACGTTAATCTATATTTTTTTATTTAAAGCTAAAAGACTGTTACAGGATTCCGGTTTATTCAGCGTTCAGTTTATATCGGTTTCACTGTACGTAATAGCATGTCCTAAAATGTGTCACCGTTGATTGATTTTCATAAATTATACAATATACACGTGCTTACACCTTAACACGTATATGCCATCATCGTTTATCTACATCAATATCTACGTAGGTAATGCATAATTAGGGATAATAGCTCGCGACTTTTAGCGGATTCAATCCGTAAATTATCCGAGGCTATATTTATGGAGCATTATCACAAGAGTTAAAAACTAATCTTCCTGGGTACACTCAAAATTAGACATATATAGATTAATGATAATATATATATACAGAAATTGATAATAAACAAATTAATATCATCGACAGCTAATTTTCATCAAATTTATTGACACATTTTATTGTTTCTAAAATTGTTCTTATAACACTTAGTTTTAAATGACGAACGAGTTTTACGTATTTTCGCATCTATTGGCAATAAACCATTCCAAATTTGTGCCATTTAAAAAAATGAGGTGAAATGCTACTAAAAAAAAATACCACTCTGTCGCAACAGTTTCTAAAGTCGAATACAAAAATCGTAGAAAGAGGCAAAATCGATACCACTAATACACAAATACATGACCGCTCAATTTCTGGCTTGGTACATGCATTTCAATAAAATGTGGCGGTGTTAAACACGTTCTATGGGCACAAACCTCCCCTGTTGGTGAAATAATGCGGTCATGCATGAGCTTTCCACATGTGAGCAAAATACCAACCCTAACATGTAACCGGGCGAATAGCGTTATTATAAAGAAGGCTATAATCTTGAACTTTAGGCATACTATATTTAATATTCATGACACAGAGAAGTTGTCATGTCATATGCTAAAGAGAGCAGATGGCCTCGACCATCATCCAAACATAAGACAGTATACAAGTAAATAAACGTTAGAGAATATCGAAGGGGCAATAAAAAAAAAAGACAATCCAGAGAAACTGGCAACATAGGGTACACAAGACGAAGACAAACAAAACAAAAACACAACACAATATGTGTTGGACACAATTATACGTAAACAATCACAAATAACGTAAATAAGACATGGGCCCTCCAACAAACAACTGGAGGTAAAGACGAACCGAATATTGTTTTATATAATGCGGAAGTCATAACGGTCATCGTGTTTCAAATACCACTATATATTTTGGTAATGTACCCTTTGTTTGATATCAATTTATTCCGTACATTTAAACAATAATACTAGTACTAGCATAACAAAACCAGTTGCATGAATAGTCTCGGTCAAGCAACATAACAAAACCAGTCCCATGAATAGTCTCGGTCAAGCAACATTACAAAACCAGTCCCATGAATAGTCTCGGTCAAGCAACATTACAAAACCAGTCCCATGAATAGTTTCGGTCAAGCAACATTACAAAACCAGTCCCATGAATAGTCTCGGTCAAGCAACATTACAAAACCAGTCCCATGAATAGTCTCGGTCAAGCAACATTACAAAACTAGTCTCATGAATAGTCTCGGTCAAGCAACATTACAAAACAATTCTCATGAATAGTCTCGGTCAAGCAACATAATAAAACCAGTCTCATGAATAGTCTCGGTAAAGCAACATTACAAAACCAGTCTCATGAATAGTCTCGGTCAAGCAACATTACAAAACCAGTCTCATGAATAGTCTCGGTCAAGCAACATTGCAAAACCAGTCCCATGAATAGTCTCGGTCAAGCAACATTACAAAACCAGTCCCATGAATAGTCTCGGTCAAGCAACATTACAAAATCAGTCTCCTTCTCTTCATAGAAATCTACAAAACACTAAATTCGACATCAACTTGTTTTTATTAATACAAATCGAGCGCACCGCAGCTACCAGTTCGAATCTATATTAATCTTAAAGGTGTAATGTCGTTGAAATTGGTGAGTCTTTTTGTCCAGATATCTTTTACAAGGAGTACATTGAAAAGATAAATTAACATTAATTATCGAGTTTTAAAGTAAAAAGTCCATTCATTCTCTTTTACTTTCATAAATTCCAGTCTGTACGACATTCATATGACCTTTGGTGACCTTTTTCTACGCATGCGCGAAATCGGTTGTTGTTGAGAAAAACGTCTCCCGACGCGGTCGTACAAGAAACAGGAAAGAAGTTGTTTCTTTTTCTAGCAGAATCAGAGAGTAAAACAAGAATCAACATAGGCCACCAACATGACTGTTGCATTGAAGGAAGTGTTGAGAGTTCAAGCTCATGCTGAAGTGCCATTGCGCATGTAGTTCAGAAATTGGGACATGCATAATTAATGATGCTTGGAGACAAACTGCACTAAAAAAAAAAAACCAAAACACACACACAAAAACCAAAACAGCGAAAATACACGTTATTTGATAGAATCTCTCCAAACGACGTTTTATATACATGTTTTGAAGGTTTATATTAACTTTCAACGCAAAAAAAAACCAAAATAAATAAATAAATCACCAAAATCAACGCCATTGTACCTTTAATAAGATTATAATAAACGAAATTGATAAAGTTTGAAAAGGTATTGTATACATATACAAAGCGAGATAACTTTAACGATCTTGCGACAATCTGAAGTAAACGTTAGAGAATACCGAAGGGACAATCAAAAAAGGACAATCCAGAGAAATTGGCAACATAGGATACACAAGACGAAGAAATACAAAGCAAAAACACAACACAATATGTGTTGAACAACACTATGCATAAACAAACACAAATAACGTAAATAAGACAAGAACTCTCCTACAAACAACTGAAGGTAAAGACGAACTGAACATCGTTTATATGCGGAAATTGTAAAATTGTTATTAGTTCTGTCCGACTCTGGAACCATTCTTTTTCAATAATATCTCTTCAGACAAAATTTCACTTAAGTCTTTGTAACTTCTAACGTGATACCACCTTATTTAAAATAGTTTTGCGTATTGCCTCTGGTCTATATGACTATAATATTTATCTAAACCGTATTAGTGGTATAAATTGTTAGCCTGTTCTCCTTGAGTGTGGTAGATCGCAGGTTAGATTCCCGGTCTGGTAAAATTAAAACTATAAAATGTGTATTATATAAGCATACAACATTAATGAGTAAGAGACAGCAAAGACTGGTTGACTCAGAAAAAGGAACATATGTTCGAGTGGAGCGAAATATCCAGTGCTGGAATTAGATAAGAGAGGCCTTAGACTAATCCACTTGTGAGCCCCCCATCTCCCCCAATTTCCCACCTTCACTGTCGAATGGAGGAAGATGGAAGTGTGTTTAATCAATTTCAATAAAGGCGAAGATGATGAGGGGTGTTTAAAATCTTACAATATTCTGAAATGGAGTGCAACTGTGTAAGAAAAGTTAGGGAAGGGTTGCTTAGAAAGTACAGTACTTTATGACAGCATACGTATGAAAGTCCAATAACAGTGTTAAAAATAGTATACATCTTGGCCGGAGGTCCCCTAAATTTTGAGGCCCTAGGCCTATATAGCTATCAAGCCTATAGGTAAATCCGGCACTAGACATATCTACCCGTACTGTTGTTTCAGTAATCTATCGCTATTGAAATAATTGAAGTAATCGTGAATCATACTAACAAAATGGAATGCGGAAAAATTTGAAATTTTTAAACAAGACTCGTTTTTGAAAAAATCATTATTCAATATAAAATAGTTTGAGGACGGACGTTGAAACTTCAAATTACTTCCTTATATTTAATTTTAAATAGTATTGCATGTCGGATTATTTCCTGATATAACATCAATAAACAATCGTCTATTACAAGGATATATGAACTTGGACATCACAATCTGAAGACATGTTATTTCTCTCTATCACATTTCTGTTGTTAATTAATTACCAGAGTTATGATTGTAAACAACTTTCTCCAGTTATTTTAGGTAAGTAAAATGTAAGCTAATAATTATATCATCATAGACAATAATCATCCAAAACTAAAACCAAATTACTAAGCATACTTCTATACCTGATGCTGATATTATCCCGTACAGCCGTCCTAGAATTTGATTTAAACAGAATGGGAGTAATTTATTTCCTGAAATATTTCGTTCTATCAACCCATTTATGTATTTGTTGTTTTCACAAAAAATTGAAACTGCACTTGAATGTCTATGGCTGGGCTTGTTCCTTTTCTGTTTTTTAGCCTATCCCTTAGACCGTTTTTTATTACTAAAGTTGTCAGTTCGAACTCCGTGCAAGGCGAGGTGTACTCGATACAACATTATGTGATAAAGTTTGTCAGTGACTTGTGGCAGGCGGTGGTTTTCTTCGGGTACTCCGGTTTCCACGATATAGCTGAAATATTGTTGAAAGTGGCGTTAAGCACCATAAACCTAAAACTATATCCCAGTTAAATCCCTATAACCATTGTCACATGTATCTTAGATCATTCCTTATATGTTCTGAAAGAAATTTTGAAGACACCAAAGGGCTAATCAGAAGCCGTAAATCGAAAGTCACTACGATTGCCGAAAGAAAACGGACACAAGGACAAACAATGATCTACAATATACTACTCATGAATCTGTATCGTATGACCTAGATAGATATATATATTTTTTGCAACCTTTATATAAGATAGTTCATTACATTGTATTCTGCACTGGTTCTATGTGAGTAGTCAAACTGCATTGACTGGATATTTTTTTGTTATATTCGGTCACTGACCAAGATATAGCTTTTCTGATACCTGATTCATGTTGAGCAACGGTAAGAAACGGAAACAGTATAAGCACAGACTGACAGAGGACACCATCAAAAACGATAAGAACGACTCTGGTTTCTTCTCTTTTAAGACAATTTGACGGTTGTTTTGGGCTTTTTTAACATTGCAGAATAAACGCAATATGCGTACATTGTCGGAAAATATAAAATTTATTTGCACTCGCTGCGAAACAGAACAGAAAAGCTCTCCAAAGGCTCGCTTTTCTATCTGTGTTTAAAGTTTTATATTGTACGTATAGTGTTCATATATTATAAGTAACTTATAACTTCTATTACTTCCTTTTATTTCTATAACCTTTAGTGTCTAGCAAACAGTAATTAGTGTCTAACAAACAGTAATTACTACCTTTTATTTCTATAACCTTTAGTGTCTAACAAACAGTAATTACTAATCATGTTTCAGTGAACGGTTTTGGAGGAACCCGGATGGAAGCAAAAGTGAACGAATCATCAGAATGGTCATTTAGATGGTGTCCTAGTATGACCGGATCTTATCACACGATTTGGATCAGAATCATGTCTCTTCTACCATTTTCTGTCGAATGTTTCTTGGAAAATTTCAGGTATTCTTTATAAGGATGACATTTTTATAGGACATTTAAAAAAAAAAATATGTCAATATCAGAGCTATTTTCGTACCCCCCCCCACGAAGGTGAAAAGGACATAGTGACGACATCCTTTCATAGAATTTTAATATGCAAAACAGTGAAAGGACGCCGGGAATAGATTATTTTCTGATCAATTATCGAACTAACTACATGTAAAATTGACTATTCTACTAAGACATATCAAATGGTTAGACATTTGGCAAAATTGGGTTCGGATGTGCAACATTAAACACAAACACATTCATATATATTTGCAATCCATACGCATTCACATAAGCCGCCTTTGTGGTGTAATAATTAGTTTGTTTGTCTCGAGCCCGGTAGATCTTGGGTTGGATGTTCGGTGGGGTCAAACTAAAGGCTATCAACTAGGTATTTCTTGATTCTCCTCTGTAAGAGCAAAGACATAGTTGGATCGAAATCAGTATAAAGTATTCAGTCTACCCGCGAATTGCTGTATTAGTCAGCTAGCACTATGACGTCGCGTACAGTATTGGTGCTATAAAGCGTAACGTCAAAAACGTCGCAGTTTGTTCCCCCCATATATTACGTCGAAAACACTAAAATTACGCCAAGTACCCGTTTTAACATTTTGCTAAGAAACCGCAAATAAGCTGCATATATGAGATTTTTCTGTGAAATTCAACCATTTTTGGCATAGAAAAATACCTTGAAAAGCACATCGTAAATATCTCTGTAAAAAATATTCAACCTTGTTCAGTAAAAAAATATATGGCATGGAATACAAGAAGACGACGCTTGAAATGGTCGCGTTACAACGGTGTGGGACATTTTCATTAGAATTCGTAAAACCGTTAAATTTTTAACAGAATCATCTTGATTTCCCCGATTTTTCGATTTTTCAGTTCTATATTACATGCACATTGTGAATATTTACTTTTGTTCTGTTATGATATATAGAAATTACCATTACTCTACAACAAAATTTTCCGATAAACACACACTGACTGACTGTTCATTAACATGTAGTGCATTTATTGGTAGCTCAATCGTATATTAAAACTAAAGTTCGAGTCACAAGAACCCCACAAAAAACTGGGGGTAACACACAAAGCCAGCTCTCCATGGGTAATACTTATAGATGTTTATACTATTTCTTTTGTATATTTCTTTACGACGACCGACAACGTTTATTACGAATCTTATTTTATGCAAATAACATATGTTTAAACTAACTACCTATGAAATCAATGCTAACACCACTGATGTTTGAGTTCGAATCTCGATCAGAGCGAGGTGTACAACATTATTTGATAAAGTTTGTTAGTAACTTGCGACAGGTCGATGGTTTTCTCCGGGTCCTCCGGTTTCCTCCTTCAATAAAACTGACCATCAGGAAATAACTGAAAGATTGTTGAAAGTGAGGTTAAACACCATCAAGCAAACAAACTTTATACTGTGTATATTTTTTCAGATTAGTGTATAACAACAAGACACACAAAACAAGTTATCCTAATGGAGTAGACGTTAGAATTCCAGGTTTTGGAGAAACTGACAGTGTGGAGTGGTTGAGTCATGTTCATCAATACTACCGTTAGTTATGTTAATAGAATATTATTAGTTACAGTGTGTTAGTGACCTAATACAATATATAGGGGGTCCGTAAATTCCATATGGGGCGAGAGCGTATCTAGAGCCCCATATTGAATTCACTGACTCCGTATATATCGAATTAAGTCACTAGCACACCGTGTAATGCATATATCTTACTGATTACCTTTGAATAAAGGATTTAGATGCAACTGCATCAAAACTAATGAATATGTAATTTTCGTGTTGTGTGTAAGTGATCAGGTGAAGTGATCCATATGTGACGTCATTTTTATTTTGAAAGAAAAGGGGGAGATAACTCTACTACTAGCCATGTATTAAAAACTACTGACCGTGTATTGAATATACACGGCATCCGCATGTTCACTTTAAACCAATTATATTCCTAGAAGTTTGTAAGAAGTAAGATATTAGTTAGTGTGTATATCTCAATCTACAAATCAAGGAAAGAAATGTTCATAGCATAATGAAAATATCAAAATTATCCACCGGGTCGTGCATTATGCCTTCTACTCGGCCATTTTCGCTACTCTACAAATAACCTCGTATGCATTAGGCGTATAGATCGCACTACTTTTCAAATGTCGGTTACATGAAAGTTTGGTAAAGTTATATTTTAAACAATTTTCTATATTTCAATTATTTTCATGGATAAAAGTTAAAGTTTTAATTAGTTTTGCATGATTAGATTTTACTTGGTATGTCTTCCATATTGGATTTTCGTGGACTATATTTTTGTGCGGCTTAACTTAACTTAACTTCCGGCAAACAATTTAAGAAGAATTTCTACTATGTACGTACGAGGTTATTTGTAGGGTAGCGAGAATGGCCAAGTAGTTACGATTGTTCTAACCTTGGGACATATTTCAGCATATAACATGGACAACACAATATTATTGTTATTAATATGAAACCGGCACGGCCATGAATGCTCCTTTCTGTTGCTCTTGGCAGGGGGGGGGGGGGGGGGGGGGTGAGGGGGGGGGGGGGGGGGTCATAGAGAGGGGAGTTTAGCTACGCTGCAAATAACCTCGTACGTACATAGTAGAAATTCTTCTTAAATTGTTTGCCGGAAGTTAAGTTAAGTTAAGCCGCACAAAAATATAGTTCACGAAAATCCAATATGGAAGACATACTAAGTGAAATCTAATCATGCAAAACGAATTCAAACTTTAATTGAAATATAGAAAATTGTTTAAAATATAACTTTATCAAACTTTCATGTAACTGACATGTGAAAAGTAGTGCGATTTATACGCCTAATGCATACGAGGTTATTTGCAGGGTAGCGAGAATGGCAGAGTAGTTACGATTGGGAGTTTAACGTGTAGTAGAGAGATAGTGATAATATGGCGTCTTTCTTTTCGGAATGTTTCTATGCTTGTCTGTTGTCACAATGATCATACCTAAGAAACTTTCGATACTTCCTGTATATTGCGATTGCTCATTATTAATATATTGATCATGTTATTAATATGTTAACAAATATTTCGTATGCATGTTAACCTGATTTGTGACCCGTCAGAGGTCAATACTTTTGTTAGTCAAAAATAAATTATAATGCACGGGTATGTGGGAGTTTTGCTACGTGACAAAGGTGAATAAAAGTTGAAACGTGGAAAGAACTGTGTCAGTTCGTCGTACTCGTAGCGGTTGCTAATAAAAGTTGCAACCATGCAGGGTCCGGGTCCGGGCCAAAAACACTGGGCCCAAAATCAATAATTCGAGATTAAATAGTTATTTATGAAGCTTTTTTCCTGAAACTTGGATATATTTTGTAGAAATATATAACATATTGTAAAATATAATTTTTTTTGTAGAAAAAATAGTTTTTAATGACGTTTTTGGCACTTTTCATGATGAAAACTAATAAAAGTTGTAACCCGGCCCTGGTACAAAAATCAATAAATCCTTATTTAATAATATCCTAGGAATATTTGTTGGTAAAAAAGAAAATATATTTTATTAAAATATAAAATATAAAAAGATATACGATATCTTTGCATTGTGTTCATAAAAAAAAGTATGATCACCCTTTTTTTACTGATCAAATGAAAGTTGTAACGGAAATTAAGTAGAAAAATCTACATCACATTTTTGTTATTAGCTGTTTAAATTAAGGATATATCGGCATAAATTAATAATAAAGAAATAATATTCATTTCGATAGATAGAATCCTTAATTTTGCAATGTAATAAAGTTTAATTAATAATTTAAGAGGTTATTTAGGAAATCATTATAAAGTTTAATTCCAATTAAACACCCAATTAAAGACCCAAGCTAACAAAGGTCGTACATCAATAAAGATATGAAGCTATAAATTATGAGTGTTTGCATTAAAAATAACAATTAATCTTTGATGTACAATACTTTAAACATGTCTTAATAGAATTATTATTTTCTTTATAATTGATTCAAAGAAATATTCGTATGCCATGATGTAGTACAAAATACTACCCAACACAAGCAAGCATTTCAATGACATCAAATGTTTTTTGTGTATAAGATTTCACACATTAATTTAAACAACAAGCTGCACAAAATAAGCTGTATCATCTTTCAAAGTATAAAAGAAATCATAATTTAGTTGATATCATCAGTTTCTAACTAATTTTTGTTGGATATAGCTATGTATTTGTACCAAATTTTCATTTGCAATATAAGCATAAACAACAATCACTCACCATAAAATCTAACTAATAAATTTATTGTTCAACTACAAATTACAGACAAATGCACTTTTTTTTTTTAACTCTTTACCTTGAAATTGAGGGTCTGTGGTATTATCATATTTACCGTAAATGGTGGATTAAGTATTTCTATTTAAGTAATAGCAAACTTATTGATTGTCCTCCGAATGGTGCCATTTAAATGATGTCACAACTAAATGGTTCAGAAATGGTTCTTGTTTACTTAAATAATTTATACAGCATTATGTGATAAAGTTTGTCAGTGAATTCCGACAGGTTGTTTTCTCCAGATTCCTCCATCAATAAAACTGACTGCCTCGATATTACTGAACTATTGTTGAAAGTGGTGTTAAGCACCATAAAACGAACCCTAATTATTGATATTACAATGTCGTACAATTTTCAACATATACAGATTAATTTTTTTCTGTAAAAAAAATAACAAAAAAAAAACTGCCTCAAATTGCAGACACTATCCCATTAAAAGTATACATGGAGTACACTTGGGTACATTTAGATATAATAGTTCTTGTTTGTAGCAATTCCAGGGAGAATGGTAATAAAAACAAACAATTTAAGCTAAAATTATCTTTTGTCAGATTTTACTCAATAAAATGTTTGTTTTCACAGCTCTTTGAAATACACATATATTATTCCCATGGATGTTTTCAGGGTACATGAAAATATTCATAATATTGTAAAGTGTCCCAGCTAATAGGTTATAAATGCATTATCACAAATAAATTCTTCAATTTTCCCAACAACCAGTGAATGGTACATGTACAGTATGCCCCAGCTTTCCATAATGGAATGTTTTGAAATTAAAATCCATCTAACATTGTCATATCAATGCTAGAGTCTTCATCCTGGATCATTCATCATTTTGGACAGAGTTCTACAATTTTATCTGAAAAAAAATATTGACAATGTATAATATCTTCATCAATTCTACAATTCTGTTATAGAATAAAAGGGTTATCCGCATAAATATTAATGAATGTTGTCTCTTGCAGAATAGTATTTACTAGTAATTGAATGAGCATGATCTTGACTTTATTAAGAATTGAATGCATTCTTTTGAAGTTTCATTGGGGTATGAAAGCGTTGACCGAAGTACATTTTCAATGATGTTGAAAATGTAGTTCGATCAACGCTTTCATAACCCAATGAAACTTCAAAAGAATACATTCAATTCTTATAATTATATTTAAATCACACCAAAATTTAACATAGTTGAATTTTTCGTTGTGAATTTTATTTGTGTTCGATTATTTGCTGTTGGAAATTACTACGCCATTGATGGTTTACATCTGACGTCATCGTGGAGGCACGTGCAAATTCGGATTTGAGTTTCATTGGGATGTGAAACATCACTTTTATAATCATGTGACCACTTCATAACCAATCATATTGTAACATTTCAATGAAAAACGGAAGTAATGTAATTATAAGAGTTCAAGGGTTCTACAATGTCTTTCAAAGGTCACTTATCTAAAGGCATTTTTATCTTATCAAAAAAATAATAAAATATTGTTTATTAAGAAATGTTTGTGATGTTTTAATTAATGAGGTAGATGCAACCAAACGAAGATATCATTAATAAAAATAATTTTTTTTGGTATTGTGTACAAAATATTATTTAATTATTTTTAGCACAAATAACATACAATGTACACAGTCTTCATGTTTTGTTTCTTGTTTTACAATCACCCGTACAAAAGATTATTGATATAAAATCCAAATTTTAATTTTAAAATGAAACCCCATGAGGTAGTAACACTTTGTCAAATTATTAAATGGAGCTACCATTGCAGAATAAAGAGATAATATTAATAGAAACAGATGACAATAGTGGGTCTGTCTGTCTAACAGGGTTTTGGTAGTTAATATTTGTTAATTTCAACATTTAAAAAAAATTAAAACATAAAACTGAGGTTTAGAAAAGTTTTAAGTATAAAATAATTGTGTCAGTAACATATATCCCTACACAATATATATATAGAATTGTACCATTCATCTATTTAGACACAACACAAAGATAATTTTAAACCTATAAAACTGTCTAAGAAGGGATGCTAAAACTATACATGAATTTTTATTATTAAAAAGTGTTGGGTGAAATTGTAAATCAGACAGACTTTATTTGTGCAAAGCTATTATTGCAATAAATCAAATGCAAGAGAAAAAATCATAATTATCAACAAAGATTACAATAATGTCATTCAAAGTGATGTGTTTTTGTGTGAATAGTACATAATCATCTGTATTATGTTTTTAATAGCCAAAACGATAACATGCTTACTATAAACTTTACATAAACATAAGGTCGGCGTGTCTAAAGTAACGATAAACAAACAATATGGCTGACAATTTAAATAAACAAAATTGATGCAGCATATGAACACACACCAATTAATTCCTTCGATTACCAATATTCTGAACAAATTACGCATATTCGATTGTATTTAAAACTAGTATTAACGTATGTACATTTCGGATAAAATAAGATTATCAATTGTGCCTTATTTTGATATTATTTGATATTAACAAATGCTGTTAATATAAAATGGCATTTTACATGTAAATATTGCACACAACACTTGGATAACAGCTTAACAGATCAATAATCGTATATATAATTGATATAAATGTAAAGATAAATCATTTCTACATAACGTAATATCATCTATATATATTTGCAAACCTCATATTTTGGTAATTCTGATTTTTTCCCCCTTCGGTCCGTAAATATTAGTTTTTCGGAAAACGTCCAATATGGCGGTAATCAGGTCATTAAACAGGCCTACTCTTGGATGGAACCGGAACCATTTTTTCCTCATAAGGGAAATAACTCAAATAAAAATGTCGGAAACTGGAAATGATCTATTGCTTTGTTTTCTTTGTTCAGTATCTTGGACATTCTTTAATACATTATTCGTATTTGTATTTTGCAGTTGGTTACTATGCTAGATTAGTTGAGAACATGGTAACTTGGGGTTATGTTCGTAGCCAATCTGTCAGAGGAGCCCCGTATGACTTTCGAAAGTCTCCAAGTATGTATTTCATGTATTCCTCGCCATTTCTACGGATTTAAACTAATAACAAAGAACATAACTACAATAATATGGCAAGACAATCCACAAATTCATGAAACACGTACAAAGGGAAATAACTCAAGACTTATTTTAATTTTAATTGAGATTTATACAACAAAATTCAGTATTTAACGGGTAAAGAAATAACACATCAAATGTGTACTTGTTTCAAACAATAGATGTAACAATATAACGCTTTTCTATCATTTTAATAATCAATATCGAGCAGACGGTTAATAAGAACATAATCGGTGGTGTAATGGTTAGCGACAGAACGAACGTGGACCAAAAGACCTAGAACGATCAGACTCGGAACTCTAAAATTGGTATTTGCTGGTTGTCCGCAATGCATGCAACATTAATGAGTAAGAGCAAAGAATGGCTGGCTAAGAATCAGGAAAACGTGTCCGGGTGGAGCGACATGTTTATACGCGGACTGTTGTATCAGTGAGCTAGGACTACAAAAATCCAGCAAAAGTGTTTTGTTTTAGTTAAAAAAGGACTTCATCCTCATCTCATCGAAATGTAACTTGTTCTCTCCATGGCATAGTTGACATATTGCCCAACTTTCACAAAACAAGAATAACCCACGTTTAAAAAAAACATACAATTTTGAATTTCCCACAGATTTATTGGATTTTAGATTTTATAGAACTCTTTCGTAATGAAGAGAACACAAATTGCATTATCCTATCTATTCCGCCAAAGATAAGCAAGCAAAATAATTAAACCTAATCATATTTAACATGTGTGTTTTTGAGAAAATTAAACAAAATAAAAACGAAAACAAAACAAAAAAGAAAAGAAAAAGCAATACCCCGAGATATTTTGGTTGGTGTCGTTCAAAATGTCTGAAAACGACTTGGAATCGTACAGAAAAAGAGATGGTTCAGTGTTAGAGTGAGTGTCTGTTGTTTCGGCGACTAAATTGTGACCACTGTTAATTTCCGTCTCCGAATATTTCGGTAAAAGAAATAAACCTAAATATCGTCCATATAAACTCGGTTAAAGTATATTTTCTGGCTTGGGAGCAATAGCACCAAATGGTCTAAACACGATAGCCAAAATTGGCCATGGTCACCTATGTCTGAAGGAGGAAAAATTAGTTGTGATAATAATTATAATATTTAGGAACTGTAAACTGAAAAGAATATCTAAGCCATGTCAGTGTTGACAAACTGACTACTGGGCGGATTATTCCCATGGCGACTAATACTAGTAGTTCATTACTTATTTATTACTGAAATTTACTGTTCATAAATAATATACTACTCAGGCATAGGTGACCTTAGCCGATTTTGGCTATCCTCTTTAGGCCCTTTGGTTTTATTGCTCCCAAAACTTTGAATTATTTGGCTTTCCAATCTTTCGATTTTGGACGTACCTGATGAAGGTTATTCCAGAAAGGCGTGATGCACACTAAATTTGATATCTACGTTTTTAATATCCTGCATTTTCAGATGAACTTGATGGTTATTATAAGGATCTGACCATCCTCATAGAAGCTACATTTGCTATTAACAATAATACAAAGGTGGTTCTTATTGCCCATAGTTTGGGTAACCTGGTGATATTGTATTACCTCAATCACCAATCACAAAGATGGAAGGATAAGTACATAAGGTCCTTTATCACGATGGCTGCACCATGGGGAGGAAGCGTCAAAGCAATGAAAATGATTGCGTCAGGTAGTATTTATTTGTTTTTATTTATACCATTTGTTTATACCATTTATTTATACCATTTATTTATACAATTTGTTAATACCATTTATTTATACCATTTATTTCCTTTAACGTGGTATACAGATGCACTATATATACAATTGGAAGCAACCTAAAATAATTATATCTTACATAATTCGTGTGACGTAATTACTTAATATTGCGCATGGGCATCTAGGGTGTATTGACTGATTGTTTTTATTTAATTATATTTTAGGAGATAATTTGAATATTCCAATTATCAACGCATTAAAGGCACGTGCAATGCAACGATCCATGCCCAGTGCATCATTTCTCATGCCATCAAACCAGTTCTGGAATAACTCCGAAGTTTTAATACAAACAGCCATAAGGAACTACACAGTGTCTGACTATAAACAGTTCTTCGTAGAACTAAATTTTACTGATGGCTATTTGATGCGAGAAGACACTGGTAATCTGGTAAACCCACTGAAACCACCAAATGTAGAAGTACATTGTTTATATGGGTATGGCTTAGATACAGCTAAGAGCTACATCTACAAGAAAGGGCAATGGCCAGATAAACAACCAGAGCCAATTATGGGAGATGGGGATCATACTGTGAATATAAGAAGTCTGAAAGGATGTTTACCATGGGAACATCTTCAGAAACAACCGTTTTACTACAAAACATTCCACAGCATTGGGCACATTGAAATATTGAAAAGTTCCGTAGTTATTGAATACTTGAGGGAAATTCTTATTAAGAGATAAAATATTATTCATGATATTTGTCACATGTATTCACATATATTTTTCTAAGTGACACAATTCTAAATTTGTGATATAATTTATGAGGAATGGTTAATGTTAATCAGGAAGATCATCTCACAAACATAAACAAGCCGATGGTAAATATATATATATAAATAGGGTTTGAAATTTCGTGATTAAATGATATCTAGTTTTGAAATGGTACATTCACGAAGGTTTCTTCCATCCGTTTGGGCTAGGGTTATGGTGTTTAACACTACTTTCAACAATATTTCAGTAATATTGTGGTGGTCAGTTTTATTGATAGAGGAAACCGGAGGACCCGGAAAAAACCACCGACCTGCCGCAAGTCGCTGACAAACTTTATCACATAAGGAGCGGGATTCGAACTCATATCGTCCACCTGTTTGAAAAATAAGATATTTAAATCGGAATAAACATAACCACAACTTAAAATTTTTCCAAGAAGCGAAATTGATCTCTAAGCAATGAAAATAACTGTTTTTAAGTTTTTATTTTCTTTACTATTATCGAGTTATCCCGCTTTTTCTGAACGAATTCATGACATTTAGTAAATTCAAATATACAATATATTAGATTACAAATGTTAAATTAGCTTGATTATACGTCATGTATTCACATACATGTACTTTCAAGTAATAAACTGTTTTACTGATACATGTACCAGGGAATTTTCTTATAGGAATTCAAGAAATTAGTAACGATTTACCAATAGATGAGCTCACTTCATTATTTGGCAATGAAATTCTCAACGACGAAAAAAATACAAAAATATTCTTACAAGTTCAAAAATTCATTCAAGACACAGGTCGCTTCACAATAAATTGACTACTGTATGATAATGTGTTCTGATGTTTATATTGTTTACCGTTCGCGACTGACATCGAAAGTTTATTTCTTTTGTTCTTTTTTTCTTTTCTGTTTGTTTACAACAGTATGCGACAATGGATAACTCATCTTTAATACCATATTATAATACACAAAGTTAACTAAAAGTACTTACATTTGGCGAAATGATGTATTATTAATCCAATAACTAACAACACGTGCTACTGTCTGTGATTTTAATTCAAGAACCGGAGAAGATGATGATTATGTAAATGTTAATTTTGAACATGGTGAAAATAACATAGATGAGTTTATCGAAAATCATGCTGGTATTTTAGAAAACCTAAACATACCACTAAAACGTAAAAATGTTGATAAAACTAAAAATAAATATGGAAATATGTTGCTTAATTTTTGTAAAGCAAACCAGTTGTTTATTGTAAATAGTCGTATTGGTGATGACAAAGGTATTGGTAGATTAACATGTAGAAATTCCAGTACTGTAGATTATTGTATTAGTAGCCCATAATTTTTAAAATCGTTTGTAAACTTCACTGTACGAGATTTTAATTGTCTTTTTTCTGACGTCCACTGTCCGCTTGCTATTTCATTTTCATGCAACTCCGTCAAAGATAAAACTAATCCGGAAAGTATAGAAAACAACGGTGTAGCCAGAATCAGGAAATGGGATGTAAACAAGCAATTAGATTTCCAAAACAATATAGAATCTTCTAAAATGACCAAACTTTCAGATAAACTAGAAAATCTACCACACGAAAGAATTAACCCAAATATAATAGATTCATTAACAGGGGATTTATGTAATATTTTGATCACGTCTGCCAGGAAAACCCTTGGTTCAAATTCAGATAAAAACCATAAGGAAAAACAGTTTTTAAGTAAACCATGGTTTGACTTAGACTGTAAATTCGCCCGAAAAAATTATAGGAAAATAAAGAGACGATTCAAATCTAGAAAGACCGACTTATTACATTCAGAGCTACGCGACGCTGAAAAGAAATATAAAAATCTTTTAAATAAAAAATTCAGATTATTCTCAAAATATGACAAAAAATCTAGATGAATTACATTCGACAAACCCAAAGGATTTTTGGAAATTATTAAATAAAGGGAAGAGAAAAAATCAACCTGATATTGGCATTGACAAACTTTTCGACTTTTTCAAAGATCTAAATTCCGATTCAGAAGGTAACGTTTACGAAGGTCAACTAGATATGGATGAAGGAACTTTAGAGCAAATCAATAGCCATATTAATTTACCAATAACAAAAGACGAAATTTTCAAATGTGTCCGAAAACTTAAAAATGAAAAAGCAAGCGGTGAAGATGAAATAATAAACGAGTATATCAAAAGTACGGTGAACCAGTTTATTAATGTTTATGAAAAATTATTTAATGTTATATTTGATAATGGTATTATGCCTAGCAGTTGGTTAATTGGGATGATAAAACCTATCTATAAAAATAAAGGCGATAAATTTGACCCCAAAAATTATCGACCGATTACAATTGTAAGTTGCCTCGGTAAACTTTTCACTGCAATACTGAATGAGAGATTAACTGAATTTTCTGACTCTTTTTCTGTTTTAAGTGAAAACCAATCTGGCTTCCGCAAAGGATATTCCACTTCAGATAATATGTTCACTTTGCAATCTTTTTTTGAAATTCTAAAATGTAAAAAGAAAAAAATGTACTGCGCATTCGTTGATTTTATGAAGGCCTTTGATACTGTTTGGCGAGCTGGTTTATGGCATAAAATGTTACTAAACAATATAAATGGGAAAATGTACAATGTTATTTTTAATATGTATTGTAATATAAAATCATGTATTGTGTTTAATAAGTGCAAATCAGATTATTTTGCATGTGACAATGGAGTTAGACAGGGAGAAAATTTATCTCCGTTTTTATTTTCCTTATTCTTAAATGTTACAGGCTTAGAATCAATCTCAGGCGATCTCGAAAACCAGTTAAATATTTATTTGAAATTATTTATAATACTATATGCTGATGATACGGTTATATTATCAGAATCTGAGAGTGATTTACAGGCACAGCTCGATGCTTTTCCTGAATACTGTTTAACCTGGAAGCTGAAAGTTAACATTGATAAAACTAAAATTGTCATATTTGGGAGTGGTCGTACACCTCAAAATTTATCTTTTAAATATAATGGCTCCGAAATTGAAGTAGTCAAAAACTTCAATTATCTCGGTATTATTTTTAGCAAAACTGGCAATTTCAATCTGGCAAAAAAACGTTTAGTGGATAAAGCAGTTGTTTCTATGTATGCAGTACTGAAATTAGGAAGAAAACACAATTTATCTATAAAATGTCTATTAAGTCTTTTCGATAAAATGGTTAAACCAATTTTACTTTATGGCTGCGAAATATGGGGATTTGGAAACAATGACGTGTTAGAAAAAGTACACTTAAAATTTTGTAAAATGATTTTGAACCTCAAGACGTCTACTCCGAATTATATGATATATGGTGAATTAGGTAGATATCCGGTCGAAATCGACATTAAAATTAGAATTATTTCTTTTTGGGCAAAAATTATTTGTGGAAAACAATCCAAAATATCATGCATTATGTATAGTTTATCACATCATTTGTATTCGCAACAAAATTTCGATATTAAATGGATAAAATGTTTGGAAAAAATATTAAGCGAAACTGGTTTTTCTAATATATGGCAAACGCAAACTTTCAAAAGCATCGAGTGGCTAAAACAAAGTATAAAACAAACATTGTTAGACCAGTTTTTACAGGATTGGAATTCGTCAGTCCATAATTCCCCTAAAGCATTTAATTATAGAATTTTCAAAATTGATTTTAAATTTGAAGAATATTTTAATATTTTAGATGAACAAAATTCCCTTCTTTTATGTAAATTTAGAACTACAAATCATAAATTGCCCATAGAAAAGGGAAGATGGAGTAATATTCCGAGGGAAAAATCGCTATTGCGAACTTTGTCAAAAGAATCAAATTGGAGACGAATATCATTACATATTTGAATGTACTAATTTAAGCGAAAAACGTACTTCACTACTTCCAAAACATTTAATTGAACGTCCCAATATAATAAAATTCAAAAATTTAATGACTAGTGAACGGAAACCAATCCTGCAAAAACTATGTAAATTTATTAGATATATAAATATGATAGTTTGTCCTCCCGGCTAATTCCATCTGTCGATTTACTGTATTTGTATATATTGTATATAGTTTAATCTGTCCATTTATTTGTAACTTCTCTGTATATGTGCTATGTATGCACTGTCAGTTTGAGAAATAAAGATTATTATTATTATTATCTATGTCCCAGTTTTTTGTTTGTTTTTTTATATACTCCGGTCTGTTTGATTGGTTACCTTTAATGGTATTCCATTGTTGCATTCTGCTTTATTGCAACATTTTTTGTTTCATGTCTTCATGTGAAAATTTTAGAGAAATAATGTAATAATAATGCTTATCATATTGTATATTGTATGTATATGGAGAAGACAATACTAAGTTGAAAAACTTGTGTCTGATCCTTTTGTCATTATTTAGACAATCAAATATGTTTAAATTAAATGTATCAGGGTTCGATGCAGTTTTCTCGTATATCTAATCTTCGTTGTAATAAAATTGGTGGTAATCCCAGATTAATATATTATTCCTCCGTGGACAAAATATCCACCAACAGTTACATTGTATCAATGATAGAAAGAAAAGCTATGGATAATGCATGCGTAATATCATTCTCTATCCAGAGTTGTCGTTCCTGCTACGCTACACGACATCTCTGTCAACGCTCATTTTACAAGATTTTTGTAAAATTTAGAAACAGTAAAAAAAAAATGTACTTAAAATTGTTTTAATTATTGTAAATATCAATAAAGATGAAAAACATTTTTTTACTGTTTCTAAATTTTACAAATATCTTGTAAAATGGGCGTTGACAGAGACGGAGTGTAGCGTAGCAAGAACGACAACTCTGGATAGCGAATGGCGTAATATATGTGGTAAAAACTTACTGCATGGAAAATAGCTTTGAATATAAAGCTAAAGTGGCATTTCATGAATATATCTATTTATGCTTTTTTGAAATAACCTTCATCAGATACGTTTAAGATCGAAAGATTGGAAAACCAAGTGTTTGTGAGCAATATAACCAAAGGGCCTAAGAATGATAGCCAAAATCGGTAAATGCCCTTATGCCTGAGGAAGTAGCTGATTAACTAGATGTATTGTATGCATGATTGATTTGTAATTGATTTTCGTGATAAAATTCTTTTTAACACCATCTCTCCAAAAGGCTTATTATGATATATCTTGTTTTTTCTACTGTTGCCCATGCATGCTAGCTCAGTCAGGTATCGAATAATTCACTTTCACGTTTCTTCCCAATTGTTTATAGTATTACACTTGTATTTTTTTGCTTATGCTGTTAAAATAAAGTAGCAAACTCTAACATCTCATATCTCTTTGTGTTTCATTGTTTGTCAGTTTTCATGTAGAATAATAATGAATGTCTATCTCGAATGATTTCAATTTTCCTATTGTGAACTTTCCATTCATATGTAGCAACATTCCAACAGCACATGCATAAGGAGTATACATCTCTCATTCATGACTTATCACCGGGTTTGTAAAGTTCTAGATTAACACAACGGGTGCCACTAGTGGAGCAGGAACCGTTTACCCTTCCGGAGTACCTGATTCACCCACAGTTGGGTTTTTTAGGTTCGTGTTACTCGATCTTTAGTTTTATGTGTATGTTTTATAGATCGTTGTTTGTCCTTTTGTAATTTTTTCTTTTGACCATTGTGTTGTCTGTTCTTCTTCGATTTACGGGTTCTAATTACCCCTTTGGTATCTTCAAACTCTTCTTATAACATTTAGAGGACAAGTCGATAATTACTGTATTCTTAATATATGCTGTTGTTTGTACCTTTTTTATAACTATAAATATCTGTTTGCTAACAGTTACTGGCAGTCCTGTAATTATAGTTTTGTTGTATCTACAGACTTTATAGACAAACACTCGTGTCTCAATAACATATTTATATATATAATTTGTATGGACAATTTTTATCCCGGCACGTTTTTGTGCCTGTTCTACGGCAGTACCTGGATTTCCAACGCCATATATCGTTGTCTTGTTTGTATTGTATGATTTCATGCGAGAGCTGGTTATTGTTTTCCAAGCCAGGAAAAGGAGAGGTCATGTATATGCATGTTAGTAGGATATTGTTTGCCTCTGTTTCTACGGTGTGTCGATTGGATTTTAGAATTGTTCCACTTGTTTGTATGGGGGGGGTCTCATGTCTTATTTACGTTATTTGTGTTTGTTTCCGTATAGTTGTGTTCAGTTGTGCTATTGTTTTGTTCGTCTTTGTCTTGTATACACTGCGTTTCTCTGGATTGTTCATATTTGGATTGCCCATCGGTATTCTCGTGATTGTTCATATTTGGATTGCCCATCGGTATTCTCGTTTATTTCCGAGAGTATGCCATTTTTGTTGTTGTCTTTGCCATTTTCATACTCAATATCATTAATATGTTAAAATAGTTGAAGAATCCAAAATAAATACAAAAAAGACATCTAGAAAGTTTAGACGGACATCGTGCACCATCATTGTTTTGCTAAATGACCACTTTATGCGATTGAACACATACGAAATGATCTGTATATATTTTACTATTTGTTTGCAGTGAAGAAGTCATGACCTTATAAAATTCCATTTGATCAGAACATTAAGTACTTAAATTTGATACTTTAAATACTAAAGCTGCTCTACTTGAAACGCTTTCAGGACTCTACAATAAATTTTTGTCCACTTGTTAATCGTACAACTTGTATGAATTTATATTTGTATATTTGTCCAAAGTCAAATAATGTTTGTCTGATCAATAACAACCCATCAATTCAATTCATTTGGACTTCTTAACTTGTCCTTCGGGCAAGCAGTTTTATTTTAGCTCTTCTCAATCAAATTTACACTGGTAGGAACATGTTTGACAAGCATTATTGTAGAGCCCTGGTATTAATATATTATTAGAAAAAAATGTGAGCATCTTTTCATTTGTGATTAAATGTACATTTAAAGTCAAAATCGTCTGCATTTCATTTTTATAATAGTGAGAAAATGAACGCGAAAAAGACGCTATATGGAATAACCTATCGAACTTCTTCCTTAAAGAACTGTTGACTATAAAATTGAGATGGTTAAAAATTGTGCTCCTCTATTTTAATATATCTAACAACAAAACAAGTTGGCTAAACTGCTGTCTTCGGTCTACGCACTAATACTTTACTATTTTTCTGCACTTTCTTTTTAAATCTATTTTTGTCGGCTTCAGTCAGTGAGTCTCTCCTCTGTGAATAAAACGATTTACTCGGAAAAGAAGAGTTTCTACTTCGAGGTCGTTGAATCTTAGCTGTAGATGGACGAACAGGTTGCTGTGCATCAATTCCTAATTTATCAAATTCTTGAAACAAGTCTATAGATACCGGTGTATCAGATCTAGGTCGATAGTCTTTTGGTTTGTTACTAGCCTGGCCTCGACTATAAGTAGTGTTACATGACTTAGGCCGACCAAGAACAATATTGTTAGCGTTTATAAATTTCGCATTGTGTTTTGTCTGACAACTTCTACAATATTTCGGATTTGCAGACCTCTGCACTGTCATTTTTTCATCAGAACGGGACTGACGCATGCGTTGATCGTATTTTGTATCTGAACAAGTTTTTATACAAAATGGCTGTCGGCATAATTCGCACACTTCAGATTGCACATTTTTTTCTGGACAATCTCCAGTACATGCTGGTTGCAAACATTTACTGCAGCACCGTTTATCACGGGGACATTTTGCACTCATCGCCCTTTTCGAAACTCTCTTGTTAATTTGCGCAGTGCGTTTCTGTTCCCAGTCTTCCGTTTCTATTTGGAGACGTTCCAATTCGACCATTCTGTCCAGTAGGTCGTCAACACCTTTTTCACGTGTTCTATGACGTGTTTGATCACGCCAGTTCCATTTCAAACGCGCAATTTGACGTAAGTCCAAATCTTCAAATGGGTCAGGTAAAGGGTTAGCAAATGCATAAATTGGAAAATGCACATTGTCTGCATCAAAATCGAATTTTCGCCAACCTTTTGCAGAATCCGGAAGCACTAATGAATCCAGTTTCTCTGGTCGTAGATACAGATCTGGTGCTAACCGATTTTCATCTACTTCCGGTTCATAATCGCTATCGTCTTCATCATCGCTACTACTTGTGTCGTCTGTTGGAGTACTCTCAATTCCACTTGTGCTGACGTCATCATCTTTGGGTTTTGGCGGACTATCATTGCGTTCGGGTTTAATCAAGTTTTTCGGTATTTCGCCATATGAAGTAGAGGAAATATTATCACTAAGCAGATGTGATAGTACACGCGGATTCAGAGAATCAAAATTTCCAGGTCGGACGTCAGTAGGTGTTTCGGATCGTTTCTGCTGTGTTCGGTTTCTAAATGCAGATGGTGGAACAGATTTCGGCCTCACTTTGGCTGAACAACATCTTGTTGACTGGGATGAATTGCTGAAAATAAAACAATAGTTATATATTTTTATTTTTATTTAAATGAACATTTTCTTTTTACTTCAGTTGACATCTTTTTTTTTTTTTTTATTATTGATGCTGAAATCCTAACGTTAAAATATTATCAGTCACGTTGATTTTGTTATCCTTTCAATAATAACGCGTAACAATATTACCAGATTCAATTCTTCTAATAAATGAAAATAAAAATACATGTAAGTATGTTTTAACAATGCAGTGTACATGTATACATAACAGAGTATGTAACAATATATGTATATACAAAAAAAACAAAACATGAAAAACATGAAAACTTATTTAGGTCACGAATTATACAATTGCTTTGTATTATTGAACTGGTTTTGTTTTTATTTTATCCGAGTTAGATGAATACTGCACCACAACCATGTTGTTTCGGTATATATGCCATTGTCTTGTTTGGCTAAAATGACAGAAGAAATAGTGTGGTCAGGCAATATTTGCGGATTCAGCTTTATGGCCTTACACTCGACAAACGAGAATATACAAACAGTGACCAAAGTTGTGCTCGGCTTGCTCTTTTTTTATAATGGCAATGGTAATTTAGTTATTTGTTCCATGTGGGAATTTTTGCTATCTGTGAACATTGTTCAGAAGACATACAACTTTCTCTGAAAGTGATATTTATTCTGATTGTCTTTGCACACAGGAACAGCTAATAGTTATATATATATTTTTTTTCAATTCTAACCAATATACATCTGTATGTATTTTGACAATAGTGTTAGCTAAGAAAAATAATAAGGTCGAGACGGAAACAGATATAGACAGAGTTCCATGGTGTAAAAGATATGAATAATGATAAATGCAAAGCAAAAAAAAGTGCAGAAGCATTTTTAATCTTAGACCGACACAGGAATCCGTTACCAAGTAGGTCGACTACTTGTTGCTTATCTGCGAGGTCCACCGGGCATTACCGTTGCCCAAATGCCCACGTGGCTAGCACGTCTTTATATCGTAAACAATTCCTTTAATCCTGTCACTTAAAATCATTTAATTTGGATCCTGATCACATCTCGTCACTATATAGTATGTACTGCCATTCTAGGCTTTAGCCAATTAAATATAATTGCTGAATATAATATCGCATCCAACATTTACCAACTTTATAGCGTAAACGTGTGACGCGAGCGACAACGGCAACATCACACCACTGCTAGACCAATCTAAAATTTACAGTGCAATGAACTGTTATCTAAGAATCAACCTTTCGTGTGAAACCAAAAACCAGATTGCAAAAAATAAAATTCCGCCTTCCTGTGATGTCTGTTATTTCATTCAACAGAACTGTTATATATGTGGTGCACTATAACATTAACTTACATCTGAACTATTAACGGCAGTGATTCCAATAACTTAATAAGTCTGCAAATTTTTTTTAAATAAAAAGTACATGTATACAAAAGGTTAAATTAACAGGGACTGCTTAATTAATGTGACATACAATTCCGAATTGTTAAGGGCAATGGTAAGACGAAATGACAAAAAAATACATGATTTGAGACGAACTATCATGTGCTTAGAGACCTCCTGTTCTTGTAAGAAATATGTTGTTGTTTCCCGGTGAGTGATTTTTAGGTATATATTTAACAATTACACCTTTAATAAATAATTAATAATTTTCGGATGTTATGAACAACAAGGGATAAAACGCATGGTTTCAATTTTATCGTGTGGACATATTCTCAAATAAATTGTGCACAGAGTTGACGACGGACGAACATGATGAACAGTGCTCAACCATTATACAACCGCACAGACGTCGCGTACAGTATTGGTGCTATAAAGCGTAACGTCAAAAACGTCGCAGTTTTTTTCCAGATATTACGTCGAAAACACTAAAATTACGCCAAGTACCCGTTTGGACATTTTGCTAAGAAACCGCAAATAAGCTGCATATATGAGATTTTTCTGTGAAATTCAACCATTTTTGGTATAGAAAAATACTTTGAAAAGCACATCGTAAATATCTCTGTAAGAAATATTCAACCTTCAGTAAAAAAAAATATAGCATGGAATACAAGAAGACGACGCTTGAAATGGTCGCGTTACAACGATGTGGGACATTTTCATTATAATTCGTAAAACCGTTAAATTTTGAACAGAAACATCTTGAATTCCCCGATTTTTCGATTTTTCAGTTCTATATTACATGCACATTGTGAATATTTACTTTTGTTCTGTTATGATATATAGAAATTATATTTTATGATTAGTTTACTATTACTCTACAACAAAATTTTCCGATAAATTGCAGCGTCTACATCTCAAACCTCATCTGGATGGTGGCCATCTTGAATGGGAAACAAGCTTAACGTCATAATCCCATGCGTATAAGTAATTGGCGGACTTTTCCGTCGTTGCTTGCAAACAAATTTTAACAATGTTTCCTTAATATTAATTATATATAATTATTATGCCAAAATTCGTTTTAATTATCGGATTTTGAATTATTTAAGCATAAGATTGTTAATGCTTGCAAAATTTTGAAGCTTTTGATATATAATACGTCTAACTTCAATAAAAATTAAAAGTCTCATAGATATTTTAAAATGAATTAGCGCAGTATCCCCAATACCGTGCGTGACGTCACTGTAGTTTTGATTGTTTAAAATGTGAAATAAGGTAATTTGCTATTAGTAAGAAAGGATATAGATGTAAATGAACATGAGAGATTATCCAATATCAAACGAAAATAAAGTAAACAAACAACACCTTTATTCTTGTTCTGTATTTCACAACCATAGTAAGGGCTTCAACTATGAGCAAAACTCATACCCTAAAATGAGTGTGACACTGTCCCTAAGTCTGCAGCTATAGGCGGTACTCTTTAAAATAATTTAATATATATATTATAACTAATATCTACATATTAAATCGTTTACTTTATTTAAATTGCAAGTATCATATTCGGTGCGGGATAGCAATGTAATGGTCGTTATATTCGCTGCGGGATAGCAATGTAATGGTCGTTATTATAAGTATTACAACTATTATAATATAAGTTTTTCGATCAATCCTCTTATGGTATAATTTTGTGCATTCCTTTTAATACTAAGTGGAATTGTATAATACAATTAAAATATACTTCTTTACAAATTCTTATGCCTGGTCATCTTTAAAGAACTAGTTCTTAATATATCGTTGTAAATTGCGATATTTGAGCATTGATCAAATATCTTTATATTATTCGTGCTTTTCTTTTATAATGTATCACGAATTTAGAGTAATTGTCTGCGATGAATGCAGAATTGATAAACAAATGTAAAGCGAGAGAGGCGCTGTTCAATTAGAAATAAATTAAGACGCGAGTTTAGATATTGAGTTGAGTAATTGTCTAGGATGAATGCAGAATTGGCAAACAAATGTAAAGGGAGAGAGGCGCTGTTCAATTAGAAATAAATTAAGACGCGAGTTTAGATATTGAGTTGAGTAATTGTCTAGGATGAATGCAGAATTGGCAAACAAATATGGAGGGAGAGAGGCGCTGTTCAATTAGAAATAAATTAAGACGCGAGTTTAGATATTGAGTTGAGTAATTGTCTAGGATGAATGCAGAATTGGCAACCAAATATGGAGGGAGAGAGGCGCTGTTCAATTTAAAGGATTTTGTTCAATATTGTATAATATATGGACAGACGAAACATGATTGACAAAAGTGGGTGGTGATGTTCTTTATTTACTTTCTATATTTGATAATATCGAAACAGACAAAATAAAGTGTTGTATCTCGATATACCTAATCAAATTTAATCGGTTGACAATATCTGTTCTAGTTTATGGACAAGTAAAGTTGACAGAAACCAAAGGTATCCAAAAGGCGTAATACGAAAGACAAACGTTACAATGGGAAAAAAGTGAAAAGGGCAAAAAGACAAACAATAGTCGATCAAGCAATATACAGAAGACTATAAAGATAGAGCAACACGAACACTTCTAAACACGAGGTGAACTGAGGTGATCAGTAAGACCAGTCGTTAAATACTGTTAAACGAAACGAACATCATCACCTGATATGAGAATCGTGTTTGACACCAGTATATATAGATAAATACAAATAAACAAACAAATTGTAATCGCGTAATATTCACTGTCAATTTAATGAGAGCTCGAAGCTATTCCTTAATTAATAAAAAAAGAAAAAAAAAGAAAAGCAAAATAAATTGAGCATGACTTTCAAATCAATTGACCTGTTGAACCTTCTATTAAAGGTCAAAAGGTTAATGCATATGGTGCACGCTTTATTTTTTTGTCATCTGTTAAATAGATGCTAAATGTAATGTATTTACAGTAAGACCTTTAATTAACTTAAACACGCTCTTAGCGATTTTTCATTATCTCAAATTAAGGCACATAGCCTAATATATCATTATTATAGATCAATTTGTTTTCATTTTATTTGTACGTTGTTACTATGTCTTTGTCCATTTGACTTGTGTACGTTGTTTGTATAGATTCCTTGTATTTGTATATGCCTTCAACCCTTCGGGGTAAAATTGAGCATTGAATAAAGTTATTAAAGCCTTATAACATTTGGAGTTACAAGAGAGAACTTGAATGGTTGTACCCGGCAGCGGAGAAAATAAGTAATATGTCTGTCTATACAACCGAGTTCCCCGTAGTCTAATACACGTGTTACCTTCATTCATGAAAATTATAATATATAATGAGGAATAATACACTGTTACAAATAAAAAAATGACATGCCTGTACCAAGTCAGGGTCATTACGGTTTTCACAGTTTTCCGGTTGTTGACTGATTTTGTCTGTTTATATAATTATGAGTTTTTACTTTCCCTTTGTAAGATTGCTCGGAGTTCGGTAATTTTGTTATTATCCTTATTTATGATAAATTAAAATAAAGCTATCAACATTAATAGACGGTTTTGGTTCCCAAAAAATCATTCTATACCGGTTACAAGTGACTAAAAATCCGTTTTCATTATGTTAAACTTTTGTAAATATAAAATATATCAAATATTCCTTTAGTCTTCCTTAATCAATACCATTGTTGTTTGAAATTTTATAAATGTGTCAGTAATAATGCATTAAGTAAGTCATTGGGAAATACCATTTGTAAAACGAACCGATTTATGTCAGATTAAATGATTTATCCTATCATGTCATCTTGTGCAGGTTTTAAAGGAGGTGACATGTTTTGTATTCCAATTGGAAGTTCACAGAGGTCAGAAACATGTCTACAAATTAAAACAATAACAAATGATCCATGATAACACTGAATCACCATTTACTATTGTTTATGATTACTATACATTATCCCCCTTTTATAAGGTAATCTCCAGGGGCGGATCCAGAGGGGGGGGGGGGGGGGGCGCCCCCACTAAAATTGGAAAAAATATGATTTTTTGGCGTAAAATCGTGATTTTTCACACGAAATACCCCAACAATTTTCGCGCCTCCCTCCGCAATTGGAAAAAATATGATTTTTTGGCGTAAAATCGTGATTTTTCCCACGAAATACCTCAAAAATTTTCGCGCTTTCCTCCGCTCGACGCAATTTTTTTAAGTGCGTTCCCCCTAACTTGAAATCCTGGATCCGCCCCTGATCTCTTCTGCAGTCAAAAGGTGGTCCCATAAGAGGGTGTGTCCTCTCTTGCAAGGGACAATATTGCAGCAATTTACTACCTCAGTGGATACAAAATCTGGTCTTATAAGTAGGGTGACCTCTCTTGAAGGGGATAATTTTGTAGCAATTTACTACCTCGGTGGATCTGAAGTCTGATCTTATAAGTAAGGTGATCTCTCTTGAAGGGGACAATTTTGTAGCAATTTACTACCTCCGTGGATCTGAAATCTGGCCTGATGATAAGACTGGCGGCCTTTAATTGGAATGACTTTGTAAGAGGTGGACAACATGCAAGGGAAATTCATAATAAAAAAGTAAAACTGGCGCATAAACAACACATGTCCAGTCATAACACAAGGAACACACTGTATACCATGAAATACCAAAACAAACGAAGTCCATATTATTTTGCCATTTAAGGCAAAAGATAACATAATATTTTATCATAATTATCCAAATTATTATGGAAATATACATAAACAGTTACTATATATAGCTAGTATACATAACATTTAGCTTACCTGTCATTTTGGCAGTTAATTGGCTTACATCTTAAATAGGATGTCTCTAACTCCTGAGTATTTAAAGGTGGCCAATCTTTGGGTTTAAAGGCACGTAGACTAGCAGCTAGCTGGGATCTGTAAAGTTGTGTAGCATTCTCCAATGGTGTCGGGTGTGGTTGCTGGTACAATTTCTAAAAATATAATTGAAAAAATATGAAATTATTTTACAAGAAGATTGAAGAAACCAAAGGGTTAATCAGAATCCGTATATCGAAGAAGAATAGACAACACAATGGCCAAATGAAAAAGTACAAAAGGACAAACAACAATCTACAATATTTTTCTTCACAATATAATAATAAAACAATACAGAAATATACATTATTACACATTACCTGCAATCAGCGAATTGACGTAATGGCACAAAATAACACTGTTGCTAAGTATACAATCAGAATTTTCAAAGATTATTAATTATTAATACACTAATATTGATAATAGCATTTAAATATTCCAGAAATTCTTAGATTATTTTTGCTCATCGTCCGTATCCATGACAACTGAAGATGTATAAAAGGAATATATACCTTTTTTGTAATCAATAATTGCTATCTTTGAAGCACCTGTCAAAGAAGTGAAATATACATGTGTGTCGTGACAATAGATCATTACAATCCATTTGACTTCCGCTGACAAAATGTTTCTTTTGATAATGTAATTACATGTTGCAATATAGTGTTAATTTCAAATAAGATGAAAGTGTTCATCGTTTAGAACATTTCATATCTAGTCATGCTTAATTAGCAGGCAAATCTCTTTTTCGCATGATTTGGACCTAAAATATTGGTTAATGGCTACCAGATTACACGTTTTAAAGACATGCTTGTATCACCTGCTAGAAGATTTACCTTGATTCGTTCTTTAATAATTAAATCGACTTTCTTTAATTAACCTTTTCCATCGAATAATTAAGTCAGAGGAGAATTTTGACAAAATGATGTAAATTTGCAATGACATTATTAGTTTGACTGTGGATGTACATACAATATCGTTCGTGTATTTACTCTATCAATATAATCAAATTTCGTTATTTTCTTGAATACACCAAAATCAATGAACAATTAACCACACTATGTCAAACTGGCAAGATATCCAAGTACTCAGCGTATTCCGTGGCATGCATACTATATTGTGTCGTTGATTTTAACCTAATATCGGTTTTAGCGACACATATTAGACCGTATAAAGGACAAGGAGACGCGGACATCTTGATTGACAATGATATTATTGGTCTATAATTATATAAAAGAAAAGCTTAAACAGTGATGGTCAAGAAATCCATCAATAGCAACAAAACGACCTCAAAACCATGGAACATACATAATAAGACGACGATATATAACGTTGGAAATCTAGGTTTTGGCTTGGGATGGACACAAACATGTGGCGGGGATAAATCGGTTAATAGGATTAAACATGCACTTGACCTGTTCATAATATCAAATATACTTCTTTAAATCAACATCTGACAATTTGGTCAAAGGAACTTTATACAATCCGTTCGATCTCTCTTGCTTTTTCTTTATTGCTTGTAACTGAAACCGCTGTCAAAATTTGGTCGGTGCAATTCCATTGGTTAACTTGAAGTACACCTGAACGTAGGGTAAAATAAAAGGTGTACATCATGACTAACGGTCATCAAATTGTCGAGTACGAATTTTGTATCTCATACTCGAAAAAAAATCCAGTCAGAACGTCTTTTCCAATACATACAGCGCTCTGATTGGTCGATTAAGAAGTACATGTACCAGCAGTTTTAATTGTGAGATCTGATGATATTATCATACGATTTTTAACATACAGAGAAACGTGGGCGGTTTTCACCGGATATTTCCTGTTTCCTCAATAAATAAAAGTGACCTTCAAAGATATAACAAAATTATTGCTTAACGTGGCTATAAAACTTCTTAGATATTTCCTATATAATAAAAAAATTGTTTTATTCAAATTTGCTTAAAACTAGTTATATTATTGAAACAAAAACATCAAAATACAAAACTCTGTATTTGATTTAATATTATTTCCCCGTATTTTCATTGTGAGTTCGAACCTCGATACAACATTATGTGAAAGAGATTGTTAGTAACTTACAAGTCGGTGGTATTCCTCCAACAATAAAACTGACGGCCACGATATAACTGAAATATTGTTAAAAGTGGCGTAAAACACCATAAACCAAACCTAAATCAAACCCATATTTTCAAGATTATCTATTAACAAATTTTATGACGACATATACGTCATATAAAATACGTTCTTTGTAATCGGGGAGTGTGCTTGGTACTTAGAACTAAATATACACCCTCTTCATAAATGTTTTTCTCAATTTTTTTTTTTTGGTAGTCGACTCTTTTCTTTTTTTGACCAAAAAGGATGTCAAGATTAATTTATTATGTTATAAAGGAAAGAGATTAAACAGAAGAACTACTGATAAAGACCGTCTCATAGACATCATATCATAGACGATTAGAAAGGTAATACGGGTTGGTTCTTTGGTCATGCATGGCCCTAGTGCTTAAAACTACTAAAAGCTGAGGATTCCGAAAAATAACTTACCGTTCGGAACAAATTATTAGTATTTTTATGCACGTGGCCTTGATTTTATTGCAACAAGATGTACTAATAAAATACTACAGACTATTCAATATTCAAAGTTCAAGATTAATTTAATGTTGATAAATCAAAGTTGAATTATAATAGATTGGTAAAATTAATAAGAGGCTAAGATTAGATTAGAACTGTAGTCTAAAGGGTGAATCAGGGTGACTAGTTTAGTAAACTGTCCGTCATAACAAATTAAGGACTTCTATTCAGCAGGTGACTTTGTTAACTAAGGTAAGTAATCTATCTTATTAACTTAATTTGAGTTAGTGAAGCAGGGTGACTAGTAAACTGTCCGTCATAACATAGTAAGAACTTCTATTCAGCAGGTTACTTTGTTAATTAAAGGTGTTATTGAGGTAATTAATCTATTTTATTGAACAAATTTTAGTTATTATTGATTGGTTGATTGATATGTAACCTAATATGAGTAGTGTTTCACGACAAACATAAGTTTAGAAACAAATACAAAAAGCATATAGGTAAAAGGTGGCACTATCATGGAGAAGTTATTTAATTTCCACGGGTTAAAGAAAATTTAATATATAGGTACTGAAAATGTGTATTATGTCATCTATGACCACTGGAAACTGCCACTCGGAAAGAACTGTAGCCTCAAAGGTTCTAAGCGTGATGTCATAAACTATGAACGGTGCATTCTCCTCATCACATGACACCAATGTATGTCAGGATGATGTTGGTGGTGAATTATGAACGAGGAATTCAGCTAACAGAGGGCAAGAGTTTATTTCACAACCGGAGAATTTAAGCTGTGTATTTTGTTATTCCCCACAGTCATTAAATGCCCTGTAAGAGGAAGTATATCACACTATTCGGGTCAACTTATGTCCAATTTCCACAGGCTGTATGTATTATATCTATTGCTTACTCTTATGGGTAATGATATGGATGAAATGAAATATCCTAAATAAAGAACATCTCAGAGGAAAAGATATGAATTCTAATACGCTTATCAAAATTGATGAATTACATGAAAATTCGTATTGATTTTCTTTCATGTAGGTTTTTGGTCTCACCTAAATTTAAACAAATCTTCCGATAACTGAAATTCTAAATATAGATTAAGAAAAAGCAAACATAACAAATAGATAGTGAGTAGCAACACAGTTTGGTGATTTCACACATTTTAAAATTTCGTGGTGGAAGCAAAAAGAGTGTTATTTCCGCGCATGCGGTCTTACAATCATGCTATGTCAGTGATGCGCTTACCTTCCCAGGTACAAGATTTACTTGCTAAAACACACAAGTGATCAAAATTATTTCAAAAGTGCATTTGTTAGAGCTTGATATTTATCCATGTGAATAATAAGCATTGCACATATATGACCTTCAATTCAAGAAGCATTATTTACCCGGCATTTCTGTTGCATGCAAAACAGTAGCATAATTATTCCTTTCCCATATTAATTCCAAAGTTTATATGTTGACAGAAGTATTTTTTGCCTTGACTAGTTTATATCACTTAAGAGAAGTTTGGAGGTAATCAAAAACCATAAATCGAAGAGGGACATACAAAAAAATGGCCGTGAGAAAAATGACAAAAATACTCTACAAAACACTACACAGAAACCTAGAGATCGAGCAACATGAACCCATAAAATCCGTGTGTGAACTCATGTGCTCTGTAAGGGCATGCAGTTTCTGCTCCACTTGTGGCACACGTCGTGTTACTCTTGTAACCATATTATTAAGACTACATAATGTACTTTATTTTTTTCAGCAATGACGAAGTTATTAGGGCATTGGAAACTGCATAGCAGCGACGACAAATGGGACGAATACATGAAAACCGTAGGTATGAAAATTTAGATGTAGATCTGTTTTACAACATAAGTAGGAAATTGGTTTGTTGTATAATAGTTAATTAGTTTCAATATAAAATCATTTTCATATTTGTAATATCAAACAACAAAATAAATTACGCTGGGTCAATAAAGCGGTAAATAAATGATATAATATTGTAATAAATACACACGTATATAACAAAAATGTTTTCAGTCGAGTTGTAATGGAAGAAAAAACGATGTTGATCCCAATAGAGGGACCATTTTTATAGTCATTGTGCATCTTACTTCGAACATATAGAATATGGCCAATATACTGGGTGATCATGGTTCCGCAATTCCATAGAACTTCATATAAAAATACAGTTTAATAAAAGTAGAATACAGAGTTCACAAGTCAGAATAAGGTTGGTAGCCTTTCAACTATTACAAACAGCACAAATGTGGAAAACGTCAAAACAGCAAGATAGATAAGGTGGTCCGGAAGGGTTAGCATAACCGGTCTAATATAAGACTTCCTTTCCTATCAGAACTTATATGGAAACATTAATTATGTCAATCACAGACGATGTGAGATGATATCTTAATTTGTTGCCTTCCCTAACCTTTATTGAAAAATGTACCAGACCAGCGTAGCCTGATACATAACATTAATATATTCATGATGTATATGCTTTGTTATTGTGTAGGTGTTAACTTTTTGCTTCGCAAAGCTGGAAATAGTGTGACTAGTTATGAAGAAATCAAACAGACCGGAGATCAATGGGAGCTTCATATGACTTCCACAATTAGAAATGCTCATCTGACTTTCAAACTTGGTGAAGAATTCGATGAAACATCTTTGGATGGTCGAAAATGCAAGGTAATTCAAACAAGAAAATAAGATATCAATCTAAAACCTTATCTGAAGTAAATTTTCATACATAAAGATATACAGAAGGGTGGTAATGTAACCAAAAATGGTGCAGATAATATGGCATGCTTAATCGTAAACAAGATTGGCGTAATAGCCAATCAACAAGCAACACAAGATGTCTTATCAAATTTCATAGCTCTCTTTACCGTGTACTGTGAAAGCAAAATTCTTTTTGCTGCTAGTATATGATGCTAGTATGAGAATTTCGATAACAGATTTAAATGTTTTTATTTCCATACACCTACCTAAATTCCGGGGATTTAATCGGTCAATTCGTTATACTTTCATCAAACGGAACGTCTAACAGTCATGGCATAGCTGGAACATTGCTGTTAGTGACGATATAAAAACACCAACCTCTTTTGAAAACGCCATTTTCAACGTGAATTAACTGAAAGTTGGGGATAACAAATTCAAATAATGTCCATAAATGTGTGTTAATACCAGAGTTATATACATGTAAGTTTATATTAATACATGTATTTAGAAATACACGTATATCTTTTTATATACATAGCCTATAGTGTTTAAAAAATACTTCTTATTGAATGCAGTGTTTTCGAAGCAACCCAAACAGCAGATCGATATCTTAAAGGGTATATAACTGATCAATACACATTTATTGGTTGTCAAATTAAGCTATACCTAAAAGACTTTTTTATATCGCGCCAATAATTGCCATTTGAATATCAGTTATTCTGAATAATGATTGTTCTTTAACAAAACAATATATGTCTAATTTTAGTACGCACGATGGGTTTCTATAAAAATTGTAAAATAATTACTCAATATAAATATTTCTCCCTAAATATAATTTTAAATATAGTTTTTATTGCTATTATTAATGATGAGCGTATTTATATATTGAAACAGGCATTAAATTGCTTAATTTCCTTAAAACTAGTTTAACCCCGTCACTTTTTATTGAAGTGTCTGTACCAAGTCAGGAAAATGAGTGTTGTTACGATTTTATTGAGTGTTAGGGGTATCGACTGTTGCTGCGTTTCTGCTGTTTTAAAATTAAAAAAAAAATTAATAGTATATTTTGTTATTGTTTCAACAGTATGATATTTTTTGTATTTAATTCTATTACATAATTTTACATCAAAATGTAATCACATTATGATGAAATTATGAAATATAATATAAATAATACATTTTAATAATTCCAGAAATATTGTTGAAAATGGCGTTAAACACCATAAAACCAAACCAAGCTAATAATTCGATCTTGATGTAAATATTATTTATAAATAGTATATCTTAATATTTTCGATCTTGATAAAAATTAAGTGTTGAAATAATCACAAAAAGAAACAAGATCCAGCACATAGATAACATGTAACGTAGACAAACCTATTATATCAATATTTTTGAAGTATTGATTTATCGTCCTTAATCTATAAGAAATAATATATTTGTGTCTTCACACATTTATTAATCTATGGTATTTGATTTATCAATGTACAAAGTCCATTAAAAGGAGCCAAAGTAAGAGTTAATCGATTTAATCGATTGATTGTTGTCCGAAAAACTTGGGTCAATATTTGAGAAAGATTAAAATAATGTTATTTCGATGTAACAATTTGTAATTCTTGTAGAACTATTGGGAAACACAAAACATCAAAAGTCTGAAAAGACTAGGTACAACAAATGTTTCGGGAATTTTGCTTTAAAGCAAATAACTTAGAAGACAACAACCTTGTAAGTTATTTATCTGAAACTTTTGTCTGGTCCCTCTGTCTTGGTTATTTAAGAATAAATTATGGTTAAATCAATTATGAGTAAGACCTTACAGGTAAAACTATTTCCAGTAAACGATTCGTACTGGTACGTGCTTGCAAAGTTATATATGTAAACATGTATCATAAAAGATTGACAGAGACGGTTTAGAATATGCTTTTATAATATAGTCTCTAGAATAAATGTTTCAATAAAAAGCAACGCCATCGGTGGTATAGTTGTATAAAATTGATAATTGCTGCTTCTCCTTTAAGCACGCAGTATTAAGGACAAGAACAAAACGTGATTGGCTCGTAATCAGAACAATGTGTACCAGTGGAGCGACACGTCTACCCAAACAGACATCATCATTTCATCGATATGTAGCTTGTTCTCGCCATTACAAAGCTGAAAAATATCTCACTTGGCGTTAAACAACAATCACTCACTCAGTAAAAAGCTTTATAACACAGCTATTTGATTAATCAGAAAGATTCTAGTGAAAACATTTGCTTAATTATCCACTATTTAATTGAATCTTGCAAAGCTAGCTTTTTAAAATTTCATAAATGAAAGGTGAAGGCATATAAAATCAATATATTTACTATTACCGCATATCTCTGATCATGCTGTAGTAAAACAAAAAAATACGTCATGTACTAACAATTAAATTGTCATATCATGTAATTTCAAACATAGTTGCCAATTTTATGTAAAATAAAATTCCATACCGAGATTTAATTGTAATGGTAAATATTGTAACGTTTTCAAGGCATGGGAGAAACCTGGTATGGAATACTGGATGGAAACACGTATATATACAATTAAATGATGACAGACTGTCTGATGGGCATACTGTTACTGATGTTTATGAACGCTCGAGCATGATGCAAGAAAATAATATTAGACAAACGACAAAATCTACTACACTGTAAATATGACTGGTTCAAGTGACAGTATATAATCCTAATGTAGTTGTTTAATATTCCTGGTTTGTGATTGGACAATGCTGTAATTTTCAAGGTATCAATTCCACGGTTGAAATATCATGAGCTATTTTTTTTTAGAATTTTAGCCGATTACCGCTTACGTCATCTTATCATTAATGTAGCAATGCGCATGAATACATTAGAATGGAGATAAATGTATTGCATTTGAAAATTTAACGGTATTAATTGTCGATTTAATGTTGTAATGTTCACGGTATCAATTCTACGGTTGAAATAACATGATATATTTTTAGAATTTTAGCTGGTCATACCGCTTACGTCATCTTGTCAATAATGTGGCAATACACATCTATACACATGATTACATTAGAATGAAGATAACTGTATTGTATTTAAAAATTTGACGGCATCAATTGTCGATTTAATGGTCGCAAATATCCGTTTACTGGCTTCACTATCACATCGCCAGTAAACTCAATGTGCGACCATCAAATCTCCAATTGATGCCGTGAAATTTTCAAATACAATACAGTTATCTCCTAAATGATATTCCCCTGCAAAATCTGCTGTGTTTATGCCTTCGTTCCTATGGTTATTGTTAATTTGAATCATCTTTTGCTAAATTGTTTGCTCCTTCTTTTTGTAATTCTTTATTCGAATCTCTTTGCTGAATTGTTTACTATGTTTATTTCAGTCAACATTCGTTGTGGAAGGTGACGATCTAGTACACTACCAAAAGGGTATAAAACCTGGTGAAGTCGACTCCAAAATTACCCGATCACGTGTAGATGATGAAACAATGACAATAGTATGTTTATATTAATCTAATTTATATACAGTGGATTTGACCGAGTTACGTAGGTCGTCATTATACTAAACGAATTGCTGCTACAGTGGACCAACGGTGTGGTTCGAATCCTACTGAGGGAAAAACAAAAATGCATAACCTAAAACTGTCAGCTGCATCAATCTAACTCTAACACTGTTATGTTGAATTTTCATACGCATATATAAATATATTGAATACAAGCTAGTATCCTTTCACGGTCTAGTGGGGCTAGATACAATGTATGACTGCCAATTGCTTAAGATATGCTATCATCCTACGATTATGCACAAATACAATTCCGGCCTTAAGCTTAACCTAACGTGACAAGGTATCACGTCGGTCAATGAAGCTCTATATTTTAGTGGATTTGACAGAAGGGACTAAATGTTTTTTTCTTTTACGCTACGGAATTGGTGCTGCAATGCAGTACTGTGCCAACAATGTGGACTGGAAGCCTGACATCAATTTATCTACTTATGCAAAAGACGATCAAACACAACCAAGCAAGAGAGAAAAAAATGCATAATATATATATATAAATACTTTACAAGTAGTTTTTAGTCAGGTTTGTAATGCTCACTGTTAAGTTTTCTGTGTACGAAATATTTGCTGATATCAAAGTGGTAATCAGAAGCTGTGTAATGTTTTGTGGTTCTAGGTTGGTCTTCTTATCTTTATTCATATTCATGTGGACATTGTGTTGTCTGTCCGTCGATTTATGGCTTCTGATTATTCGTGTCTTCAAGCATTATATGTTTTACAATTACTATGAAAATACATATAATAAATATCAAAATGTTTTTCCTTTATTTCAGACATTGGAAGCTTTGGGAAAGAACCTAACGGCTGTACGAACATTTAAACGTTATATCCCATAATAATTTATTTATATTGTTTACTTTTACTTGTGCTATACGAATGGGTGTTATAGATTATAAAATGGTTGTTATATTGTTGTTTTATTTTACATTTGTAATAATAAAAACGTAGATATATAATTTAAAGCGTTCGACGAGTTTCTCGAATATTCTTCATTTCTGTCAAAGATTTAAAAATTATTTGGCTTTCAAATATTTTGGTTTTGAGCGTACACGATGAAAAGGGTTTTTTTTTCTTCCAGAAACGCGTGTTCGAACTTAATTTAATATATATGTTTATATTAGGTACACTGATGGACATACATGCTATGGATGTAAATGAACACGAAATACTATCCAACTTTACACTTAAGACACAAAATAAAATGAAATAACATGTTTGCAGTAACATGATAGTTTATGCCTTTAAAAGTTTTAGTTTTTTCTAAAAGCCTTATTTATTAAGACCTTGGTTAGTTTTGTCATATGATCTGATTATGGTATTAAGAATGATTTGAATAAGGAGATATTCTGATTTATCAGGATTTGAATTTGATCAAATATTAGTTTAGCTGGCCATAGCTATTTGAATTTTTTATTTCATCCAATTAGACCTGTTTTTGTTCTAAATTCCATGGATTAAGAAGTTTACAATTTAAGATTCAAGGTGTATTAATTTAGTTTCTCAAATGAACAAGCATTTTTCTATATATTTGAAAAGACAGCCTTACAAGAAAAAAAAATAAAATCGACAAAATCTCAAAAATGAAAGAATTTATTACTTTGAATTTTACTTTCACTATGTTTTCTTAATTTGTAAATAGGTTTCTGCTTGTTTGATTTGTTTTGCTTTTGTGTTGATTATGTGTCCGTTATACCATTGCGTTTTAATTCAATTTAAAATTTTGTTTGCAAAAGAGATATTTAAGGTCTAACTTACTTAAAAATAATGAATAATACACGTCAGTAAATATTCGATAAAGTCTTTATAGTAGCTCTAGATCTATTCTAACTTATATAAATTATGAAATTGCAAGTACTTTGCAGTTAGTTTTTAATTAATCAGGCATATTTATCGAGCGGTGGAGGGTAATGGGTTGATGTCTCAAAAACAAAATTATTATTTTTTCGCGACATATTGTGACCTATTTTCCGTTTTATTTACACAATGCACTAGACCAGGTTTCTTAGTCTTATTAATTTTTTTTTTTTTTAAACCATTCACAAATTTTTTTGGGGGCCTGATTTCGAGATAAAGAAAATCCCAACAAAGATAAGCAAATGGCTAACACTTATGGAGGTTATTGATTACCCCCCCACCCTTTCCAAGCATTCTCTATGGCAACCGTGACGTAGTTCTTACCTTAAAGCGTACTACTTTCAATTTCCTCCTTTTCAATTTAGTCCCCATTTTTGTGATACCAATAAATTAAAAGTTAAAGTCTCCAACACAATCATAAAAATGTCCTACAGCATATCTGAATAAATCAAGGTTAACTAATGAATAACTGGAGGTTTTACATTTAAAATAAGGGGATTAATATTAATCTGATCCCATTAATATTAATACAATCCGCCGGGGAAATATTTTTCAACACAATATATAATTGTTTAAAGTGAAAGTTGTAGATTAATTGATTGTTTATTATATTACTTAAAATCATAGAAATAATAATAAAATTAAATGTACTCGAGTAGGTATGTTAAATATACTTATTTAATTTAGACCATTTATGCGAATGACATCAGAATTTATTATTGTTCCAATTAAGGACATTCATAAGTTTGATACCTTAAGACCGTTAGACGTCATTTGTTATTTTATGAAAGACATTTAGTACATTTAAAAGTGGACCGAACCACCCACTTTTTTTTTACCTTTCCAAGTTCAAAGGCCTGTGCAAGCAAGTTTACAATCTTTGATATTCATATGGTACATGATATCTCTGCTGTAGTTGATATGCCATAAAGTAATAGTAGATACACTTTACCTTGTTTTACCTTGTCCCGAGGTCATACGTCTGGTTCTGGGGCCCCTGAGACCCGTCTTGATAATTGGGTTTAAGCAACACTTAAATAAATCCCAAGTAACTAATCTTTGTTTTATGGACAATTTAGAAAAAAAATAGTATCATTAACCGCATACATGTGTAAGCGATAAATTGATACCAGTAAATTAAGTCCGGATGGACCAATGATTTCTTAGGAAATTAAATCCAAGGTCACAAATTTTCTTAGTGTAAATGATCATTGAAATAATTTTCTGTGAGAAATAGTCCGTGTGATATCTATTCCTAGTAAATATGGTCCCTGGACTTTTTTTTCACGAGAAATTTAATTCCGTGTGGACCAATTTAACATCAATCCTATTTTAACTGTCACAGGTACACAATAGGTATACAAACATCGTGTAATCAGGTAAAGTACAGGTACAAAGCAGATAAATCCACGCTTAATAGAGAAATTTGCTTAAAATAAAAAAAAACTCTAATGATAGCTTTGTAAAAATTTGTTAACATTTTAATCCAAAACCAGTGACAGATATTAACCATGTGTACACACATTGTAAAGATCTATGGGGAAAATATTCCACATCTAATCATACGGACAGACAAAACACAAGTATATTGATAGGTGTGAAACGAATATGTCCTTGGACATTTCATTATTGGGTGTAAGCAAATACGTTCAAGCATTCCCTTCTTTATTATATAATTACTATAAAACATGAACATGTGACTAAACCAATATGAGGGGAATATTACTACTTAAAATGGGAAAGCTGAAATATCACATTTTGTCGTGAATTTTATAAATAATTGCCACTTTCTGTCACATTTAAGAAATATGTCTCTGTATGAAGGGTGTTTACTTTGATCCGTCATAGTGGCAATTAACTAAAATTTGAATTGGTTAAATAAGATCCAAGGTTTAAGAATACTAAATTTCGTGCTCAACTAAAAAGGAAACCTTAAAATACTACGTTTTATGTCAAATTAAAAAAAGAAACCTTTAACAGTAATAGTTGAGAAATTAGAATATAACCAATCACTACACGGAGCACATCATCTCCGACTTCTCAACACAGAAATACCAATGACAGAAGACAATATAAATCTACGGACTAACATGGAACAGGGAAAACCGTGTGACGAATTAAATCAGTTAATGAAATCAAGATATTGCTGAAATTTACAACTAACTCCTAAATAATGTAATTACTAATAAAGCTAAAGTTCTCATCCCTCGGGCACGGGTGACCTTAGCCGATTTTGGCTATCCTGTTCAGGCCATTTGACCTTATTGCTCCCAAAACCTTAAATTATTTGGCTTTCCAATCATTTTATTTTGAGCGTACTCGATGAAGGTAATTCCAGAAACATGTCGTGCGCACTAAATTAGATAACTACGGGTTTTGTTTAACTCTTGACGTCTATGTTCAAAGGTCAAACACAAATAAACACAATACGAAAACACTACAGATTTACATCACCTTAAAAACGAAAACATACTTTCACGGAAATGATGAATACACAAACATGAACAATTCAACTTACAAATAATAACGTAGATATCTAAATTAGTGCGCACGACACGTTTCTGGAATACCCTTCATCAAGTACGCTCAAAATCTAAAAGATTGGAAAACCAAATAATGTAAGGGTTTTGGAGCAATAAACCAAAAGGGGCTAAACAGGATGGTCAAAATCGGCTAAGGTCACCCGTGCCCGAGGGAGGAGAACTTTAGCTTTATTAGTAATTACATTATTTAGGAGTTGTAAATTTCAGCAATATCTTGATTTCACTAACTGGTTTAATTCGTCATACGGTTTTCCCTGTTCCAAGTCAGACCGTAGATTTATATTGTCTTCTGTCATTGGTATTTCTGTGTTGAAAAGTCGGAGATGTTGTGCTCCGTGTAGTGATTGGTTATATTCTAATTTCAAAACTATTACTGTTAAAGGTTTCTTTTTTTTAATTTGACATAAAACGTAGTATTTTAAGGTTTCCTTTTCAGTTAAACGCGACATAAAACAATCAAAAGGGACACATATAATTATGTTATCATAAAGATGGTTTCTCTGTGCATCGATTTGGACTCCAAATTAACCAACAAGAGCAGAAATAATCGAAGAAACACAGCCAATTCTTTTGTCATACAGATGGCTTATCTGTACAATAGTTCGATACAAAACATACCATGTAGAACAAGACAAGAATACTTTAAGAGACAGATATAATTCTTGATAAAAATATATTACTTTAAAAAATTTACTAGCTGATTATATGGTTTAATTGTATATCTTGGGACGATTCGGTTTAATTGTATACCCAAGTATCATATGATCGAAAAAACTTGCATTGGCTTCAGAATCTTAATTTTTTGTTTTCATATGAATTATGAAAACAGTATGAAACTGATCTGGAAATAAACCATTACCTTAAAATTCTGTAGACAGATTGAATATTAACAGGGTTGTTGAGAAGAAACTTAAAATATATAATACAAAAAATATACCTGCGTCACTAAAGGTAATCGTCCTATTAAAGTAAAGAAATTAAAAACGCTGTCAGAACAATTCCAAAATCTAAGTATAAATGTTATAGTCGTAGAAACACAGGCAACATATTTTACAGGTGAAACAACCAGTATGAGGTCTGGAAAATTATATCGGCCATGATACAATGATATATGATAATCAGCTGCTGCACAAGATAGAGAAATGGGTAACAATGCTAACAAAATGGTATATTTGACATTACAATTATAGAGTTGAAAAGACTGCTTCTGTAACTATCATGAAAATGTACATATACTGGCTTTGTCAATGTTGTATTTGATTCTTGTGATAGCATGCGGTCATTTTAAGTGAACATGAATATGTGCTGTTTTTTGTTTATATTGTTTGTTTACATTTGTATTGCTGTTGTTGTTCAAGTTATCAAGAGAGTGAAGGCTAAAGAACCCATTAACAGTTTTAATCCTGCCACATTTTTGTGCCCGTCCCAAGTCAAGATTAATTTTCAAACATCATATATCGTGGTCTATTTTATGTTCAATGATTTGAGGTTAGAGTCGATTGTTCGCTTTGTTCACCATCAATGTGTAAAAAAAAAAATTCATAATGCATGCAGAATATCTTTAGTAGAATCATTTTCATTTATTCTGTTGCCTGGTGAATTAGTAACTTTCATCTTTTGTGTATTTTTGTTGGATCTTTCATCGTTATATTTGTCATCATCAAATCGATTTCTATAACAACCAGTTTTTATGTTCCTCATTTAATCAATTTCTATATGATACAACGGGAAGCGAATATTGATAACTTAATTGAAGATATTAAAACACTATATTGAAAAACAATTTATATTATCTCTTAGCAAATGGTCTAGAGAAACACATAGAGAGATAGTACATAAAAAAAATAAAAGGCATGGATCAGAACAAAATAAATCACAATACGAACAAAGCAAAACTAATGAAATATTAAATGAAAAATACATAACAAAACAAAAGCTTGAACATACAGTCAATGTTGAATAATCAAAGAAAATAATCACAAACTGTATTTATTGTTTCCATGACAACACCATTGCAAATAAAGCAAAACTAAATTAAACAAAGTGCAAAATAAACTCATAAATCATGCAGTTAACACATGGCACGTGGAATGTTGTATTTTGATGCCTGTCTTGTATCGGAACCTGATATTATATTGCTCAATCTAATTAAAAGTAGGTCTTTAATAATTGTCCCCCCCCCCTTTTCTGATATTTCGCTTCGATGCGTTATATAAAAAAAAATGGGGAGAAATTTAAGATCTAATGTTTGATTCCACATTATTCATCAACGGCGAGCATTTACACCAATTAACAAAAATACACATGTATTCTAATTGCGCGCGAATTCTCTATAATCATATTGATAAGAAACAACAATTAAGGAAAAAGGGGGAGTCTTATGACAGACATTGTTACATTGAAGTTCTAAGGACAAGTACAACTGTTGTTCAAGTATGAAATATTTATATAATTCAACCGTTATGTTAACTAAACTTAAACAACTTTATTTCGTTTCATTAAGAGAATCTGTTCAATTTGAAACTTTTTTACCCGGAAGTACGTATTTCTACCTTTCGTCAAAACAATATTTATTTGAATTTATATTGGATTATTAAAATGTAACGGTGATTATTATACATTAAACTGCAAGTCTCTATTTAAATCCCCTGTAACAATGGTTATGTGTTCTTATCAATGATATCATAACCTGTCCATTGTATTAACGAATAAATTACGAGCAGCCATCTTGTTTGTTTACATAGCAACGGAGGTATAGATTAATTAATATTGTGTGAAGTCCACGTGTATCTGTTTACATAATTCAAACAATGAACATTCTCACGAATATTCATTTCTGAAATTAATCCAGTTACAATTTCCAATTTAAAAATCCTTGACATGCTTTTAAAAACATATGATCAATACGTGATGTGTCCTTTGATTAATTCAAAGTTATATCGAGGTGGTTAATGTTAATCATATAATGGACATTTTTTGCTCCGACGTGAATTTTCCAGGTGATGTGTAACAAGGGGGAAAAACAAGAAGTGAAACAGAAATATCTAATTTTTAACATGAAAACTTACCTGATATGCAGATGTCCGAAATCTATTTCGAAGATTGAAACTAACATCTCTGACCTGTTCTTGCAGTCTCTTAAATTCGACCTGTTCAAAATCCGTTAGATATATAAAGTTTTTCATGTTAAATCCATCCGTATTCATAAAAACATTGTATGAAATAAAACTTCAAAAATTGCCATGATCATTGCACACCATTTAAAAATTTTAAACTGTCTAATCGTCTAAAAGTTTTAAAATTTACAGTTTGTGTACACATCCGTTGTCAAATCAAGGGATTTAAATGCTCTTTATGGTGAATTTTGGATAAAACTGTCTCCAGGTAAAACAAAAGCGTCCTTTTATTTACAACAAACATTTACAAGTGTGTTTCTCATGGCGTTTTATTTGCTTTAATGCGTGATCATTAAACTGGATTAGAAGGTACAAATAAGTTTACATGTATATTTTTTTAATAATGGTTTTGGTCTAGTTAACTTTTTAATAATTAGAGTATTTAAAATATATGGGTGTCAAAGGGGTGTTGAATAATGCAAATTAAAATACATGATACAAGATTAAAGGATCATATTAATTGAATGTCAATATTTGTTCAGGTATATTAAAACCATGTAATCCTATCAGTGTAAAAATTACATTTGCATATGTCATTTCCATATTTAATGCATATATATATACCTGTACATGTATATTCTAAAGCTGACTAGCTGCTACATTAAAAAGTGATTATACAATTAATTAACCACAAGAAAATAATAGGATTCGTTCTGTCTATGTGCTTGGTTCAATATAACATTTCCCACACTGTTGTATCAGACTTGTATAGGCTAAGGTTTCTTTTCCAGCACTATTTCGTTCCATATTCATTAAAAATCGATAATTTGCTTTTGTTAAATTTATTTCTTGTCGAATCTGTTCTATATTTGTAGGATGAAATTTTGACATTTGGGCCATTATTATTAATTCCTATCAATACTTATGTCATAAGATATTACCAATAGCAATAATGTGTTTTCTGTAGCGGCAAGGACTATGGTGTTTAACACCACTTTCAACAATATTTCAGCTACATTGTGTCCGTCAGTTTTATTAGTGGAGGAAACCTGAGAAAACCACCGATCTGCCGCAGGTCACTGACAAATTTATCACATAATGTTGTATCGAATGCACCTCGCCATGAGCGGGATCCGTACTCACAGCTTTAGTGTTGATAGGCACTGATTATAGAGATAGTTGTAAATCCAATTACTATAGTAATAATACGATACACGAAGGCCTTCGCCAACTAACAATTTTCTGGTAATGTCATCCAAAAAAGAACAAACGAGCAATAGGTAAAATATAACCATATGACCGAGTAATGGCCTGCTGGTATCATAATGCAGTTATATTATTAAACTGTTGAATCTGATGTAGCCAGAGAAGTTAGTCATCATTAATTTGTACTATATTGGCAGCAAGGCCTAATGCCGATCATGGTAAAAAAAAAACCACACATATGCTACCAATTATATTAGGAATCTTGATTTGCTATGTCACAAAAAATAATTATTATACGGTATCTTATATAGAGGTTGTTGCTTATAGATTTGAAAGAGGTCACATTCAATTGTCACGAGTAAGCATTAAACGTGTTGAGTAAAATCATAATATTGCTTGGACGCTGTGGTCGTTATCGATGGCAGTTTATATGGTATTCAGTTATTTAATAGTTGCGGGTGCAATAGACTGGAATATTTGCCTGAAGTTCTGGGAATGACCAAAGGTTCTATTGCACGAGGCTATCGGTCGAGTGCAATAGAACCGTTGGTCAATCCCAGGACCAAAGGGCAAATGCTCCAGTCTACCGCACCTGAAACCATTAAATAACAGATTTATTACCTAATACCTTACCAAGAAAGTGCTTTTCTTTTCTTTATGTCAGCAAAACATTACCAAGTCCTAATTATTTATATTTATACTGCATACATCTCCTTGGCCTTCGATAAATATAGCATCCTGACACTTAAACAACGAATTATTTGATTGGCCAATCGGCAAAACTGAAAGCCAATCAGAAATCGTGTTCAAAGGTCAACTCGGTTCGGTGCTATAGACGCCACGTGCAGAATATTGCACAGTGCAATAGTTCATCGGCAGTGCAATAGATCGACAGGCCCATTTTAATAGCGAAAAATATATAATACTAAAAAATTTGACTCAATAAAACAGAAAAATACACTCTATTAGGTAATAATAAGGATTGTCAGTTTCTTGTGGCAGATCGATAATTTACTCCGGGTGCCATGATATATCCTAAATATTATTTAAAGTGGCCTTAAATCTTTATCCCCATAACAAAACACTATGCAACATATATTTCAAATGTTTCTAAAAATAAACAAATAGAACTACCATAAACTAAGTTTTGTATTTATTGGGAACAAAAATATGCTGAATACCCTTGTGGTTTTTTTATTTGACTTTTCCATTGTTTTGCAAATTTAGAGATGGTAAGAAATAAAGGCCTGCTTACTTTACAGTGTATTCAGCAATGACGTTATCACGTTTATATCTTGATGATTAGTTTATATTTCATTTCTTGTAGAAAACGGTAAATTATATATACCTTTATACGTTAATATGAAAGTAAAAAATTGTATTGAATACATAAATAATAAGTGAATTCAAAGATACTCGAATTTGTCTGATTTGCATTCAAATAATCCGCATAAAATCATGAATTCCCTATACCGATTTGCTATGCATATCATACCAATTAAAACATGATTTATACTTACTCTTGAAAGCTTACACATATTTTCATCTGAAAAAATAAAATAATTCAAAGTTAATAAAGCGAGCAGTCATTCTCGTAATTTATGTAAGAACCTAATTCAATATTACCGCCGATATTGAATTTGGATATAGATTAACATAACCTACACATTGATTTAAAACGTAAGCAATTTTCTACTTATAATTTATATATCATGTTTATTTTTACAGCAAATCGTTTTAGACATGTAAAAATCACTAATAAAATACCCTAATGAAATTAACGTCAAAACTAGTATGCTTTGCTTGACATGTTTGGGTACTCTTCAACTATGCATGTATATATATTGACATGGCATGCCAAAGTAGTTAACCAAAGCAGGTCGGTAGCTTTCTCCGGGTACTCCTCCACCAATAAAACTGACCGCCACGATAAAACTGAAATATTGTTGAAAGTGGCGTTAAACACCATAACTCTAACCCCTAGTTATCCAAAGGTTTATTTGCAGCGTGTGCAAATTTAAATACTAGTAACTAACATATCAGTGTTCATGTCGAAAAGTTGGAAAACTGAAACGTCTTATACAGTTGTATATATAAGAGCACAAATCCAAAACTACTTTTATGTTATATAGGTAACCACTTCAACTAGTCAAGTCCTTTACTTGAACAAATTTAAAATTTTCAATTACACTAAAATAAGTTGCTAGTACAAAAATACATTTTAATTGGTTACTGTCATTTAAATTATTCATTTGCATTAAATTCTTAGATAGCAGACAAAATAATAAGATCATGGTAAATACAAATTCTCCACCCCATCCGTATTTCCCCTAAACAAAGATAAAACAAACAACAAGGCCTGATGACCTCAATTTTATTACTCTTTTTGGCGGGGAGTATTTGCACATTTTCCTAGAATATTTAACAAATACTCTGAAACATTGCTGGTGAACATTTACAGTTTGTAGTTAACGAGTTGTTTGTCTTTTTCTACTTTTTCAATTGTCCATTGTGTTGTCTGTTCTTCTTCAATTTACGGATTCTGATTACACCTTTGGTATCTTAGATTTACGGATTCTGATTACACCTTTGGTATCTTAGATTTACGGATTCTGATTACACCTTTGGTATCTTAGATTTACGGATTCTGATTACACCTTTGGTATCTTAGATTTACGGATTCTGATTACACCTTTGGTATCTTAGATTTACGGATTCTGATTGCACCTCTGGTATCTTAGATTTACGGATTCTGATTGCACCTCTGGTATCTTAGATTTACGGATTCTGATTACACCTTTGGTATTTTAGATTTACGGATTCTGATTACACCTTTGGTATCTTAGATTTACGGATTCTGATTACACCTTTGGTATCTTAGATTTACGGATTCTGATTACACCTTTGGTATCTTAGATTTACGGATTCTGATTACACCTTTGGTATCTTAGATTTACGGATTCTGATTACACCTTTGGTATCTTAGATTTACGGATTCTGATTACACCTTTGGTATCTTAGATTTACGGATTCTGATTACACCTTTGGTATCTTAGATTTACGGATTCTGATTACACCTTTGGTATCTTAGATTTACGGATTCTGATTACACCTTTGGTATCTTAGATTTACGGATTCTGATTACACCTTTGGTATCTTAGATTTACGAATTCTGACTACACCTCTGGTATCTTAGATTTACGGATTCTGATTGCACCTTTGGTATCTTAGATTTACGGATTCTGATTACACCTTTGGTATTTTAGATTTACGGATTCTGATTGCACCTTTGGTATCTTAGATTTACGGATTCTGATTACACCTTTGGTATCTTAGATTTACGGATTCTGATTACACCTTTGGTATCTTAGATTTACGGATTCTGATTACACCTTTGGTATCTTAGATTTACGGATTCTGATTACACCTTTGGTATCTTAGATTTACGGATTCTGATTACACCTTTGGTATCTTAGATTTACGGATTCTGATTACACCTTTGGTATCTTAGATTTACGGATTCTGATTACACCTTTTGTATCTTAGATTTACGGATTCTGATTACACCTTTGGTATCTTCAAACTTTTCTTACATATTTTAAACTTTGAATGTTTCCATCATACTTGATTACAATTTTATTATTATTTTTGGAAAAGCTGTAAAAAATAATTTTCGTCAGACGTTATGGGTCTAATACAGAGAGCAGACCTTATTTTCCTTTTGAGAGTACAATCTGTTGTAATTACAAGCACTGAACTTTCAGTTCTTGCATGCACGTGTTCAAGATTATGCTTTGGATTATCACTTTCTTGTTACAGTATAGTATGCATAATCACGTATCGTGAAAAGTTTTCCGTGTCGTGTTTTTGTTTTGTTTACCTTCGTTCTGTGTCCAATGTTGCCTTTGACGTTCGATTGCCATTTGTTGTCCCTTCGGTTTTCTCTTTTTATTTCAAAATTGTAACAAAACAATCACATACCTTCTTGTGTTTCCGTCAAATTGTGTGTACTACTCATAGAATCCGTTGCCCCTGACGACCATCCAATCACATGTAACGTCGACTGGAAATATTCAAAATTATTTAACATGTCAATTAACTGAATATTACATAATGAATAAAAACATTCTTATAAACGTAGATATCCAATTTAGTACGCACGGCGCATTTCTAGAATAATCTTCATCAGGTACTCTCATAGTCCAAAACTTTGAAAGTCAAATAATAAAAATAATTAAGTCATGAAATTCCCGTCAGTTAGCATAAACTTCCTACATATAATGAACCGGTATAATATTTATACATTATTGACACAGAATATAGGTTTAGAGTATGTCGTAATGGGGATTTAATGATTAGCCAAAAAAATAGTATACTCATTAAACAACGTTACTTTATGGACACGCTTCATTCCTGACAGAATTAAATTCTTAATTTTATATCATTAGAACACGTGTGTGTCAAAAGATTTCTACGTCTACGTTATCTATGTAAATACTAGTTCCTAATAATCCTCTTCATATTAATACAATGCTTGGCTTTATATCTGACACGGTACAGAATTATAAACTGATCTTTAACCAAATATAAACAATTCTTCGATGGGTATTTTTCGTAACTACATACGCATGCTGACGTCTTAGTATTTATGATAATTTGTATTAATGTTTATAATCTAGTTGGTACACCTATAAGTTAAAAGGTGAATTTGTAAGATCGTGGACTCAACCACCACCAGTCGAATCAAATAAATGCAAATTTGGCTGTTTCTCCGCTAATCGTGTATTATATATAAGGGGATAAAAGAGCAAGATTGGTTGGCTTTAAGTTATGAGGAAATGTACCAGATGACCGTTTTTAAGAATCAATTATCTATTTAGAGACATTTTGATTATATAATGTTTTTTTGCATCAAACTCTGCGAGGAAACCCCGTGTCAGGTTGTTTTCATCTTCTTACAAAACAAGCAGTTGATCGTAAGAGCAAAAAGACTTCTAATATGTCTAGTGCCTCTTGGTGTGCTTATACCACAGAAGATACAACTGATAGTAGATTAACCAAACATCTTTACTGATAAAACGACATGCTGTAATTACTAGCGTACTGTCCTCGAATGCAAGATATATGCCGGTTAATCCTAATCAAATCAAAACAAGGGCTATTTTTGCTGCTTGTCAACTAAGCACGCGGCACAGAATTAAGAGGAAAGATCTAATACTGGTGGACTTTGAGTCATAATAATGCGTCCGATTGGATGGCTTGGTTTTATTTTACTCTGTCGTTTCAGGGGAGAAGATTTTTCAAATACTTTTTATTTGTCCAAATTCATACTATAAAGAGAAAGCTTAAACAGTGGTAGTCATCAATTCCAACAATATCAGCAAAACAAACAATCACCTCTCATCTTAACGAAACTTAATAATTTGCATATAAAAAAAGTCGAGAACACGCAAAATGATTCGACTAAACCCGCAACATATGTCGTACTACTCATTAAAATGTTAGCTACTATTCAAATCTAAGACAATTTGGTGGAATTGTGGCTTTATTGCAAGGTCTGTCGGTGTGTTTTACCCCTACGATCTATTACAGTGACGGTAGGTAGCTATGTAAGTCAGTTGACGGGGACGTCGGATACAATGTTGGAAGTAGACACCGAACGAATAATTCAGTACAACTTTGGTTGAAATTGGATAAGTGGTTTCAGAGGAGTAGATTATTATGCAAAAGTTAATGGATGGACGACTGACGACAGACGCCAAGTGATGGCAAAAGCCTACATGCCCTTTCGGGTCAGGAAAACTAATTAAGTAAGATAATATACATAACATGGAAACGAATACATCGCATTTTTTCTTTTACATGAATTTTATGAATAATCAGGCATCATCACATGAAAACATTGCAATATGCAATTTTCACACGAATGTTGTCGGTGTCAAATCATAGTAGAACGTAAAATTTATTATGATGAATGGTTGAAATGATTCAAAGGATTATCTCCCGTGTTTTTATAAGGTGAATTTATCGTGAGAATTCGTTCTTGATTTTTCTTTAATAGGATTTGAATGATCTAAGGGTAATTTATATATTAGTGGTTTACTTATATGAGATTACTTAAGCCCATAATAGATGAAGTGAATTTAATAATTGACATGCTTTAGGTGAAAACAGTTGGAACATTGTGTTTAGATGGTGATTTACTAATATTTTCAATTGTTATAAATATGCTTGAAATAATGTTTCAAAAGTAATTTGTTTCCATAACTGTGGATTCATTTATTGTCATGCCTATCATCACGAAGGTTGTGAGTTCGAATCCCGCTCATTGCGAGGTGTACTCGATACAGCATTATGTGATAAAGTCTGTCAGTGACTTGCAGATTTTCTCTGGGTACTCCGATTTTCTCCACCAATACAACTGACAGCCACGATATAACTGCTATATTGTTGAAAGTGGCGTTAAACACCATACCATTACTTTTCGCTAGAATCAATTTCTGTAGACTGAAGGAAAATAAGATGTTTGTTGACATTTAATTTCGTGGTTTTGATTCTTGCCAATAACTTCTCTTGCTATTTATGTCTTTCGTGGTAAACTAAAGTTCGGTAGTTTGATGGTATACACAAAAACTGGTATTCAACGTATCTTCTTGTATCTTATTTCAGTCATATAGCATACAAAGAAAACAACACTATCAACATTCTGTGCATTATGTGTGTTCTTGGAACAAACAAATATGAATATGGAAATAAAATAATTGCTGAGAATTAAGATATTTTCCTTGATTCTTTTATATTAAAAGTGTTCATACCCCAAAATGAATTGCAAGTGAACTTACGGGGTCAAGACGGGAAAAACTCTCCAAGCGAACCATTTCCTCTTCTGTCAGTTGCCTATTTCTACTTTCAGTCTGTTTAGGGTCACCAGTATCAGGAATGTTCTTATTGTCTTCAGGTTTGTAATGTTTCCTCACAGTATTACGATATATGTTGTTCCCATTAGCATCACATCCATCACCATTTTGTGTTTCCTGTGAGGTCTTATCCACTTCCGGAAGAACGTTGTTTTGGTTCACACTTCCATCATTATCTAGTACCTCAGAATCTAGCGTTTTTGATGCTGCAACATGGTTTTTGGAAGCCCTGCGTTTAAATAAACGATACAAAATTAATTCCCGATAATTAGTATATTTATTTTTTCCCGGAATTTTGCATTTGTTTTCTACATTTGTAGGTGGCAGCATTGTTATCTGTTTCAATTATTAAAACATCCAGATGCGCACGAATTTTTGTTTAATTCAAAATCAAAAACATTCACTGTATATAAACGATTTGATTGTTTATGTAAATCTCTCTTTGACTATTATTAAAAGTTTGAAATATTTTTCACGCTTACTGTTCCATTGTTCCCAATTTGTTGATCGCATTACATTTTAATGCATAAGCCATTGACTTACATTGTGTTCCTTTATTGGCGATCAATGTGAACCTATATATCACCCATAGAAATCTTAAGACACAGTAAAATAATTCAAATTGTTAACCCATTTCAAAATAAGCGATAAAATGCAAATAATATTACTCTTAATGAGGTAACTGGTTTTCTACAATTACATACAGGCCTAAGCATATATTATGACGGTTACAGTGCTATTGTCTGTATATGTGGAAACCATTTCTTTTCCGATGAGATATATACATATTGTTTGCAATAACATGTATTTTAAAAAATCATAAATATTTTAGGTACATGTATGTGGATGTAATGACAGTGTCTCATAAACCATATGTGGCTAGGTACCAATATTATAATTGATACAATTTTATTGTGCATGTTTTTATTTGTTTTAAACATGTATAGATGTATAAACTGTTTTATATTGGTATGTAACACTATAATAAAATAAAGTATTCATAGTATTCATATATACATTTATATACTTTATAATGATTATGTACATTAATTGACTATATTGTGTAAAATACATTATATATTATAGATTCTGCGTTTGTACTGATGCAGGTGGAAGGTTTTTTTTTAATAAGCCAAAACTTACACAAAGACCTAATCAATCAAAATCGAAAGATTTTCGTTTCTGTATATGGTTAATTATTGTCTTGGGACCACAACTTTATGCAAATTAAAAAAAAAAAAAATCTTTTGTAATTTGATATTTGTAGAAACATAATTCCTTTTAAATTTAAGAGTATTTAATTATTTCTGTTTATATGTTTATTGCAAAATTAGAAATTTGCTAAATTTAATGACGAAATTTTAATAACTGACCCCGAAATTGACGGAAAAAATTGCAAAACAATTTAAACCACATTTTTTATTTTTTATTTAGACATATCAGTAAGTTTCATGCTTACTGTAAAATTAGAGGGGGCCTATGATGCTTAACGCCACTTTCAACAAAATTTCAGTTATACATTTGTCATAATCTAATGATAAAAAAAATTAATGACTTACCCCGAAACTGACGGAATGTTTGCAAAGCAATCGGGAACAAACCATAATTTTTTATTTAGACATGTTAATAAGTTTTCTGTTTCAAAATCATTCATATACATTGATCCCATGTCGCGTTTTTATCTCGATTCCAACGTTTAATCGAAAACATATCCAACCTTACGGGCCCTCTAAAAGTAATCAAAAACAATTCACAAAACAGTTTGATATTAAAAAAATTATTCAGTCACGTAAACATTTCTACATTGAATTAACTCGGCTTTGTAATTTCTGATGGCATGCTTGCGTGTGAACCATCTACGAATCGACAATCATATCATATTTTCAATATAAAAAGAAGTTGACCAATAAACTCCAACGAACTTTAGTGTCCTGTATCATTAATCACGGAAACGTTTCAGTTTTAAAACCCTAAAATCAATGATTTTATCATAAAAATTGATTTTAAGTTCTGGTTGAGGATCAATAATATTTGAATTTGGCTTATGTGAGAATTGTTTTATGTACGGGTTTATCATTATTGCCCCCTCTTCCTGCTGATCAAGTGCACTTGAAAGTCGCTTTGCTACTGTGTTCATAGCGCATACATCAGAAAATCCTTCTTACTGAATGAAGATTTATTACATGCTTTCTGATTGCACTGGCGCAATTTTGTCACGAATTGTAAATCTGAGTATCACTTTTAAGTCATATTTACTGTTTTCAAATATGTCAATAAGACAAGGTTTAATTAAAATTACAATTTATGGGATTAAATACCTCAGATTGTAGATGTTTTTTTCTTGTATTTGCAAAATGTGTAATGATAGTGCAGATAAATGTTAAAACTAAAGGCAACACATTCATGAAGTACAAAATGTATATGTCCACGGATATGGATACCCCCGTTTTCAGTTAAAGTCAAAAGGAGCATAACGCCAGAACGGAAAAAGTGGCAAAGCCCGAAATCGAACATAGCCTTCCTTTTATGATCCATGATCTTGTTAATAAATTTCAAACGATTTGTTTTAGGATAGCTTAAGTTATTGAGCGGAAACCAAATAGCGGACTGATGGACACAGGAACATGGGTAAAACATGCCCCAGGGGATTAGCGACAGGGGCATAGCGATAGTAAATGTTAATGTCCATGTAAATATACATTGTACTGGTTATCCTTGATTTATATTGTATATTATCACATATTTTATTGAAATAACGCCGAATTTGCATGCATAATAAAAGCATAATTTGCGGCGTGTTATTTGCCTCCGGAGCAATAACATTTTACGAGGGCAATAACATGGTATCTGCCCTGGCAAAATATGTGATAAATGGATTAATATATGGCCTTTTTCATATTGCCCTTGCCATCAGCACTGGACTGATATCGTCCCTCGGGCTAAAGCCCTCGAGGCGATATCAAGGTCTCTATAATTATTTTGGATATCACACTTTCATTGATATCATCATATTCAACACTTTTGTTTTTTACGACAATGGACAGACAATCCATTAAAGCGATTCAATGAATATGATCGTAAAATTGAAACCTTAGACATATCAGTTACAAACACGTTTTGACGAATCACTGAACCATGACTAAATACTGTCAATGCCATCAAAATTAATAACATTGAAGTCAGTCTTGTTTGTTTGTCTTATTAACATGTGTTAAATTAGAACTTTACAGTTCTGCCATTTTTTAAATAATATTAGGTTTATATGGTTTGGTGTATGGTGTTTAACGCCACTCTCAACAATATTTCAGTTATATCGTGGGGGTCAGTTTTATTGGTGGAGGGAACCGCTGTACCCGGAGAAAACCACCGACCTGTCGCAAATTACTGACAAACTTTATCACATAATGCTGTATCGAGTACACCTAGTCATGAACGGGGTTCGAACTCACAACTTTAGTGATGATATGCAATGATTGCACAGGTAGTTATAAATTACTTTATACATTAACAAAGAAAGTAGCACGTACCAATGTTGTGATCAGAATAGACAGGCGCTTGTTGTTTACAGGTTAAATTAACAAAGATTTCTTACATTGAGATGTTATTTAAAGTTTGATTTATACAAGTATTCGTTTTATCCAAGGTTCGGTTTTGCTTTGGCCTTTTTTGCTCTCCCAGTCATATACGCAGTTGAAAACATAACTAAAAAACTATTCTCAAACGATAACTAAGACAGAATGCCAAAGTGTAAGTAATAATACAAGACAGACAACCAAGAGGTATTACAAACAAAGACTAAACAAACCAGAGTGGAAACCAAAGTCTAACACACACAATAATATGTTGTGGATTCTATTATCCACAGTATATACTCCCCTTCTTAATGGTGTAGATAGTTTTTTTCTGTCTCCCGTCATTATTGTATGGTAATAGCGTCAAAACTAATTATCTATGGCTAGCCTTAATACGAATGATGACTAGTATGGCGAGATACATGCGTAAAAAAACTAAATATCTCTTGCTAGCCATACTTCTAATTTTAATCTACTATTATTCTATTATTGCCTTTTCCTGAGAGAACTGTTTTAACATAGTGATGTCTGGTGAGGCATAGTGCCCGTGCCAAGACATTTTCCTGATTTTAATTAAAAGTAGATGACTATTTTGATTAAACTGGTAATAAATTACATGACGTATCAAATAGAAATAATTTATTCTATGGTTCTTTTCATGTGTGAGTACTACATGCATATTTATATATTTTTTTTACTTTATTAAATAATGCACAGAGTTGTTATATTGCATAAAACATGTTAGGAAACACATAAACAAATACACATGAAAACTTATTCTTGGTAGGTGTAGACTTTTAGTTATATATTGCAAATATCTCCTCGAGGTTATCATTGTCTCTATCTTTCGATTATCGCCTTTTTGTTATCAACTGCAATTATCGACTTTTTCTTATCAAATGCAGTTATCGACCTTTAGCTATCGACTGCAGCTATCGATTATTTTTTTTAACTATCAACTGAAATAATCGACTTTTCTTTATGTAAACTGAAATTATCGACTTTTTGTTATCAACTGCAAATATCGATTTTTGTTTATCCATGGTGGACTATTGATTACTCCGTGAAAGTATCGACTTGTTAAGTTATCCATGGTAAGTATCGACTTTAGGTAACCCATTTTCAGTATCGACTATAGAATATCCATTGCAAGCTCCGATTGAATATTGTCCTAATGGAAAGACGGGATTGTTATTCGAGGAACATATATTATTTGATCAACAATGCTTGAATTATATGCAACATTATTCAGGGTTCCGACATAACAACTAAAATAAAAAAAAATGGCTGATATTGAAATGAGAAATAAAGCAACTTAACATAGTAATTTCCTCGATGTCCGGTGTTTAATTTATTCCTGTTTAAAAAAAAATTAACACTGCATTGAAATACAATAGTTATGGGTGGAAATCAATTTACATTAAAAGAAGCTATTTAACTGTATTATAACTGTTCCATATGCTTTACAAATAGTTTTATATACTATAGTATCATATTATATTCTTTGCCTTCATGACGTGACACAAGAACATTGAATAATACAATGAAGGTATATTTCGAAATAGCTAAGTAAGCACATTATTAATATTTCAAAATAGCTAAGTAAGCACATTATTACAACAATTAAAGACAGACTGGATTAAAAAACAGAGGACATGTATTTCAAAGGGCTGTCAATACAGGTTAGCATTTTATCACATGGAACTCGTATGCCCTGTTTCATACGTGTACCATTCGTTTCTGGTCTTTATAAAAACACTAATAGTAATATTGTGTTCTTCTTCGTCTTGTGTACCATATGTTGCCAGTTTCTCTAGATTGTTCATTTTGATTGCCCCTTCGGTGTTCTCTAACGTTTATTAAGCTAAGAGGACTGTATAATCAGGTAAAACACATACCACATGGAATAAAAAGCATGACTTTTTCAAAGGAATAGAGATAGCTGAATTATGGGGTTATGCCCTGTGAATTCTGTGGGTTAGGGTTATGGTGTTTAACGCCACTTTTAACAATATTTCAGTTTTATCGTGGCGGTCAGTTTTATTGGTGGAGGAAACTGGAATTCCCGGAGAAACCCACAGACCTGCCGCAAGTCACTGACAAACTTGATCACATAATGCCAACGGTTGTTTCGAGTAAACCTCGCCTGTGCGGGATTCGAGCTCGCAACATCAGTGAGGTTGATAAATATAATTAAAATTATATTATTTCTTTACCTTGATGGGTGTAACATTTGCTATCACATATTTGTACGTAATACGTACCTATTTGCATGTGTGATAAACGAAGACATTCCCGATCCATAACAATGCCCGGGACAAATAACCGGTTATTTTGCCCTGCGTCGATGACGTCATTGTGACACGTAAGAAAACGTGACAGACGAGGAAACATCCATAAATCGATACGGCAGAGATGAAGAATGTCAATAAAAAACGTAGAACTGAGAGTGACATAATAATATTCAAAGATTGTGATTCAACAGTGGGAGCACTCCGTAATACCGAAGATATTGGAGTCAAGGAGGTGAAAATGCACCTTGCAAGATTTTGTTTTATTTCAGCGCGCACGAAATCCAAGAAGGTTTACGCATCTGATTCATTGAAATGTATCCAAGCTTCCATCAATATATATCTTAGTGATGGCGAACGTTGATATTCACGACATCGTGTCGACTATTGAGAACTATGAAAATAGAACAGTTACTGCAATTTTCCCTCAATAGTAACCCTGCCCAGTCAACGGTTACTAATAATAAGTCTATTCAGCGAAGCGTTATCGATTTGGTTCCCATGATGACCAACCCCAGAATAACACTATTTCCATACTCAAATATCCAGGAAAATTTGACAATAAATTTTTATGACACAAATGATAAGAATTGGAACTCTGATTTATATTGAAAAGTGATGTTTAATAGCTGTAATAAATATGGTGAATTATTTTGTTGACGTTATTTATTTTGTTGTTATTTTGATGAATAAACATAAATTCTTCATTTATTTTTAATTTATTTCAGTTATGGTTAAATATGTGATAAACAAATTATAACATGACATTTTCCATATCGGCCCTGGTATCATCCCTCGACCCATATAAGTCCTCGGCTAACACATTGGGCTGATATGGGAGTCTCGGGATGATACCAGGACCGATATGGAAAAGGCCATGATATAATCTATATATATTCTCTTTTAAGTTTTGTACTTCTGATTTAAAAGATAAAATGTCTGGACTTTAACATTTCATATTGACTAACGAATTCTATTTTACCCATTTGATTATCATTGAAATAAAAACGTGGATATCTGATTTAGTGCGCATGACGCGTTTCTGGAATAACCCTCATTAAGCACGGTCATAATCAAAGATAGGAAAGTCAATCAAATTCAACCTAAAGGGCATCAATAGGATATCCAAATTGACTATTGTTACTTATGATTGACATTAGTTATTATTACATTGTAATTGCATTATTAAGTGTTTGAAAATTTCAAACATAAATATATCTAATTAACTATTTCAGTGACGTATGATAATACTAGTCTAATAGCAAAGGTATCAATACAGTGACAGGCCACTTACATAATAAATCCTTGTAGCATTACTTCAATCCAGTATACCTGCAGCTGTGTGATCAAAGGTAGTCCTTTATGGTTAGAAGATTAGAGTAGCAATTTAGGAGTCGTGACAGGTACTCTATCTAGAATGTATTTCCATAAATTCCAAAATATCACCAGGGATACAAAGGGAGAGAACCTGTCAACCAGGCACCGTCTCATAGTCACTTAGGAGTATGGGATATGAAAACCATTGAGAAGACCAAATGGCAATTGTTAGATTAGGAACACGAAAAAACGCCACATTTTCAAAAAGGGCAGCAACCAGAATACAGTTGCGAATAAAGAGAGTATTATAGCCAAGTCTAACACACCCAATAATATGCAGTGAGTTTTATCATCTTCAGTGTACATACTCCAATTCTAAATGGTACCGGGATTTTGCTGTCTTCCATAATTAGCTGCAATTTATAATATATTTCTATTCGAATTTTGTTGGTTTTGGATGAACAAAGATATGAATTTTACAACGTGTCATCAAAATGCAACTTTAATTTCTATATAAAAATGCATTGTGAATTGAGAAATTTGTAATATATCGTTACTATATGTTTTTACATAACACAATTATCACTTTGCTTGTATATTTTTAACCGCTTGTGAACAGCAAAATATACATTTCGCACATGGAGGGACTGTATAATTTTATACATGGAGTGAAAGGGCAGTCCATAAGTTGTGATAACTTTTTGTCTAATCCCATTGCTGTTTTATTTGCAATAAAATAATATCAAACTAAAAACTAAGGGCATATGCAAGTTATATTTGAGCACTGTATGTCAAATAAAGGTTCGAACATTTTCCCATTTGATCATTATGTATATGAAAACGTGGATATCTAATTTAGTGCGCATAACGCGTTTCTGGAATAACCTTCGTCAGGCACGGTCACAATCAAAAATCGGCTAAATAGACTGATAGAAAAAAAACCTCCATTGTTAGGAGCTTAATAAATCTATTAAAAACTGTATAACACAAGCATTATAATTTTTTTTCAATTAATCTTAATTAAAATAAACGAAGATTTTAATTAAACTTGTCGTAAAATATATGACATAGAAATTAGAAATAATTAAACTATGGTTCTTTTCCTGTGTGGTTCATAAATTCGCCATTAGTTAATGACTTTTTTCAATAATGCATAGATTTAAATAAGTATATATAGTACATAAAACAAACATGTAAAGTGGGTAACGTGAAGGTCATACATACAATAAGATACCAAAATTTGATACCTACAATGGGCTACCAAAACTTGATACCTACAATGGGACACCAAAAGTCGATATCTACAATGGGTTAAACAAAATCGATACCTACAATGGGTTACCTCAGTCGATGATTTCCACGGCGGTTTAATTAAGATGCAAACTAGGTATCGGCCTCAATGATCTGTGGTAAACATCCACATAGGTAATCCATTATAGGTATCGACTTTTGGTAGCCCATTGCAGGTGTCGACTTAGGTCATCCATTATTGATATCGATTTTTGATAATCGGTGAAAAGTATCGGCTTTACGTAACGTCATGTAAATATTGAGTGAATATTTTCCAAAATGAACAGTAAACAATGGATAAGAAAAGTGGGAACAATTTTCGAGGAACAAGTATTATTTTATCGACAATGCTTGAATTGTATGCAACATTAAGCATGGTTACGACAGAACAACAAAACTAGGAAATAGGTGATATTGAAATCAAAACAGAGTAGTTAAACCCATTGATTTCCTCGATGACAGGTGCTATTACCGAATAAAATAAATTAACAATGTATTCAAATACAATAGTCATTGATGTTATTCAAGGTTGCATTAAAAGGCTATTAGACTGTATGACGATGGTTAAGTAAGAATATCATTGAAATAAAATAAATAAAAGATGATATTGATTTCAAATGTCACTCAAAGTATAGTAGCATTTTATCACATGGAACTCGCATGATCTGATCATTATCCCTTCTTATATACATCTGATCATGCAGATAAAAGGTCTGGTCTTTTAATATTCCCTATTAACGAAAGAATCATCTTTTATGGTCATAGACCGAATAATCTGTCTCTTGTGTGTTTATATTTACCATTATATATTTCCTTTTCCTTATTTAGACATTTTTTTTTTTTTTTTTTTGCCACACTGATCGGTCTATTAAGGCCAGAGATCATTATTGAAATGTATATATGGGTCTTAGACAGACCACTTACATAACAATCATATTATAACAGTCAAATGCTCGTTGGAAATTAACAATGCAATTTTAATGTAAAAAAAAATCAAATTTTAAAACGTATTAATTATGCGGTGACCCTGCACATAGGGTGGATTTCTTGAAGAAGAAGAAGAAGAAGAAGAAGAAGAAGAAGAAGAAGAAGCTGCCCATCGATCCAGTTATATGTGGCGGTCGGCATTTTACTCACACGGTGGTAAATACTTGCATGGCCACATCATTTCACTAAAACGGAAGATTTGGGTCCATAATGCTTTATTGCAATGATTGTTCAAAGCCAGAAGAGTTAGTGGTCACTTATATCTATGTGCTAGGAGTATTGATTTTACCTCTGCTTCTACGATTTGTCAACTAGATTTTGAGACTGTTCTGACAGTGTGGTATTTTTCAACTAGATTTTGGGACTGTTCTGACAGTGTGGTATTTTTCAACTAGATTTTGGGACTGTTCTGACAGTGTGGTATTTTTCAACTAGATTTTGGGACTGTTCTGACAGTGTGGTATTTTTCAACTAGATTTTGGGACTGTTCTGACAGTGTGGTATTTTTCAACTAGATTTTGGGACTGTTCTGACAGTGTGGTATATTTCAACTAGATTTTGGGACTGTTCTGACAGTGTGGTATTTTTCAACTAGATTTTGGGACTGTTCTGACAGTGTGGTATTTTTTCCCCATTTCATTACTGAGTATTAGTATCGGTGTTTATAAAGATAACTTTATCAGAATATAGTTGGTATACCTGCATCTGTCAGATTTAATATCATATGCAGTGTTTATCAGTTAGAATTTCATAGAGGTCTTTAGGAGACATCTCACACTCAATTACGGTATGAATTATGAACACGGCTTCACGATTGCATGCGATATGGATAACATCAAAAAGTGGTACATTGTATAAGAATTGCCATTTGTTTTTAATTTATCTGCATTTTCGATGCAGTTTTGTTGCATGTTTGCATACATCAACACCCTATCATGTTAATTACGTCTTCATTTTAGAGGTATTGGTCTGTTTTTGAATTGCAACGGTCCATAACTGCATATAAAAATATGTAATATATTATATATCATATATGAATGTCTTGTAAAGTGGAAGATTTTGAAAATTATTATGCATATATGCTTGGGATTACTATATAAACGTTAGAGAAAACCGAGGGGGTAATCCAGTATGGACAATCTGGAGAAAACCTAGGGGGTAATCCAGTATGGACAATCCAGAGAAAACCTAGGGGGTAATCCAGTATGGACAATCCAGAGAAACTGACAACATGGGGTACACAAGACAAAGGACGAAGACAAACAAAACAAAAAACACAACACAGAAAGCTAAGAAGATGAGCAACACGGATCCCACCAAAAACCGGGGGTGAACCCAGGTGCTCTCGAAGGGTAAGAAGGTCCTGGATCATATAAGATTGATTTAATTGATTGATTTTTGGTGTTTTAACGCCACTTTCAGCAATATTTCAGCTATATCATGGCGACCAGTTTAAGTGGTGGAAGAAGCCGGAGTACCCAGAGAGAACCACCGACCATAGGGAAGCAAGTGGTAAGCTTTATCACTTGCAGCTGCGAGTCGAGTGCACCCTTTTTTGTGATTTACAAAGCCAGGCGCGAACCCACGCCGTATTGGTGATAGGCTTGTATGAGTTGTTAGGTAATCCAACTACCTAACTCATTGAGCCACCCGGGCCCCCTACAACTACCTAACTCATTGAGCCACCCGGGTCCTGGATCATATAAGACACCCGACATGTTACTCATATAGTCACCCCATGCTTTTAAGTTTTGTATGCGTCTATAATAATGTTTTGACTAGCTAATTAATCAGGAATATATTTTACATTAAGTCCAGCGTTCCTTCAGTTTCTAAGACGCTTAAAAATCTCTCAATGGAAATATATATCATTGAACTTGTTATGAAAGCAATAATTGAACTATCGATATAAGAAACGTCCTTCGAGCTTAAATTTTCGTTAAGTACATAAACAATTATTAAAATAACAACTAGACCAATGTTGTCTATTGGAGGCCAACCATTTAACTCTTATGGGGTACTATGTTTCCTTAAAGCCAACTAATTTTTACACGAAACAAACAAACAAAAATCACATTATATTTGTTTTTGACATGAAAAATCTGGTATTATTCTCCTTCAAATCTAACCAAATATATCATTGAATACTGCAAGGTCAGATTATTTAATTTTTGTATCTTTCAGATCAAATCTTGTTTTTATTCTCATAAAATTCGGGCGGAAAAGTTTTTACAATTCACTCAAAAGTGATCATAGCGCATAGCTGTAATTTTCTCCTTTAAATATTTCATTATATTTTTGTGTCATATGAAATCTAAAAAGAAACTATTTATTAATACTTTCAATAAAAACGTTACATATCTTCCTGACAAAATGTCAAAGTGGAATCAAAACAGAATTTTCGACCTAAAAAATACCCACAGATATGATAGCATTGTATTTTTTTTTTATCTTACCTTTTTAAAGCAACTTGTATTATTCCAAACAAGACATAATCCAAACACGTTCCTGTTATTTAAAACGTATATTTAAAATCAAAAATGTATAACAAAATTTCCAAAGAAAGTCAATTAGCCAATATAATAGATAAAAGATTGTACGTAATTGTTTACGATATAAACAAATTGCTATGTTACATAGTTATAGGTCATATCGATTTCAAGTGTGTCAATTTCTTAATAATATATGCCTGAACATAGAATGACTTGTGTAATGTTTCAATAAAGGGCACTGGTTAAGTAGAGCCACATCAATATCTTGTGTCTTGTTTACATTTTTGTATTGTTTTCATAAACCTTGTTAATTAGGTATTTTCATATTCTATTAAACTTCAATTTTCCAACTGGTACTGCCGTTTCTCTTGCTTGAATTGGTTGGTTTTGGTTGGTGTTTAACACCACTTTCAACAATATTTCAGTTATATTGTTGCGGTCAGTTTTATTGGTGGAGGAAACCGGAGTACCAGGAGAAAACCACCGACCTGTCGCAAGTCACTGACAAACTTTATCATATAATGAGTACACCTCGCCATGAACGGGGTTCGAACTCACAACTTTAGAGGTGATAGGCACTGGTAATTGTAAATCCAACTACCATACGATCACGACGACCTCTGCTGTGATTGGTACATATCACAATGAACAAATAGATTTCGCTAAAGCGGGTAATCTGTATTAAAAGTATGTGTGTCCTATTACTATGACAAGAAATATTGACACAAAACAAAATGAAAGCAACCGAATACAAACATATTTTGAAAATTTCGTTAATTGAATGTTAATACAATCCCTATCTACTATAATCAATTGTGAATATAAATCTACAGTTTTAACATATAACATATAATTAAAGAATAACAAATGTTTCAAAGGAATAAAAAGATAATTACCAAAAAATGTAAGCATAGCTTCAGTTTATTAAAAAACAATATCGAACTCAGGGTAAATTCTACCACAATAACGTTGGAGAATACCGAAGGGACAATAACAATGGACGGTCCAGAGAAACTGGCAACACAATACGAAGACAAAAAAAAAATCAAGATATTCTAAAATCTGTCATTCATTTTAAAAGGAAATAATTTATTTCAGAATTTCTTGATGGAATTTTCATTTTTTGTGACAATTTCACATCCTCAAATAAACGAAATAACCAAAAGTCAAAACTCTTACCTTAAAAAGAACGACTCCGTTTCACCTAGCTTTCAGTAAATATTAAATAGTGGCAGTTTACTGTTGACTTTAACGACTTTATTTTGACCTGGCATTGACAGACTTCTTTACTCTTTACCCTAGAATGTTATCACCCCTAAATTAAAATTTGTAATAATATTGTTACTTCAATTGAAGTAAGTGGCACTTAGTTTTAAAAATGTTTATAATGACTCTACTTGCAATCTTAAGAATTTTTAAAATGATTTTTGTTGAAGTATTATTTGAATTGCTACCATTATACCAAGGCTTTCTTTTGTTGTGTTTTTATAAGAAATGGCCTTTAAATGTTTATTTTGACGATTTTGACAGTACTCAAATTAATTTCAAATAGATTCCACCAAAGTGGAAATAATATTTCCGAAACCAATTTCTCATTTTTGCAAATGTTGAAATTAAATTCTGTACATTATTTAATATACATGTATATGCAATAAATCCGCTGAAATATGACACAATTATATTATAATCCATCGCTGATTTCAAATCAAGATAAGGTGCTACATATATATATATATATATATATATATATACAGTGAACCTGTCTAAACCGAACCCCGAGTAAACCGAAAACCTGCCTAAACGAGACAGACTTTACAGTCCCACCTACTAAATGTCTATGTAATTTTAACCTGTGTAAATCGAATACCTGTCTAAATATATATAATTCTTATATGATTTACATAATTAGAAATCCTATACTCTGATTGGGTATAAGCGCTTATGGAGGCGGGTTTTGTCAGTTTATTTTTTTGATAAACGATGTTCACCGGACTACTTTTTTCGTAATGTAAGCAAAATGGCTGCTTGGATTCCCGATAATAAAAAAGATAAAAGAAACAATGTTTATTGTTAATAATTATACTATAACTAATTGACGAGTTTCATTATCAAAAATATGTCACGAATAACCAAATAACACAGTAACTCACGAATGCGCGCAGCGCATGAGTGAGTTACAACGTTATTTGGTCATGAGCGACATATTTTTGATAATGAAACTCGTCAATTAGTTATAGTATTTGTTATATAGATAAAAAAAAATGTTTCGAATCGAATTTAATATAAAATGAGTTTAATTGCACTAGATTACGTGTGTAGCGTAGGGATATACTATAATGTGTATCGCTTCAAAAAACATGGCGCCACCCACCCACGACAATAAAATAATTAAAATGCTTACCTTGAAATATTCTTTTAGTTAACTTTGATCCAAATTGAAGCGTACACGAAGCCAAATAACGTCTAATTTTTACGTTTCAAACTGGAAGTCTTCATATGACGTCGACAACGAAATGGCCCGAAATATAGCGAGAGTGAAATAAAAATGGTAATTTCACTAGTGAAATTATCGTTTTTATTTAACTCGGAAATCACGGTATTTCATCGATATCTATATATTAATCGACAATTATTGTTAGATATGAAATAAAAAAATAAATGCCAATGAAAAAAAAAGCTTGTACAAAAAAATTCCGGAAAAAATACTTAAGACAACCATCTATCGGCTTTGACTTTTGTAATATATCGTTATCCTGTGACGTTGTCTACAAGGGACGCTGATTGATATGACACAAGCTGGTTACTGATTTATTTTACGATTTTGTGAGCATTTTTTCTTTTTTGAGTAGCTAAATGCTAAATGCCATCAAATTGGAAAATATCAGTAACTTATTACATCCCCGTCTAGTTATCAATGTAGGAAAACAACTTGAACAAGGCTTAGGTTAGTGCATTTTGTTATTCGTGCCAATCATGGCCGACACACATCAATTCAATGGAATGTATTTGTGCGTACTGGGGTTCCCCAAAGGTAAATTTTCAAAACAAATGGGAAAAAAAAACTTAGTTACAGAATTATAAGGATTAAACGCATTTTTTCCGGAGTTTATTGATGTATAACCTGGACCAAGTCACTCACAAACTTGTTTGTGAGTGAATTGGTCCAGGTTATACATAAATAATTTAATTTGATTTGAATATTTCAATCTTATTGGCTAATCTGCCTGGAGAAAATTTTGGTTATACTCGATAACCTGAGTTGGTATTGTGACGTCACCAACATGTTCATCCGCCAACGACAAATTCAAATAGTCATGACATAATCGTAGGAATCATTAAATTTTGTTGTAAAAATTAAATTATAAGGAATATTTGAAATTATTGAACAGATTATACTTGCATAACCTGGTTTGGGTCAGTATACGCTTTTCATAAACCGCTACGCGGTTTATTAAGCGTAAACTAACCCAATCCAGGTTATATCGTATAACCTGTTCAACAATTTCAAATATTCCTTAAATAAACTCCGGAAAAAATGCGTTTAATCCTATAATATATTGTAAAATAATTCTTAATATACATGTAATAGCGATGCTAGACAATATAACCAACCATTATACGAAGGACATCTCTTGTAAGCTTCAAACTCCAACACAAAAAAGGTCAATCACGAAAATGAGTGGTATTTTCTTGTCGCAGGCAGTTACAGAGACGTGCCAAAAGTATTCGGTCACTGTAATGTTTTACTATATATTTCATATAAAACCACAATTTTTGAAAACATTATTCCAAAGTCAATTCTTGTTCGATTTTGATGAAATTTTTACCAACAGAAGCGAGAACGTACGTAGTTTTCTGTGATTATTTTAAAATATTTTTTGGGAGCACAGATTTTAAATGTTCATGATTTAAACACAAACTTAAATTATTTGTCTTCAAATGTACTATCATTGTATTGTATTTTTGACGTTCAAAATTTAGTTTTGTCTTTAAATCGTGAACTCATAAAAATTATAGATTATAAATTTATGCTAAAATTATAGTGTAAAACTACATTTAATTCTGTTTTTGTTGGTAAAAAAATCATCAAAATCGAACAAGAGTCGACTTTGGAATAATGTTTTTAAAAAATGTGGTTTTACATGAAATATATAGTAAAAAATCACAGTGACCGAATACTTTTGGCACGTCTCTGTAGTTGCTGAATCATAGTCGGCATAATGTATATTCATCTTCGTGAACGTGGAATCATGCCTTTATACTATTTTAGACTTCATATTAATGTTTCATAGATCCACAAGTGTATTCCTATCACCCAGAAGTACATTATTAGTGCAAAGCATAATATCAAGTTAATATGAAAAGTAATTGATGCACAATAAAAACATAAACATCTAGTTTCGTGTGCACGACTGGTTTTTGAAATAAACTTCATCAGGTACGTTCATAGTTAAAACATTGGAAAGACAGATAATTTAACATCAGGTACGTTCATAGCTAAAACATTGGAAAGACAGATAATTTAAAGTATTTTAGGAGCAAATACAACCCAAGGTATCTAAACAGGATAGCCAAAATCGGCGATGGTTAAATTTTAGTGATATTGGAAGTATTTTACATGTTCTATCATGGGTGTTCGTATGTTTGTTTTTACATACTTTAAACATCATTATCCATAAATACATCGCTTTAATAGCATTTTTTACTATTCTAATAAAAAAAAAAAGCATGACTTCACTAGATGCCACTCCTCCATTTTTTTTTCTTAATAAATACGGAATACTAGTTTAGTACGCATTTTGCAAAACACAACTTTTCATGCAAATAAAAACAAATGCCTCCCTACTAGTTCCCATAAACGCATATAGATTGTATATTGACATTTTAATATAGTTAAATAGATAATCGATAGATTTTACATAATTTCTCACGGCTAACTGAAACCCGGGAAATAAATAGGTACATGTATCTCTTTTGCTCCAGTAATAGTTAAAAAAAGATCAAAATCAAAAACAGGATACGTACCTTTATGGTGCACATACATATACAATTTACTTATATTTGGCAAATTTCCTTCATATGAGTTACATCTATATTTCTGATAAAATGATTCGTGTTATCAATCAATAATTTTAGATAAAATTCTTCATTCCATTTTATAGTATACACGAAAATTTCATTAAATCTCCCATAATTCTTTAGAATGCTTATTGTTTATTGATTATTGGTATGAATTAAATAAGATTGGTGAGATATTAAAATTTAGTATGATATATGATAAACTTTGACAGTTCAATGTTTCCCGGCATTATAGAGTCATATTATACGTGAGTTTTAATACAAATTGGTATTTTATGACACAGCAGGACGCATTAAGGACATGGGAAGTTCATGTTTCCTTAAATGAACTCATTTTTGCAAGTTGGCATTTTAAATGGAAATTTACGTTTATCTGACACATTATCCAGTCTATGGTTTAGAATCGCATTCTTTTCCCATTTAGTTGTCACGTCCGACTCTGTTTGCTTATCAATGGAATTATGGAAAGAAAGTTTACACAGTGATGGTAAACTATTTTACCATAACCGGAAAAATGAACAGCTACCTCTCAATTCAAACCACTGAACACACAACAAAAAGACCAAGAACTCCTTTTTTTACATTATTTAACATGCAATGCTTCACTTAAAATCATTTGAATATTGCCAATCTCCTGGTATATAAAAGACAATTTGTACCAGCTCTCTATGAGATGCTGTTTAAAAGTGGTCGTTGACAAGGTAAGGAAAGGAAAGGCAAGGCAACATTTTCGGAACGGGGTCCTATATTTGTTTACCCTTCATGTTCGTGTGGCTACTGAAACATCTGCCTATATGAGTATAGGTTATTAACGCATCCACCTTTTGTCCATGTAATGTATTGTTAGCAAACTTTCTCTGGTCATAACGATAAACAAACTACTGGTCAGTTGACGTTAAACAATCGATCAATCCATTTTAAAGCCAAATGAATGACAATCTTCTGTACAGTATTCATCAACATTTGAATTAGGACAAACTTGAGATGTAAAAAAAAATGAGAAGTTGAACTGGACAGTTTCAAAAAAGATTTAATTTTTTTTTACTTACATTATTTTTCTGATTTTGTTTTGGCATTTCTTCTTGACATACAGAATTAACGTCAGAGGTGTACCCCATCGGCGTCTCTCTTGATTGGCAGACGAAATGCTTCTACACTTCTTTCCTAAGTTATTGAGCTCCTTATCTGACGTTGGACTTTTAGTCTTCATCTCTCTGTCACAGTCAGGATTTTCTGTGGCTGTCTTACTGCTCAGGTCAGAGGTATCATAATGGGGTATGCACGTTTGGCTTCGGCATTTCTGGTCTTCATTACTTGACTCCTGTTTAATATAGTTGCTAAAAGTATGTGGACTTCTGCAGTACCTTTCTATCTTTTCACCGTTACTGCTTTCAATTGCATTCTTACACGTTCTATCTGTTTCATCATTGCCATTGTCACGTGATGGATATCTGCAGCCTCGACCAATGATATCACAAATCTTTTCACAACTTGATCTCCTAGACGTTTGGTTTTGCACATTTGAATTATTATTGGTACTGACTGAACTATTGCAGTGTTTGTCAAAATTATTGCAATTGTCAATTTGAGACTGACACGGTTGCCTTTGTTCATTATTGTAGGTGGTAGTAGGGGAACTACGACCGTTGGGCTTTATCTTATTTTTGTCATAACACGTTGTACTCTTCTGGTTGTTGAGGTATTGGTCATGATGGTCGCGATCACAGGATGAGGTTTTTACACTTTGGTTAGTGTTATTATTGTCTTTCGAAGATAGACACCAACGCGTGGTGGTGGAATAATTAGCAGAATTAGTTAATTGTTGAACTGAATTGTCACTTTGAATTGGACTCGAATTGCTACCACAAACTCGCGCGTGACAATCAAAATTATGATTTTGGTCTAATAAAGTATCTTGGCATTCAGGACTCGAACAGTTTCGTGTTACTTGTTTATTATGATTGTCAGTACAGTACTGGTTCCCGTAGTCTCTCTCCAAATTGTCTTTTGCTGGTGAAATACAATTGTTTACTAAAGAATCGGTAGAATAATTACTACAGTGTGGATTGTTGCAACTCTGAGCATTACAGTATTGATTTTTATTACACACTGGACTCCAGTAGTCTCTGATTGGTTGGTCAAGGCTGTTCATATTTGACGAGGTTCTGCAATCCTGTCGTGGTTTTTCATTATATTCTGCAGGAATCGGACTGACACAATGTCGTTCAACATTACCAAGGCAGTTTAGTGGAATTTGACTCGTCGAGTGATGTTCCTGTTTATCCTGACATTTGACTGGTGATGAATTTTGTCGATCAACGTTAACCGGACTAACGCATGGACTTCTACAATTTCGCTTTTGGTCAGCATATCGAGCAGGAGAAGAGCGTTTAGATATTATGTCTGTTTTATTGGGCGTATATCTGTTAAGTGGACTATTTTGATTGGTTATGCTGGGAGGAGTCGTACATTTTTTCTCCCTACTATTGGCTCTGTTAGTATCAGCCGGGCTTACACAATTTCGGCGACGGCGATCTAGTCTATTAGTATATATACCTGATTTGTTTCTACATGTCTCTGTTTGGCCATATATTTTTGTTGTACATGTTTCGTTCGTAAACTTCCGGTCTCCATTTATTAGATCTGCATCATACGGGCTCTTACGTTTCCGATCTGTGTTTTCCACATTATTGACATGTGCTGGACTAATGTTTTGCACTGCAGTTGTTGTAGTGTTTGATTGGCTTACACAGTTTCGTCTTCTGGTAATAAAATGTTTTGCGGAGAACGGACGACTGTTGCCTCGTTCCTCGGTCTCATGGTTATTTGCAACAGACGGGGCTACACCTGATTTGTCTTGACTTTCTGTTCTTTTTTCGCACGATTTACTCCTGTATTTGTGTCCTAATTTATAAATACGTTTTACTGAGGAGAGGGTTTTAGCATTACGGTCTTTCATATCATTGATTATGACTGGATGTTTACGGGGCGGACTGGAATTACCTTCCCGAGCTACCTTTTCACTGTGTTTAGAGTCATGTTGGCACCTAGAAATATGACATTTGTTGACCATTATGTAAGTATTGCAGTGCATTTAGTCGGAATGCTACAGATCGCCAAAGTTTCTTTTCAAGACATGATAAACACATTTTTTTTCCGAATTTCACGTCTTTTGCCTTTTTACCAAGATCCATTTCAAAATGTATGTAATCCACATGAGCACTTAAATTCCAGTTATATTATTATTTATGATTTATTGGGCATTCTTTTTTGTCATGGTAACAAGATCAAACAGATTTGGTTGGTCCCTTCTGTTTTCGATTTACACAAACAATGCATTTACGAAAATTGTAATTTCTAGTAGATGCATAACATTCTATGGAAAACACATTTATCCTTGTTAAGTTTATTTCTGATACTTATATTTTCAATTTCAAAAGTAAACATTTCCGTCAACATATGCTTTCCATCATTTCTATTTAATGCTATCCATATTTCCGTTTAATTCCATTTTGAACACAAGAACTGTAAATAATATGTCGTAATCCGTCATCTAAATTTATTTATGGCCTGATATTTGAGATAAATTATTCATGGCTCTGTAAACTACATTTGTCCTTACTTTACAGAAAGACGGCTGTTTTCCATGTTGCGAGCGACACTCAAAGGAGCTTGCCTTACAATGATCTTATTTCGAGCAAACAGACATCGTGTTATTGTAGACATCCAAATTATAATAAAGACTGTCTTATTTTATACTAATTGCTGAAAAGAATATAAGTTTTCAGACCCATGGATGGTAGTTTCGCGTGTGGCGACTATATTCGGTCGACTAATTCCATTATACGGTGACGATACTAACTCGTAACCAATAAACGTAAATTAAAGATGGGTCATTTGAGACGTATGAATTTTTATAATTATAATTGTTTCAATTAAATCATATTAAATGCTGATAATTAGTTCATGTTGTCAGTTAATAGATAACCTAACCTTCTTTCCACAAGAATTATAAAAACAAGAGAAATATATATTCTGCCTTGTGTAGAAACAGGTAATTTGGCAGGTGTTTGAAATATTTTTATATTAATATTAATAAAATGCAGTCCGTTCGAATCAACGCAATATAGTGGATGTAATTTAAAAGCCACTGGGAATATTATAGTACATGTGTATTAGTAAAGTGATATAACTGGGTGTAGAATCCATACATAGAAACCTCAAGTCTAAAACTTCTTGATTTACCGAAATTTTTCCAACGATTATTTTCATTTTTTTTTTCAAAATAACAAGCAAAAAATGAATGAAGGCATATTACATAAGAAATAAAACCAAAATTATTTATCAATGGTATGTTGAGCGGACATGATGGTTTGATGTCTGTCTAGACAATTGCCAATGAAACCCTCTATATGTGTCGATGCTCCCTTGTCATTTAATGGTTAACGCTTTCGATTTCAATTGCATAAAATAAAACCAATAGTATGAAGCATTCCACTCTAACTCATTTAAATACGTGCAGGTTAAAAAGAACAATTGCAAATAATCTTTCGTTCTGTATGTCTATATCACTTTGGAATCAGTTCAAAGCTATTGTTCTCCTCCCCCGGGGCATAAGTGACCTAAGCCGATGTTGGTTATCATGTTTAGGTTCTCTGGTTTTATTGCTCCCAAACACCTTTCAATTATTTGGCATTCCAATCTCTCGATCTCGAGCGTACCTGGTGAAGGTTGATCCAGAAACGTGTCATGCGCACTAAATAAACGTTAGAGGAAACCGAAGTGACAATCAAAAATGGATAATCCAGAGAAACATACGGGCAACTTTGGGTACACAAGACACAAGACGAAGACAAACAAAACAAAAAACACAACACAAAATGTGTTGAACACCACAATACGTAAACAAACACAAATAACGTAAATAGGACATGATTGCATATGTAATATTAAGGTGTAATACCACTAAAGAATTCTCCACAGCCTTCTATGTTAAATATAAAAAAAGAGCTTTCATACATGATTCATCTTAAGTTTAATCTAAGTGACACTCATATATCATGGAAGCAGTACCTAATTGGAAGCTTAACTCCGAAAATCAACATACATTTAATGGCATATAAGAAAAAACATGCAGTCTGAAGATGTCTACCGTCAAAAATCCTACTTTCACTTTCGATTTAACACAAATTCAGGTGGTTTCTTTCCAATGCAATCAATTTTTTATTTAAAACCACAAGGACATCAAATGTGGGCTTAAAATTATCCTAAGTAGGTTTCTGCTGACATTCAATATTTTGCAGTATCTAATAGGGTTTATTTTTTATCCAACAATGTAGGAATCCATTTTGTGTTCACGTACTACTTTCCTTTTCGACTGGTACCCATGTTTAGTGGTATTACACCTATTAATACCATGATTTTCCGAGATAAACGATTAAACAATCTCACGCGAAAACTCGGAAACACGTGGTACATGTATAAATGATTTGTAACATGAAGCCATGCAATATCCCATCTAGGTAGGTGATTATTACATGGCCCTCTGAGAGTAATAAAACTACAGTCACGTGGTACATGTATAAATGATTTGTAACGTGAAGCCATGCAATATCACATCTAGGTAGGTGATTATTACATGGCCCTCTGAGAGTAATAAAACTACAGTCACGTGGTACATGTATAAATGATTTGTAACATGAAGCCATGCAATATCACATCTAGGTGGGTGATTATTACATGGTCCTCTGAGAGTAATAAAACTACAGTCACGTGATACATGTATAAATGATTTGTAACATGAAGCCATGCAATATCCCATCTAGGTCGGTGATTATTACATGGCCCTCTGAGAGTAATAAAACTACAGTCCAGGGCTGGGTTGTACAAACCTCAATTAGATTTATGTGTCAGTTAAAACTTAATTGACATTTAAAATTACTTGAAATGTACATGGAATTAATTTACACTTAAGGTTTAATTTAGAATTAAATTTAATTGAGGTTTGAGCCACTCAGTCTAGATTGTTATAGTGTGCAATATAATATCTCGTATCTGTGTGTATTATGTATTATTTCATAGTTCTTAGCTGTTACTTTCATTCTGGTATATAAACCATGAAAAGATCAAAGGAAAAGAAATGCATTCATCATACAACTAAGTTTATTGCCAATCCCATTGCAAAAGCCGACGTAGCAGCTGGCTTCAGGATGATCCCAATGTGTTTGCCTCAACTCCAATACAGTGTCAATCATAAACCTAATTAGTCATCAAATATCTCTACATGTAGGTTTTTTCTTGTTTAGTCAAAATTATTATTGTATAAATATATATTCAAAATTAATATCAATTTGTAAAATGTAAAAGCTACGGCGCGTTACCTATACACGTTTCTATTATATATTCCATTGCATCCTGGTGAATGCTTTCTTTTCTTGTCCTTTTTCCGAGACACTTCTAGCTGAAGTGTACAGAGGTACAAGTATAGGTGTTGTTCTTTCGGAAGCTCTAAGAATGTTCCCTTCGATCGAGAAGATCTGCACATGTAGTTTAATTGAAAGACCTGATGCTTAGCTTTCACAAGATTTTTAAACCTCGGTGAGTAATTGCTTTGTTCATCCATTACAGGGTCGTTTAAAGTCAGTAGAAGATTTCGGAACCAAAGTCTCAGAGGATTGAGCTTAATTGTATCGCCCGGCTGAAAAGTGTCTCTCTAATTACCAGTTGAATAAAGTACCACGTAAATAATACGGTTTAAGCATTTTCATTGGGATCAGATTTTATCAGAATAATTTGCTCAATTATGTCTAGTTTAAATTTAAACCCGTCCTGCGGATGAGACGTAAATAAAACCGAGGTCCCGTGTTGAGAGATTGCCACCCTCTCCGCACGTTAAAGAACCCAGTGTAACAGCTCATTATGAGCATTATGCTCATGATGAGTGGTCCATAAGAGACCTGTTGCACTGACAATATTATCCGTCACTACCCATCACCTTTCCTTGTTTCGAGTCCCGTGGCGTTTAAATTTTTAAATGTTCTCGTCCTGAATATAGCTGAAAAATTGCTTGCTGGAAGTTAAACACCAATCAATCATAAATTTGGTATAGGTACACAGATTGTTCAAAGTAATAGGCATATTAGGACATATTATCCAACCAATTGATGGTTTGGCTTGGTTTATGGTGTTCAACGCCATTTTCAACAATATTTCAGTTATATCGTGCGGGTCAGTTGTATTGGTGGAGGACACCGGAGTACCCGGAGAAAACCACCGACCTGTCGCAAGTCACTGATAAATTTTATCACATAATGTTGTATCGAGTACACCTCGTCATGAACGGGGTTCGAACTCACGACTTAAGTGGCGATAGGCACTGATTGCACAGGTAGTTGTAAATCCATCTACCATACAATCACAACCACGACGGTCCCGCAATCAAATTGAGCTTACTGGCTCTTTGGAATATCGAGAGTAATTTCATTGTAATTTATATTGAGCATCTGAATTATTCTATATTACGAAACAATTCAATGCATCTTATTGCATTAACAACGAAAAACATGAAGATGCAGATCGTTTTTGCTACAGTCCAGCTTTGTTATCAAAAACCACAATTTATGTAATTTTATGACAAGAGAGGAAAAAAGAAAAATGTCAGTTAATTCGTTGTACAGTTTCCTTTTAACTGATTCAATGCCATGCACATTTTATCTGCAAAATGTCATAAATTTGTCTTTATATTGCAACCCATTCTATCAAATAAAAAAATGTAACCGCTAGATTGTATCCGTCTTTCTTAGCATCAAAACCTGGATTCGGTTTGGTTTGGTTTATGGTGATTAGTCACTTTCAACAATAGTGGCGGTCAGTTTTATTGGTGGAGGAAACCACCGACATGTTGCAAGTCACTGACAAACTTTATCACATAATGTTATATCGGGTTGACCTACCCTGAGCGGGATTCGAACTCACAACGTTAGTGGTGATAGGTACTTATTGCATAGGTAGTTATGAATCCAACAACTACAATCATGGCTACGACGGCCCTCAAAACGGTTCATTCCCATTTATCCAACTTTTTGAAAAATAGATAATACAGGTAAAAAATAAAAGTGGGATAAATGAGATCAAAGGTAATCAAGAACAAAGGACACTTAATCAAAGCTTGGGTTGTGTGACAGGTGAATAAGTGGACTAAAATTTGGACCAGGACAATTTATACATGTCTATGTGCAACAGTTAATATTTATGTCCATATATTTCATTTCAAAATGAAAACAAATACAAATTATTATTACTATTTTTGACTGAAATCAAAATTTAATTGGATATGATATTTCTTTATTTTTCTTTATGAGTCGATCAAGTCTTTCTCTAAAAATAACTTTATGCAAATTCATACTGAATTTGTATATAATGTAAATAGAAAGTTTTCAAAACTTGACATTTATTTATATACAAATTATAACGTTTTCCCATTTCTTTTATAATGATATATATTATAAGCTAATTATTACAATGTGCATGTAAAATTGAAATTAAAAATATTATGAACATTGCACTTTAAATTTATCCTAAAACTCACTATGCATAGATATAAAGTTTTCAATACTTGACATTTATTCACAGTTTTTCCTTTTCATTTATTCAAGCCTTATACATATACATGTACTGGAACAAATTATCAGGTATTTTGGTCAAATAAACACCTAATTAATGCTAAGTAAACAATCATACAGGTAAGAAACTTAAAGTTGGATAAATGGGAATACCTGATTTTCAAAAGTTGGATAAATGGGAAGACACCCCAAAACCTAGATCCGAGCAAGGTTGATGAATAAATACTTCAAAACTGCACCGACATGGCAATGTCTTAATGACGTGTGTATACGAAAATTTAAATATAACGAAATGACATGTACAACTTGTCTCAGTGATACAGAAATCATACAAATCTTCAAATGCATTTAGCAAATTGTTACTTAATAAAGGCGTACTATATCTTATCTAGAGAGAAATTCACAATAACATGTCTTCAATAGATGCAAACTAAACATATAAAGTGAGTGTGGCCGTGCGAACATATAGAATGCTGGTTTAAAGCAATGATAGAGATCTGAGTGTTGATCGTATGGCTACCGTGTATATATAGTCATAAAATACGCGAAAAGGGAAGCAATTCAAATTTAAATTTCATTAGAAAGCACGGAGTTATCTACCATTGTCAATATATTCCGGAATCATTGATACTATAGTACAGTAGAACTTAATGAAAATGAATAAATAAAAGCTTTGTATTTGATTGGTTTTCTCCGAGTACTCCGGTTTCCTCCACCAATAAAACTGGCAGCCATCATTTAAGTTATAACTGAAATATTGCTGAAAATGACGTCGATAATAGTTGTCAGAAAAAATACACATACATCCTTAAAGTCTAATATCCATTATTAAAGGGGAAATGTTCAATACATGTACGAATTAAAATGGAAAAAAAATACCTCATTGTCGGAGCAGTTGCAAAATCTATTAGAACAATAGTAGAAACGGTAGACAAAATTGATACCCCTAACACACACATTTAATGACCGCTCACATTCCTGGCTTGGTACAGGCACTTCAATAAAAAGTGGCAGGGTTAAACTAGTTTTATGGGCCGAAACATCCCTCTTCGTAAAATGATGCAGTTTTTCTGTGTGTTTTCCACATATGAGCAAAATGTCAACCCTCAGATATAATTATGAAAGTAGTGTCGTGGTAAAGAACGCAGAGCTCCAGTCTTGGAATTTATGTATAATATATTCATGCATATTAGTGACACAGAAGTAGTCATACATAAAATATCGGTTCTCAGGGGCGGATCCAGGATTTCCAGTTAGGAGGGGGGCGCACTTAAAAAAAATTGCGCCGAGCGGAGGGAGGCGCGAAAATTTTGGGGTATTTCGTGTGAAAAAGCACGATTTTACGCCAAAAAAAAAATCATATTTTTTCCAATTATAGAGGGGGGCGCGCCCCCCTGGATCCACTCCTGGTTCTATAAAAGAGAGCCAATGGCATTAACCATCATTTAAATATTAGATAATGCAAGGCCACCCGAAGACATAATAAGCCAAGAATAATGGTCAACTTTGAACCAAGATCTAATTGTTTACATCATCTCTAGTTATATGCACGGTGCCGTCGTGGCCGTGATCGTGTGGTAGCTAGATTTACAACTACTTATGCAATCAACGCCTATCACCATTGATGCTGTGAGTTAGAATATCAATCAGGGTGAGGTGTACAACATTATGTGATAAAGTTGTCAGTGACTTGCGACAGGTCGGTAGTTTTCTCCGGTTTTCCTCCACCAATAAAACTGATCGCCACGATATAACTGAAATATTGTTGAAAATGGTGTTAAACACCATAAAACCAACCAACCAACCAAGCCGTCATATATACACAACTGACATAATCATTTACAATAGGGTGTTGATACCTACAATTCTGTAAAGCTATTTGAAAGGTAAGATGAGACGAATCTTTTAAAAATCTTTGACTCAGAAGATGGTAACGTAAAGACGTACATTTATACATGTGTATTAAGCCATCAACACATATTCAAGATCTCAAATAATATATATACCTCAGTGATTATCATTCTTCTTCTGTAATCTTTTATCCGTTCACTTTTGGTATTTACCCTCTTTCAGTAAAGTGGGTTTTCTGGTAAAGTTTTGGAACAGTCTAAAATGTTACCCATAGCTCTATGAAATACAATTGTGCCAATTCACCGCCCATTGTAGGGTAAAAATAGTATTTTACATTACAAGTAATATACGTGTTAACGATCACAATATATACATATAGCGTGTTGTAAATAATAAATGTTAGAGAATATCGAAGGGAAAATCAAATTGGACAATCCAGAGAAACTGACAACATAGTGTACACAAGACAAAGAAAAAAACACAACACAATATTATTGGACACCACTTTGCGCAAACAATTAAGGATTGATCGCAATTTTTGTTCGGTTCATGAAGAAATAACCTCAATCAGGTTGTACACACCGGGTAACCCGCGTAGCAGGTTACGCAAGGGTGTGTACAACCTGATTGAGGTTATTTCGAATGAACCGAACGAATAATTTCGATCAATCCTTATAAATTAATTCAAACTTTTTTTGTTATGATATTGAAATATATATCTATTTTTTCAAAATAAGGCAAATAATCGGAAATAAATTTAAATAACCCCAAAGGTGCCTCATTTAAAGAAAATCACCTGATGATAACGGCACGCAACGCCTTGAGAACGACGTCTAATTTTAGATTCCGTTCATTGACAAATAACCACAACTTTTTAGACCAATCAAAACACGTATGAAAGGACATGTGACTCTAAAATTAATTTACCGTACATTAGATGTTAAAAAATTATAATTGTTGTACAATTTATGAGAATTAATTCTTTATTCAATGCTCAATTTTACCCCGAAGGATTGAAGGCATATACAAGGAATATATACAAACAACGTACACAAGTCAAATAGACAAAGACATAGTAAGAACGTACAAATAAAATGAAAACAAATTGATCTACATTCAATTACAATTATGCAGCAGTAGAGCCCACTTTCCTCAGTGCTATCGACTTCTTAACGAATGGTACCGTAAACCGCATAATTTGTGATGATGACAGAATTAATTGTAATTCTTTAGCTCTGTCATATTCATTAAATTTAAGACAGATTCCGTTTATATCTTTGCACAGTATATTTCTTAAAGTATGGTTATTCTTACATCTAAAGTAAAAATGAAACTCATCTTCAACCTCTTTTAAATCACAAAATTTACATATTCTATTTTCTTTTTTAATTCTTGTGTATCTTCCTCTTTCAATTTCAAGAAAATGATCCGATACACGCATTTTACATAAAAGTTTTCTGTCTTCATAATTAATATTGAGTATATAGTTATTCATTTCATATTCAGTTTTAATTTTACTGTATATATAAATTTTACTGTTTTCTTTAGTTGATTTTAGCTTATCAAAAAATAATTCTTCATATTTCTGTTTCAGCTTAATATCCTCATTAAGTCAGGAGTTCTTGTGGGAATTGTTATTATCTTGTATTGTATTTATATCAATATTATCAAATTTGCATATGTTTTCTACATATGAAAACCATGAGTAAGTACCAACTGAATGCATTGATTTTGAGAGAGAAAAGGCATCCATTGATAAAGGATTATTTCCATCACTAGAAATTCTAGCAAACTGCCGGAATAGGTCTAAAATCCAATAAAACAGTCAAAGAAAGTGGCAAAATCGATACCCTAACACACTAATGCATGACCGCTTCAACGTTCCTGTCTTGGTATAGGCACTTCAATAAAAAAAAAGTTGCGGGGATAAACAGGCTTAAGGGCCAATAGATCATTTATCACTGAGCTAGCATGGTTGTATCAACACCTTGTTTCGTTTTGAGATTATAACATTTACATCTGGTTTGCAATTTTAGCATGGGCAGTAGGTCATCTGCATACAGAAGCGGTGATACATTATATTAACCGCAGGGAGAAATTCAAAATAAGTTGAAGTTATGTTCTAACTCACAATGTTCAAACGAACATAACGAATTTATGTACTTAACATGTGTAACTTTCTGAATAAAATCATTCTCAATGTGTAAATTGATCAACAAAATCTTCTTTTGTTATACCTTTTTATGTAAACTGTTAAACATCAACAATACGTAGTAGATGTTGAAAGGTGCAAAAACCAGTGACTATTTCGAAGTACAAAGAAAGAAATACTTGTAGTAATTAAATTCCAAGATTTTTTGAAACTGAGAAACGCTTTTGAATGTCTTCTAATACTTCACCATCTTCAGCTTGTTCAAATTTCCAACGCCCATGTATTTTAAAAAGACGATATAATCCTCCTTATCTGTAAGCTGCAGTTGCACAGCCCGATCCAAAATATGTCAGCCGAAGTCTACAGCTTTTGAACCAATTGAACTCAGAGTTTCTTTTAAGATTTCTCTGGTGCGTGTGTACGATAATTTAACATTTTTCTTTCCGAGAACAAATTTGTTAACCTTCTTGATATATGTTAAAGCTCTAAAAATATAGATATCAGTATTCAGTTCAACATTAGCTTCCTCTAAGTAACACCTTAAAATATTTAATGGACATTGAAGACTATCTAGTTTCGAAATGACTACATTTTTGCCATTTCTGTGACAATCTGTTTTGTTTTTTTACAATGAAAATATTCACGTAATCTTCATAAAATATCATGTTGTTTGCTTTAATATTACTCAGTTCATTGTACCTTAAAAACCCAGTGTAAGAAATGGCAAACATAACCAATATTCTTAAATCCTTCAATGTTCGATTCTTAGTGTTCAAACTTTTAAATAATTGTATCATCACTTCAGCAGTTATTGGTTTTTTCTTCTTAATCGGCCGACACAATTTTCTTTTTGATGCTTCAACAATATTTTTAATCACATCGGAAATACAAGGATCTGGTACGCCTGCCATTTGATGAACCCACTTTCGACAGAACTAAAGTGGTTCACTGTTCCGATTAAATGTTGTAAATAAAGACCAACATGTAGTTCAGTGCAAGGAAGAGTGGAAGTAATTTCTTTATATTTGTCTGCCCAGTTGAGAAAACGTCTAAAACGCACAATAAACTTCTTAACGGTCGTCTTAGCTCTGGCGTCTACGACCGATTTAATCAAATTGCTAAATAGTGACTTAAGTTCTGTGTGAGTCATTTGGCTTGCCTGTCTCCAAAACCAACATTGAATTTTTTTTTTACAAAATAAGAAGAAATTTGATCTTACAATGCTGTTTGCGTTTATGTACGTATTATAAAATATATTTCAACTTACCAAATATGCAGTATTTCCATGGTCCAGTGACCAACACACAGATAACGGTCAATCAATTCAAGTGAACAACTACATGAGTACACATACACTGTCCAGTGACAGCTAAAGGACGTCCATTTACACGGACTACATTCCACCGAATATTCTGCAATTAAATAAATCTTATTAACATACAGAAGCATCTAATTTAACCGCTAGTATTTTGCCGATAAAATCGCTCCTGACAAAAAGAGAATTAACGTTATTCCCAGGTTGCAAAATTCTGTCTGTTTCGCTAAATTCTAAAACGTCTGTGACATACTGTTTGTAAAATCAGACCTGTGTAGAATAACAGTGGCCAAAACAGCGATGAAGGCCATTTAGGCATTACTAAAGTTCCAACAGAATTGCTCTTAATAATCAAATGGTTAATTACTCTGCTGACCATAGAAACTGGTGGTACTAACCAATTGTTTTCGTCTGACCAATCAGATGTAAAGGCGTCTACGCCAATGAAACCAAAGTTCCAATATAGAGAATTGAACCTTAACAGTTTAGTATTGTTCATATTAGCGAATCTGTCAACCCCACAAACTATCAAGAAACTGAAAAAAATCAAGTGGTTCCCCTATCATCTATGTCAATAATATGACAGAGACAATATGCTCTTTGATTTTCTATTCTATGAACCCACACTGTGTGAATATCTATTTCGTTACTCATACATGTATTAAAAATAGAAAATGCTATCATCTGTAACTCGTATATTTTACTTCCCTTTAAGACTGCAGCATTCTGGTTATCAGTATCAAATGTAATCGTACTGTTTCTCAACACATGTAGAAAAGATAACAAACTCAATTATATGGCCTTTAATTCTCTCCAAGTCGAACTCTTGACACAAGCTCTCTAATACAATCATTATGATAATTTATGTTAATGATTTGATTCCATTCGCCTTTTAAGCTTAAAACTGAAAAAATAAATCTAGTCATTACCTGCGTAACCAAGCCTAATGCAGGTGACATGGCAGTTATTTTGCGAGATTTCTTAGTTAAAGTTCTAACTTTAATTGCAGTTGAATTTTCTAATACGAGTATTATCAATTCGTACAAATCTGAAAGTTTTCTGTCAGGTACAGATAATAAGCACGGTTTTAAATCCCAACGAAATCCGAGCCATTCCAACTGTTGGGATGAAGATCATACACATTTATCTTTATTTGGTACCAAACCTTACAATAGTATGTCCTTTTTAACGATGTCAGAGTATTTACTACACCTCTCCTGGTCTTCTGCTACACCAAAGCCGTCATCCAAGTACTATACTACTTGAATACTGTTTCTGTGCCAATGAGCTACTAAAGGCCTAAGTACTTTAGAAAATATATAGGTGCTTGATTGGAGATGTAACACGGTAAAAACAAAATATTTTTCAGCATTATTTAATTTCCAAGCGAAACCTAAATACATTTGATGTAAAGAAAAAATATCTATATGATATCTATACCATTATTAACCCACCCAAACTATTAATTTGCATGTATTGTTTTGCTGTTCTCCAATCTTCAAACTTTATTTCGTTTTGTACGATTTTTTTCTTTACATGTCCTAATTCTAAGATAAGCCTCTCCTTACCTTTACCGTTAACTGCTACAGTTAGATTCACTACGTGCGGTGCACTCGATACTTCACGAACCAGACCGCCAGAAATTAACTCTGAAATTGCATTTTCAACAAAAATGATATGTGCATATGTAGATTTGTTGTTGTTTAAAAATACTGGTAGTTTTTTCTTAGACGTTTTAATCTTCCTCACGGCTCTGTTTTCTGCGGCTCTGTTTTTTTTTTCGTCTTCCGAGTCAATAACAACTTCGTCTGATAAATACTCGTCAACGGTTTTCCACCCTCCTTCTGACTTGTCTGCAACTCGTATTAACTTGTTTCTCTTCTTGAGAACGGTCAACGAATCCTCCAATAATTTTACAGCTTTCCGTACAAATATTTCTGCCCAGTTCTGTTAAAACCACGTTGATATTGCCTGAAATATCTGCATTCAACTCGAACTGTACTTGGTTGCCTTTAAATCTAAAAGAAAACTCGGCCTTTTTCACCTTTTTAGCTAAATTGACCACCCTGTCGTTCAAATTATTCTCTATTCCCGACAACTTATCATTCATATGTGTCTTCAACAACGATTTCAAACAGAACTGCATTCGTAACTTCCTCAGTTGATTCGGTAGACTGCTTGGAATTGGTATTGAACGCATCGGTGGAGTAATGGTTAGCGTGCTCGCCTCGAGTGCGGTAGATCGTGGGTTGGAGCACCGGTCGGGTCAAACCAGACTATAAAATTGGTATTTGTTGCTTCTCCGCGCTAATCATGCAGCATTGAGGAGAAAGAGTAAAGACTGGTTGGCACGGAATCAGAATAATGTGTCCGAGTGAAGCGGCATGTCTACCCGCGGACTGTTGTTTCAGTGAACTAAGCGTGTTGGTCTAGAACAAAGCGGACCTCATCATCATCTCATTGAAATGCCGTTAAGCAACACTCACTCACTCACTCACTCACTCACTCACTCACTCACTCACTCACTCACTCACTCACTCTCTCTCTCTCTCTCTCTCTCTCTCTCTCTCTCTCTCTCTCTCTCTCTCTCTCTCTCACTCACCCACTCACTCACTCACTCACTCACTCACTCACTCCCTCCCTCCCTCCCTCCCTCTCTCCCTCCCTCACTCACTCACAAGCACTGGTCTCGATCATCATATCTTTACTATCCTCACTAATTAATCTGTATTCAGTGTCGATACGTTGATGAGACAATTAAATGTCTGTGATTTGCTTCCCCTGTTATAGAGCAGGGGCGGATCCAGGGGGGGGGGGGGCGCACCCGGCGCGTGCCCCCCTAAAATTGGAAAAAATATGATTTTTTGGTGTAAAATCGTGTTTTTTCACACGAAATACCTCAAAAATTTTCGCGCCTCCCTCCGCTCGGCGCAATTTTCTCAAGTGCGCCCCCCCCTAACTTGAAATCCTGGATCCGCCTCTGTAAAGGTCTGGCAGAGACTGGTTGCTGATACCCAGGTTCATATATAGCTCAGCATTGTTGATAGTGGAATATTATTCGCAAGTCAATTTCAAACGATCTTACCAGTATATCTATTGACTGTCCTGTATACTTGAAATTTCCATTTCGATTTAACGTTTGGGTTATCTAATCCATTATTGATTACAACATTTTATATTTCCATGTATTTGTATGTCTTGTATGTTAAATCCAATCAATCTAATCATACCAATTAATGTAAATATTGTGATTTTCATGTAATTATACTGCCTATCATGGGCGTCTTTAATTGACAAATAAACATATTCTATTCTATTCTAATCTAATAGATTAATAGATATAACCCCCCCCCCCCCCCCCCCCCCCCCCGGTAGTATATTATCTAAATTTTGTAACATGAATGCATTCTTTATATGGTTTATATATCAGATTGTAAGCAACAGGTTAAATTTATGAAATAAAAGACGCAGATACGAGATATTGCACACTTAAAGAATCTTTAGAAGTTTGTGTTAGTCTGTAAGAATAGCTGTGTGGATATTGTCTTGTTTTTGGGATTGTAAATAGTATGAAGATAATTTGCTGTGTTGTCCGACACTGCCCTAAGATAAGTTTTCAAGCGGAACTAAATACATTCGTTTAACGAATATGGTTCCCTACCTGGAAGAAGAAGAAGAAGAATGGGAAGCGTGGTATAGTACTTCATATTTCGCGCCAAAACGTCAATTTATTACCTCCCATTGTATAGTCATGTGACCCGGAACAACAACTTTCTCCATGTTGAAAAATATGAACCAAAAGCGGAATTGATAAATATTTTCCTGTCTCCCCATCAATATTTGTTTTCATGCGTTGATACTTTGACTATAAACTATTCCAATGTCTAATAGCGGCGGCACATTACAGGTAAAAGAATCGTCAATTGAGAAAGTTCAAAACCCAGACGTAAAATGCATCGGTCAGTTCTCAAAAATCTGCAGTCGGGACATTTTTTGGCCTTTGAGAATTGCTATGAATTTGTCAACATTTCCTTTCCAGCGTATGTTCATTTGTCATCTCTTTGGAACTATCTCCATGAAAGATGGCTGTCAATAGCATTGAGCAATGGCATGTGACTATGATATAATGAGTAATAGAAGGTGTGACCATGAATGATTGAACCTAGTAAAAATAAATAAACATTGAAAAATATTTAAAATCAGGTGTGCAGTTCTTTCACAAAATGGTTATGGAGGTAAATTAACTAAAGGTTCATTTCATAAGAATTATTATTAGATATATAATGTCTGCAACTTGATCATTTCCTCGTCAGTTTCAGTTTAAAGTTAAGGCAAAAGAATTATAAATAGAATATAGCTAAATGGCATAATGTGTTGAATATAATAGTATTAGTATGTCACATGATTCTGACAATGTTTTCCATATTAGATATAAAGTACAATTGTATATGAGTAAACACAAGTATACTATTTAATCAATGCCATTCAACAGGCTGTCTTTGACCAGAACCATTTGTACCGTAAAGTGAAAACAAGGAATTGTCTTGTGTTTTTGTATGACATATTACAATGAATGGAAACGTTTACAATTATTTGACAAATAGACGTGCATATGTTCCTGGTCTGGGCTTGATGGTAGGACAACATATTATTAAAATAAGTTTGAACAAAGCATATTCATACACCTTTGTTAGATTTCTTAATATCATAATGCAAAAAACAAAAAATAATTTTGAAATGTTATAATTATATAAATTTGTCTTATTCAATATAGCTTAATGTCAATATTTTCCAAATTGTACTAACTCAAATAATTGACAACTAATTTATGTGAATTGATTTTGGAGTAAGTTGTGGTTCTTAATCTTGTAGCAGTATTAATCGATTATCTTCAGCTGTATTCCTTGTGTATGACTGAGATATATATATATATTTTTTGATTTGAAAAAAACTATGACCGGCAGATTTTTTATTTTGTAAAGTGGGGTAGGTTTTTTTTTATTCTTCTAATGAGTCAACTCATCATTCAGTGTGTAGAATACACATGTACGTGCATATTTGTGTTTATTGGGACACTGCTTTTATAAAAAGAGATTATACTTGCACATGTAATGATGCATGTTCGTGTAGTGCATGTAAATTTATGAAATTTTACTCTGTCTGATTGACTGCTTATGTTTCTTGAAGGTGACGTTCTCAAAAATAAATGACCCTGTCTGATTCAAGAAAATTATTTAAATAATTTATGGAGGTGTATTTGAAATTGATTTGTTCACATTTTCACTTTAACATGTTCTCTGAGTAAACCCAAAATTTTCGTAGACATTTTGATGTCATATATCTTCATACCGATATTCAAATATAAGATAATGTCATTCTTCTGAAATAAGTATCATGCATCTAGCCAGTCACTGTCAGTATTTGATGTTGGGTAGAATTTTTTTTCTTCACATTTATAAATAAGAAGACAATTGTGTATGTTCATTTATGACATATCTTGGATATATATATAGCTTACTTCTTAAATTTATAATACTGGTACATGAAAATCATTTCATCAATTTTTGTTGTTGGAAATTTCAAGACATTTACATCAATAAAATAACAGAAAAAGCTGATACATAACTATTCTACTGAGTATTGTGGTAATTTTCCATGTGGTCAGAACCCTAGTCTATTAATAAACCTTGTGATTGAAATGTACACCAAGTTTCTATTTTTAATTTTTGTCATGTGACATGATAACACAAAGGATTTTGTTTGTTGCTAAGAAACTTATTAGGTCTTGAGTTTTATTTCTCCATGATGGAATACAACTAATATTTTCAAAAAAGACATTTATTGACATTAAAAATGATTCAGACTTAAATCAGGATACCAATGGGAATAATTTCTATTCAGGTACATATATTGGAATTTAATTTGTAATTTTAATAAATTTATTACTTTCTTTGGTCCCCAATCAGATGCATGTGTTGAAATTTGTAATTTTGATAAATTTCTTTCTTTCTTTGGTCCTCAATATGTAGGACTTTATGATTTTATACAGAATTCTTTACAACAGAAATTTACTTTAACTAAGGGGGAAACGATTCACCGTATGTACCGAAATTGCGATTATTTTGTGGAAGGTTCGGTTCATGATACGTGGAGGCCGCTTACGATACAAACAATTTGATGCTCATTTTTTGAAAAAAAGTAGTGTTGAACTTCTGTTTTCTTCTTTTGGTGATCATTTAATTCATATTTTTAGAAAAGTGAATCGATTAATTTACGCTTTTGAAATTTATTAATCAAATATCAAATATTTATAATTTCCGCTAGTACGTAAGCGACCTCATATAAAAAAAAAACATGGCGACCATTATTGACTTCAAGGAATAGTTACAGTTTCCTATAAAACGTATCGTGATACGTATCGTAATACATAATATCGCGATACATATCACTTGTGGAAAAAATGTATCATTACACCCCTAACTTTAACACAACTAATTGGTGGAAGTACACAAATGTACATGTATGTAGAGCTGATTGTGAAAGATGGCTAGGCTAATGTTATTTTAATTATCAAACAAGACCACTTCATATTATTCATCAGGCCTTTCAATAAGGTGTGGTACCAGGTACTTTTACCTGCCTAATATGGTCTTTGGTACCTCCTGATTTTAAAGAGTTTTGTAGAAGATATTCATGAAAATTGTTCAAATTTTAATAAAAAAAGTACCAACCTGTAATGAGTGAAGTACTGGTAGACTTGAAAAATATTGAAAGCCCTGATTCATCACATTCTAACAAACAAACAAAAAACAAGAAAACCACTGCTATAATGTCCTGCATGAATTGCCATGAAATGTTGAATAGAACGTAAATGATAAAAACTCACAGCCAAAAAACAGTAGGACAGGTACGGTAGGTTTGTAAATAATATATTTTTTAAGTTTTTACCTAAGTTTTACAAATCTAAGGCAAGGATAAAACATACAATCTAAACATTACTTGTCAAAAATAGCAATAACTAATTTGATTAGGCACTAAAAATAAGAGGGTCAGTAGGGTTAATAGAAACTTTATCTTTGCCTTGTAAATATATATATATCACATTTAGAAATCAAGAAAATATTTGTGTCACTATTTTTATTAAATATTATTCATTTGTTTTGCAGAAAGCTATTGACTTGGTGACAAAAGCTACAGCAGAAGATAAAAATAAAAATTATGAGGAGGCATTACGACTGTACGAACATGCTGTCGAGTACTTTCTGCATGCTATGAAATGTAAGAGCTAGATGAAGATAGTTTTTTATTACCGGTAGTTCATAATGATTCTTGATTTCTTGTATCAGGAAGGTCAGATTATTTTTTTACCACCTGTAGACAATGAAGGGTTTGGGTTTATGGTGTTGAAAGCCACTTTCAACAATATTTCAGTTATATCGTGGCGGTCAGTTTTATTGGTAGAGGAAACCTGAGTATTCTGAGAAAACCACCGACCTGTCGCAAGTCACTGACACACTTTATCACATAATGTTGTATGGAGTACACCTGACCATGAACAGGATTTGAACTCGCAACTTTAGTGGTGATAGGCACTGATTGCATAGGTAGTTGTAAATCGAACTACCATACGATCACGACCACGATGACATTTCTGAAAATGGTGGCGAGTCCATCGTAAGATTAAGAATCTAAATTTTGAAAAGTTTAGTGAGTCCCAACTGAAAATGGATTCATCTGAAAGGATTCATCTAGGTGGGTTGCAAGGATATCAGATATATTGTAGTGTAGGCAAATGATTTTCAGGTGATGTTTTCACGAAATAAATCAAGAATTGACTGTACATGTATATTTTTAAAACAGATTATTTTTTGTTAATAATGTTTTATTTTCTATTCCTTAGTTAAAATAATAATGTTAAAAAAATAACCAAGTTATAGATATTATACATTTAACTTTTTGTCCCTATGATCAAGTTGTATTTTCTGTATTAAATTGTTTATATTATTTTCTTGTTTATTTATTTTTATCTTGCAAAATAGACTAGTTAGAGTTAATAATTGTTACTGTCGTTTTTGTATGCACAATTTTATATGGCCTTTTTTCTTCCAGATGAAGCACAAAGTGACAAAGCTAAAGACAGTATACGTTCAAAGTGTGCTCAGTACTTAGACAGAGCAGAAAAATTAAAAACGTATCTGGCTAAAGACAAGAAAAAAGCTGTTGCCGATGGTGGAACTCCATCTTCTAAAGGGTAATGTCTCATTTAATGAAAGTAAAATTATTTTGCACCATTTTCATCTACGTGCGTACATGATGAAGGAAGCCAGAAGCCAGCATGTATAATCCAATCTGAAGTCACTATTAAATGGGATATCGCTTATCTCGATTTTTATTAGAAATATTAGAAATTCTTGCTAAGTAAAAGAATTGAATGAAATGGGTTTCAAATTGAAAATTTGCACATTAATAGAGGGTTATGGTGTTTAACACAACTTTCAACAATAATTCAGCTATATCGTGGCGGTCAGTTTTATTGGTGGAGGAAACCGGACTACGCGGAGAAAGTGACTGACAAACTTTATCACATAATGTAACGTGTTGTATTGAGTACCCCTCGCCATGAGCGAAATGCAAACTCTCAACTTGAGTGGTGGTAGGCACTGATTGCACAGGTAGTTGTAAATTGAACTACCATACGATCACGACCATGACCGACCCCTTCACATTTAGAAGCAACTAAATCAATACATGTGAATTTGCTCTACTCTAGATATCTTTTTTTTTGCAAAATATAGGAAGAAAAATGGTGGAGATAAGAAGAATGGCAGTGACTCTGATTCAGAGGAAGACCCTGAAAAGAAAAAGTTTAGTGATCAAATTACAGGTAAGATAACAAATATTGTATGTTTCATTTTCCATTCTTAACATTTATTTTGTTACCATTTTAGAAATTTTTTATTAGGCAGAAAATCAGTTCTCACTATGAGCACCGGTCCTCCAGCCCCAAGACCAGTAAAAGTTTGTTTGCACCAGTAAATTTATCAGTTTTTATTTAGATGTATATATAAAAATAAATTCAAGAATTTGATTCGGTTTAGTAAATTCAAATTTCATTTCATGGACTGGAAAATGATAATGGAATAATGCCACAGAATTATTAAATCCCAATTGTTCTATTAATAAATCTTGCTTATTGCATTCAATAGTATCTTGTGACAAACTGCCATTTCTAATTTTAGATTAAATATGACCACATCATGTGATGTACTTTTGTTTATGTCAATGTTTGTTTGTTGCTAAGCAATTGATTGTTTACAGATTCTTATTACTCTGAAGGCTGTTGATCATTAATTTCATGTGTCGATAAGATTTTGGGAATGATTTCTGTTTCAAAGTATAATTGAGTTTTTAATGTGAAATATTTGTTGTTCTTTAGGATTTCTTGTAACATGTCCTTATGAAAAGATCTACAAAGTAAAAATAGTGAGAACTCTGAAACTGCCAACTTTCCAACAAAAATAATGTACATCATCAAAGTTTATTTATGAGAATAATAATCTTCATAATCAGCTGTACTTAATTAATTACTAAAACAGCTTAGGAGAGAATTATGTACAAGAAATCAGAATGCTTTTAGATGTTTTGATATGTATAAAATCCCTTGCTGTATTTAATCTAAGCCCCTTTTGTTTCTATAAAGTTTTCTTTTCTAATGCACATAAGCTTAGCATTAAAAACAGTCTTTTCTTTTCTAATGCAAATAAACTTGGAATAAAAAAAGTCTTGCTTTTCTAATTCACATATACTTAGAATAAAAAAGAATAAAAGGCATTGGAATAAAAATATACCTTTTCACTGGAGAAATATATAAAAAAATCATATTCTCATAACCCTTAGGAAACTGAATGTTTATTTACTAAATTTAGAAAATCTTTTGCAGGCATATTTTGCATTTTTCAAGCATAATTTTTTGTTAGTTTCTTGAAATTTCTTTTATTAGTTTTACAAAGAAATTTAATTTTGAAAAAATTATCTGAACCTAAGTCCTCTGCTCAACAATGTAATGACGGCAAGATATGGATTCATACATATCCGATTGTTTCTACAAAATGTGATCCCCCCCAATTGATATTAGTTAAGCACAAAGAATGTTATGTTAATTTTGTTTTACTGCTTTTTATTTTCGTTTACCAGCATCACAAAACAGATAATTAAGTCTCCCAAACGTTGTTTGGAGACTTATTGTTTTTGCTCCGTTTCTTATTATTATTATTCTTCTCCTTTCTTTCTTTGCGACATGAACGTGTCCACGGCAGATCTCAGGAACTACTGGACAGAATTTCATGAAACTTGGTGGAGTTATAGATATATATTTCTAGTTGGTCCTAAAGTTTTCAGCTTTGTGGTAAAGGGGGTTAAAGTCATATTTTGAGGGGTTCAAAGGGGGTGGGGTTTACTATAGAATCCTATGGGAAAGTTTAAATGTCGTACATTAATGTTGATAACTTCTAAATAGATAATAACTCAAAAACCGTTAATAATATCAAAAATCTGACATGGGGTAAAAATGATCAGCACATCAAGATCTACCTATCCTGCTATTTTGAAGTAAATCTGATTACCCATCTTGGAGTTATTGCCCTTTTTTCATCAAATTTGTAAAATTTTAATACTTTACATCTTATATTTCAAAAACTATAAGAGATAAAGGTTAACTTTAAATTGCAAAAATGTGCGGCATATCAAGATCTACCCACCCTGCTATTTTGAAGTAAATCCCATTACCTTTTTTCATCAAATTTTCAAAATTTTAATACTTTTCGTCCTTTATTTCAAAAACTATAAGAGACAGGTGGTTAGTTGAAACTGCAAACATGTTCAGCATGTCAAGATCCACCTACCCTGCAATTTTGAAGTAAATCCCATTGCCCATTTTGACCGATTATGCAAATTAGAAAAAAAGGGGGATGAAATTTAAAAAAAATTCTTCTCCTCAGAAACCACTGGGCCAATTGCAACCAAACTTTTGTGGAATGATCCTTGGATGGCCCCCTTCCAAAAATGTGTCCGGTGATCCCGACTTCCAACCAAGATGGCCGCCAAGCTAAAACTAGAAAAAAGGGGGGATGAAATTAAAAAAAAAATCTTCTCCTCTGAAACTACTGAACCAATCTCAACCAAACTTTGCTGAAATGATCCTTGGGTGGTCCCCTTTCAAAATTGTGTCCGTCAGTGCCGTCCTGTATCCAAAATGGCCACCATTACTAAAAATAGAATTTTTTTCAAATGGCCAAAACTGCTCTATTTTAAGCCAGAAAGTGCCCAAATTTGAACTGTATAAGCATAAGGATGAGCTTTTTAACATATATTATGGCATTTTTTATGAACTTTGAACTTTTGCCTATTTTGACTGATTATGCAAATTAGAAAAAAGGGGGGATGAAATTAAAAAAAAATCTTCTCCTCTGAAACTACTGAGCCAATCTCAACCAAAGTTTGCTGAAATGATCCTTGGGTGGTTCCCTTTCAAAAGTGTGTCCGTCAGCACCGTCCTGTATCCAAGATGGCCGCCATGACTAGATTTTCAGAACACCGACCAAGATGGCCTCCACAGCCGAACTTAATTTAACATAGGACCCTATGGGAAATTCCCATAAAAATCTTCTTGTCTGAAACCATTTGCTCAATAAGAACAAAATTTTGATGAAATAGTTATTGGATGGTTCTCTTCCAAAAATGTGTCTGGCGGTTTAGCCCTTCGATCAATTTTTTTTTTTAATTTTAATACTTTTCGTGTTATATTTCAAAAACTATAAGAGATAGATGTTAAGTTTAAATTGCAAAAATGTGCACCATGTCGAGATCTACCTACCCTGCAATTTTGAAGTAAATCTGATTACCCATCTTGGAGTTCTTGCCCTTTTTCATCAATTTGTTTTAAAAAATTAATACTTTTCGTCTTATATTTCAAAAACTATAAGAGATAAAGGTTAAGTTTAAATTGTAAAAATCAAGATCTTCCTACCTTGCAATTTTGAAGTAAATCCCATTACCCATTTTGGAGTTATTGCTCTTTTTTCATCAAAATGTTCTCAATTTTAATATTATCATCTTATATCTCAAAAACTATTAGAGATAGAGGGAAAGTTTAAACTGCAAAAATGTTCAGCATGTCAAGATCTACAAAAAATTTCCCACAGTTAAAAATGTGCGACAACTGTGTGAAGAGTTATTCCTCTTGAAATGCATTTTTTTGTTGACTCGCTGCTTTTGGTTACTCAAATAATCATAGGGAAGCAACTCTATTACAAAATGTGAAGTAGGAAAAGCTAAATTTTGAGAATCATTGACATATATGTTTTTTTTTACAGCAATTTTGATAACTTACATTAAAGGGGGAACCCCTGCCCAAATTTTTTTGTAGAAGGGGTCTGCAATGACGAAGGCTACATTTGTAAATTTTTTATACCGAAGTTTTCAAGTTTTATTGACTGATGTTGTTATTATACCCAGGTGAGCTATACAGGCTCCTGAGAGCCTCTAGTTATTAAATATTATATCTGAAATATTTAACAGTAATAAAAATTTCAAATTTTCAAGTGCTGATAAAATATTTTGACATAGAAAAAAAAACCGGCATGTTCTTTTCTTAAAAAAAATGTCCATGACCAAATTCTCCTATTAGATAATTATGACAAATAAAACTGGATTCGGTCAAGTGAAAATTATTAAAGAATTTGTTTGAATAAATAGAATATTTTTCTAAATTTTGGACTGCACATCAAATTACTCTATGTCTTATTTGATACAAATGTTATTGTTGTTTTTTTCTATTTCATCAGGAGCTATTGTGATGGAGAGACCCAATGTTAAATGGGAAGATGTGGCAGGGTTATTTGCTGCCAAAGAGGCATTAAAAGAAGCTGTGATTTTACCTGTCAAATTCCCTCATTTGTTTACAGGTAAGTACACTCTTGATGTTTCTAAGAAATACTGCTGATGCAATCAAACAAAGTTTGTTTTTTTCTTGAGTACAGGTACATATATCAGTTTTTGAATCAAGGTTACCATTACATTGCAGATTTCTGATCAAATGGAATGATGATTTTAAAAACAATAAGGGGCCGTCGTGATCGTGTGGTAGTTAGATTTACAACTACCTGTGTGATCAGTGCCTATCACCACGAAAGTTGTGTGAGTTAATCCTGTTCATGGCGAGGTGTACTCAATACAACATTATGTGATAAAGTTTGTCAGTGACTTGCGACAGGTTGGTGGTTTTCTCCAGATATTCCTGTTTCCTCCACCATAAAACTGACCGCCACGATATAAATGAAATATGGTTGAAAATGGCACTAAACACCATAAACCTCCTGTTTTATGTTGAGAAAACTATGTCATAAGCAGGGATAGAGACACTGCAGAGAGCATGTCCATTAACAAGTTAGAAATCAATGATTTTCTACTATTTAAACACATTACATTAATCAAGTCTGTATGTATATAGTACTTCTTGTGACCTGAAATAACCTCAGCAATTAATGCTGTTTACAAAACCTTTACACTTCAACAGAATGTCTGTTTTAGATCGGAATATTGGCCTCATTTTGTCGTATCGAGTGTGGTAGACCGTGGGTTCGAACCCAGATCAGGTTTACACGAAAGACAAAAAAGTTGGTATTTGTTGTTTCTCTGCCAAGCGTGCAGCATTAAGGAGAAAGACCAAAGACTGGTCGACTCGGAATCAGGATAATTTGTCGGAGTGGGGCAACTATTCATGAATTGTTGTTTCAGTGATGTAGCAATATAAAAATCCAACTTAGCGTGTTGGTATAGTACAAAGTGGACATCATTATCACCTCACTGAAAATTAACTTGTTCTCGCCATGATATCACTGAAAAATCAGTTAAGCAAAAATCACTCACTCAAAATTTTAAAAACGACTAATCTCTGATATTCAATATATAAAATAAGAACTACATATACAGATATTATTTTGATACAATAGTTAAAATTATTGTGACTGGATTTTTTTTTTGTTTTGCAGGAAAAAGACGGCCATGGCAGGGAATACTGCTGTATGGAGTGAGTATATGATTTTGTTTGTAATAAGATTCATGAAGTAATGGAAAAGTTGTTATTGGGTAGGAGTCATTACAAAAGTTTTTAAAGATTTCTTGATTTTGAAAAAAATACATTTCTGGAATAACCTCCCATCAGGTTTTATACATATATATATGTACCAACAAAGGGGCGGTCGTGGCCGTGATCATATGGTAGTTAGATTTACAACTACCTATTCAATCAGTACCTATCACCACTGATGTTGTGAGTTCAAATCTCGATCAGGGTGAGGAGTACAACATTATGTGATAAAGTTTGTCAGTAACTTGTGACAGGTCAGTGGTTTTCTCCGGTTCCTCGGGTGTCTTCCACCAATAAAACTGACCGCCATGATATAGCTGAAATATTGTTGGAAGTGGCGTTAAACACCATCAAACAAACAAACGTACCAACAAAATACCCATCATATACTTGGAGAACATTTGAGGATTTGTTACAGTCATAAAATAAAAAAAAAGGAATGTTTCTCGATAATTCATATTTTATTGAAAACAAACAGGGTGGTTATAACAAGTATTTATTTATATAATAAATTAGCACTATATATTGAATAACGGCAGTTACAAAGGTCGAAACAGACTATCTCTAGTATCTCAGTGAATCACACTGACTGATAATTTTTAGTATCATGGTCAGTCCTTTTATACTAACAATGTTTCTCTGTGAGATCAAAGACTTGTAACAAATGCTGGTCTTTAATGTTAGTGGTGCCAAATATAAATGTTTTCAAGCTTACTGTTCTACTGGACTTTTCAATTATCCGTTTTACGAGAACAACATATGCTGAAAATTCTATTTTCTTTTTCAGCCCCCAGGTACAGGGAAGTCCTACCTTGCTAAAGCCGTAGCAACAGAAGCTGACAATTCTACTTTCTTTTCTGTATCATCAGCTGATTTAGTTTCTAAATGGTTAGGAGAAAGTGAAAAGTAAGTCCTTGATATTTGAGTGTACTTACTCTAATGTCGAAGAATCCAAGTAAAAATGGAATTAATATGTATATCTTTATTGTATCAATGGCTGTGATCGTACAATTGTATGTTTTTATGCAAAGCAGTGTCTTATTGTCTTATCACTTAAAATTTGTAATTTTGACAAGATCGCAAGGTGTACTTGTACTTGCGACACTACATCTGCACAAAAAGAAAAGGAAAAAAAAAAAGCAAGAATAATAGTTCTCATGAATTTATCCTGATCTACAGTATATAAAAACATTTCAAATGTGATTTACAGATGCATTTTTTGCTACACGTATACTTTATAATAGTACAATTTTTTGTTTTTGTTTGTTTTTTAATATCATAAAATATTTAATAAAAAAAAATGCCTGTTTACAATAACCTTAATGGCCCAGGGTTACACATTAACGATCCCTGTTTTACATCAATCTCACTTTTCCAGGGATAGTAAGTGAAAAATATTACAATGCTAATTCCTTGCTACAGCACATTTATCTCCCCTCTTATCATTTCAGATTAGTCAAAACGTTATTTATAACAGCAAGAGAGAATAAACCAAGTATAATATTTATAGATGAAGTAGACGCTTTGTGTGGATCTCGTAGTGAAAATGAATCCGAGTCGGCCAGAAGAATTAAAACTGAATTCCTAGTCCAGATGCAGGGGGTGGGGGTAGATAATAAAGGGGTGTTAGTATTAGGGGCTACAAATATACCATGGGTGTTAGACTCTGCAATCAGAAGAAGGTAATGTATTATATAAAAATATCAATATTTTATTTTTTATGGCATGTTTTTTTTTTACATTGGGGGTATTCCTTTCAATATGAGGGGATCAAGAATAGACTGTCATGTATCAATAATATTTAAATGATATTAAATGTATCAATGGATGACAAGAAAGTTATAAGAAAAACCTGCCAATCTACATTCTAATGCAAGTATTATACATGGCCATAGGGGGGCCTGAATAAAGGGGGATTTGGGGGCAGAGCCCCCATTAGGTAAAGGGGGTCTGGAAGCTGATGCCTTTTTGTAATTTTTAGATTAGATTCTAAATTGAAAATGCCTTTTAAAAGTCAGAAATATAACTGTTTACTGCATATTGTACCTCCTCAGACCTGTTTGAGCGTTATTCTAGATATTGCCAGTTAGTTGGATTTTCTAGACATATTTTTTCTGGGAATCTGGTAAATGTGTTATTTCATTCATAACATTTTCTGTAATTATATAGACCATAGAACAATAAATGACGAGCAATTAGCATTACTAGATTACTAGCGAGTTTGCGATAAAAGAAAGTTAACATATACAGTGATGAATTTATTTATTCATTGCCCACCCAAAACTTCCCTACCTGTCTGTGACCAGAACTGTCAATTTTTTTTAACACCCTCTCTCTGTCTGGGTTTACTGTGTCCCTGTGGGCGTGCAGCAATGCAAGGCTGCAAAGTCTTTCAGACGACATCGTCACACGTTCCCAGGTTTTTAGCCGCCTCAGACTAGAAAATGATCGTTCACAACAAACTGATGTGACTGGAAGGATGAGAAGTAACCTCAAGACTAGATTAATGTTAGGATAAAGATCCTTATTAGTGATCCTTACAGTTTCTTGCAACTCTTCTCTGTTAACATTTCAGTTTTCTTTGTCCATCTCGAAATTTCATTTTTGAAAGCATCCAGATCAGTCACGTCAGCGAAGGCTTCAAACATGGAGTTGATCATCTGAGGTGTTGTCAGAGCAACATATTTTGGTTTAAGATAAAAACCAAGCATTTGGTCTTTCATTTCAGTCGGAAACAGTCATTCCATTTCATTGATGACATGGTCAATAAATGGAAAAAACAAGTTAATTCTCCAGTGTTGTTCTGGAGTAACGCCTACACCAGCATTTTCCCTGTGGGTTTGTCGACCTACTCCTCTGCGTGGTGTGAGGTCGATATCAAGTGCATCCGCAATCTTCGAACTCCGACTGTATAGTTCTGAAAACGCCTCTTCTGTTCTCTTTTCTTTTAATAGTTCAATGAGTATTTTTGACTCTTCAAATGCATCAACCATGTTACAATCTGTTTTCTGGAGAAATAAGGTTAAGGGCTTTAACAAACTAAGAACACATTGGGCCACCACAAGAGCTACAATGCATTCTGGATCTTCCAAAAATCGGCAATACCCACTAGCATTTGTTCGTGCATCGGAAGTGCTAACTGATTCAATTTCAGAGAGTGCAGTATGTACAGATTTGTAGTTGGTCATAATAGATGACATAATGTCCACCCTTGCCTTCCACCTAGTTTCACATAACTTCTTTACTGAATTGCTAACTCCTTGTAGAAGTTTTACATCCACTGCTTCCTCTGGATTATCTAGACCTTCCAACAGACTATTCACGAGATCAAACTTACCGGTGTGAGATGTAAGGATTGTTTTTCGCTTGTGTGAAGCACACAAAAAATATGTCATCTGACCTACAGAAGACATCAAATTTCTTATTTGGCGGACATCCTTACATGTTTGGGTAATGACTAGGTTCAAATTGTGAGACTTTCAATGAACAAAAGGCACTTTTGGACACCTTTCACGTATTCGCTCTTGAACACCGGACACATGTCCACTCATAATAGAAGCCCCATCGTAGCCTTGTCGATGCAAATTTTCTAAAGCCAACCCTCATTTCTCTAAATTATTTACGATAGAGTTGGCAATGCTTTCTGAGTTCACTTCATTCATCGCAACAAATTCCAAGAAATCTTCCTGAACATCGAATGTATCTACATCAAGGTATCTTACACAAAGTGACAGTTGTTCAACTACAGATACGTCTGTTGTCTTGTCGGCCATGATGGCGTAAAACTGTGACTCCTTGCACTTTGAAACAATTTGGTCCCTGATTTCTAGCTCACAACAGTAAATTAATTCATTTTGAATTTGCGGTGATAAGTAAGTCATAGAACGATGAGCAGTTTCAATGTGATCTTTTAGTATTAGGTCATACATGGCTTTCCAGTTAATAAAGAACTGGAAATTACCGTCTTCACATTTTATATCTTTGTTCCAATTTCCCCTGAAAGCTCTGTTATGCTATCCTAAAATTATAACGACATCAATAATCCATAGCAAAATTTCACAGTTTCGTTTTATTTTATCTTCATATGCCTTGCTTAATGACGAATATATATTAGGTTTAGTACCCTCGCATACAGCGGCAAACTGTGTGGACTTTTCTACTGCATCTTTATGTGATACACTCTCCTCGTGAGTTTTTAAAGCAGACCTTTTATTACCAACTGCATTTTTCCAATCTTTGAACCCTTTACTACCAAAACTTGTAACATTATCACCAAAACATAGACAAAACTTGTAACATTATCACCAAAACATAGACAAAACTTGTAACATTATCACCAAAACATAGACAAAACTTGAATAACGAAGCCATGAATACTGAGTCTGCCAAGAGGGCAAATATCGTCTTTCTTTTGTTTGAGGAAAATTCTCAGATGTTTCATCTTTACCTGTTAGCATTGTAAAAATCTCGGAATCTGAATGCCACTTATGTGTTTTGAATAAAGCTGGGTCTGTTTCAACAAATACTCGATACTCATTCGATTCACTATCGACCGACTGCTTATTTTGTTTACAAACTTCATCTTTTTGCAAACCCGAAATATCATGTTCATTGATATTTTGTACAATAGTAATTTGTGGTTCAAGTGATTGTGATGTGCACACAGTGGTGTTGTCTTCATCTGTAGGAGATGAAGCAAGTTCAGATTGAGTGGTTTCTGTAATTAAATAACAAAGTAATTGGTGTCAGTATATATATGGAAGACTTAAAATGTTTTAATGTTTATTTTTAGTACAGGAAGCTGCAATACTTTGAATGATAGTCACGAACATTGACTTCTAAATGTACATAGTTTTTATTTGTTCCTGAGTATATTTGTTTATTGTTGTTTTTAAGGACGTCAAAAATTAACATTATTTAAATATATGAGGGATGGACAAGGGGTGGGGGAGCCCGGGAGTAGAGGAGGCAGAAATTGGGAATTAGGGAAGTGGGACCCGGGTGTTGGAGAGGCAGGACCCGAGGGCTGGGGAGACGGAACCCGGGAGAAGGGGATGGTGGGAGCCCGGGAGCAGAGGGGAGGGAAGCGCAAGAAAGGGGAGAGGGAACCGGGATAAAAAAAAAGGAAGGGAAGTGGGAGTTAATGGGGATGGAACCGGGAATTGGGGCCCCTCTGTCCGACCCCTCATATATGGTGATTGACGCATTATATTTTAGTCAAATAGACTAGATGACTACCACTACTGTCCGAATATAGCATTCCAGACTTAAAATGTTGTTTGAACTACATGTACTAACTTGCAAACATTCACAAAATCTCAGACTTCTAAAATAAATGGATTACCCCGTTATATTTGTTTTCTATTTATTGTTTTTGCTGTTATGCCATGTGTATAATGTATTGATTATTATTCAATCCCATGTGTGACAATTGAATATCTGGTCTAAAGCATGGGATCATAATAAAATTTCAATTCAAATTTTAAGCGGGGTTAAAATATCGACTATCACACAGCATTCAGTGAATAAATATGTTTCGATGTAATTTCTATTAATCTGATATCTGTCACTTTGTTATGATAACAAAGTAGCAGATATCGGAAGATGCAAATCCACATTGATGCTTTGAAAGTTACCTTCATCTAATTTTCGTTTTATAGACCCTGTCTTCAACCAATTGTGAAGTGACATGATGACTTTCCAACGTCTTCTGCAATGTTTTTTCATGGGAGCAACTTCGGATATTCTCATCGTTTTTCATCTGAATTTATGACATACAGCTGCCGAATAACACTGTCACTGTCTAACAACTGTTAATCGAATATTACGTTCAATGAATTTATAATCCGTGATATTATAGCAATGGATTTATGGGTGAAATTAGACAACTTTTGTTCATGGCGAGGTGTACTTGATACAACATTATGTGATAACGTTTGTCAGTGACTTGTAACAGGTCAGTGGTTTTCTCTGGGTACTCCGGTTTCCTCCACCGATAAAACTGACCGCCATGATATAACTGAAATATTGATGAAAGTGGCATTAAACACCATAAATCAAATCAATTTTTTTTGACAGATTTGAAAAGAGAATTTACATCCCATTACCAGAGGCTCCTGCCCGAACTGAAATGTTTAAGTTACATTTAGGTAACACGCCACACACAATAAGTGATGATGACTTCAAAGAACTTGGTAAAAAAGCAGAAGGGTATGTATTACTTCACTTGAAATTTTATGCTGTTTTTTTATGCCACTGCCACGAGGCATCTGGAGCATTTTAAAAGTTTTACGCATGTCTGTACCACATTGGTTTCCATGCAATAACTTTTATTACCCTAGAGCAAATGTTTCAAAATTTATACACAAGGTCAGAGACCATAAAAGGAATGCCAAATTCAGTTTTGGACTTAATCGCTTTTCCCTTCTGAGTTACGTTTATTTTAGCTGTAAAAGCAGGGGCATCCATGTCCCATGGATACATTCCTCCATTTTATTTAAACATGAGAGGAAACAAGTACAATGTGTCACATCTTCCAATCATGGAAGATTACAAATGGTTTTTGTTATTCACAGAAAATTTTGTTTCCATTTAGACAAATTAAACTATCAGTATCTTGGATAACAGAACCCACTAGGCATCTGGAGCATTAAATTTTACTCATTTCCGTCCGTCTGTCCATACGGCATTGATTTCCACGCAATAACCATTTGCTGGATGTTAAAAATATCGAACCATATTGGTGGTGTAAAGGTTATTATTTCTTATGAAGCAAGAATCTTGCAATCTGATTGGTTAGTTACCCGAGTGTAAATAGCACCCCACCCCAGCTAAACCATTTACAACCGGGATAAAATAAAAAAAAGTAATTTTGAACTACGCACAGCAATAGTATGATATGAAATGATACATTTACATAAAATTTGATGATTATAAACAATAATATGTGTAATATATGTAAAATCGAAAACAAAATAGCCGGTTACCCGGGTGTAAAACAAAATTCAGTTTTACACCTCGGTATAACAAAAAGTAAAGGAAGGCTTCATAAGAAATAGATTTGTGATCTTGGTGTAATCAGGGGTGTACAGAATTTTACACCGGTGTTGAAAATTCATACACCCTTCGGCTCAGGGTGTATGAATTTTCAACACCGGTGTAAAATTCTGTACACCCTGATTACACCAAGATAACTAATAGCATGCTTGCCATGAGTGTTGTAGATGGTAGATTCAAACCAAAGACTATAACATAAGTGTTTGCTGTTATTCTACTGAGCACGCAGCATTACTCAGGGTTGGCTCGGAATCGGGATAATGTGTCCGAGTGGAATGACATGTCTACCTGCAGACTGTTGTTTGAGTGAGCAATTAAACATGTAGGTCTAGTACAAATTGGACATCATCATCACATCGAAATGAAATTGTCATCTTGATATGGCTGAATTACTGCTCCCTTGGCGTTAAACATCAATCATTCACCCTATGTTATTGATTTGCCAAAAAAAGTAACATGTTATTAATGTGTAGATTGCTTTTAGGTTATGTTGGGTTTTTTTTTGCTTGTTCAAAATAAATCTGATATTTTTAATATGATTTTATTTGTGGTGAATAGGATCATAAACAATTTTTGTAATTTCTGAAATTTTTATTCACAGTTTGTCATGAGATCTAAATAATGAGTACACACCAAATTTGTCAACCTACATTGCTTTGTGAAGAAAAAAATTCTTTAACTTGAAATTTATTAACTATTCTTTTTGTTATTAATAACCATTTATTTTCATCTTGGGTTAATTTTTAAGACTTTATGAAGACCAATTTTTTCATCTTAGGGTAATTTTTAAGACAATTTATTTTCATCGAGGGGCAATGTTTAAGACTTTTTAAAACCGATTTGTTTTGAAATTTTTTTTTTATGGATCAAATGTTCCAATCATTTTACGAGATGTTTTTAAGATTTATCTTTTACATTACAGATTTTCTGGAGCTGATGTTTCAATCGTTGTACGAGATGCTTTGATGCAACCAGTAAGAAAAGTTCAGACAGCAACACATTTTAGAAGGGTAGGTCAGATACTGGGTCTCAAGCTTTACAAAATCCATGAAGCATATCAGCAAAATTGAGTTTGGTAATAATGAATGAAATATCAAAAGAACGAAATGTAACAATGATAAATGAGGTTGGTTTTGGTTTGATTTATGGTGCTTAACACCACTTTCAACATTATTTCCGTTATATCATGGCACTCAGTTTTATTGGTGGAGGAAACCGGAGTACCCTGAGAAAACTACCGACCTGTCGCAAGTCACTGACAAACTGTATCACATAATGTTGTATCAAGTACACCTCGCCATGAACACGGTTCGAACTCACAACTTTAGTGGTGATAGGCACTGATTGCACAGGTAGTTGTAAATCCAACTACCATATGATCACTGCCACTATTTTCTCTTTAATTTATGAAATTGATATCAATGAAACTAAATGAATTCAGTGTAATGGTTTAGAAAATATAACAAAATACATGTAGTAAAAATTCAACATTATTTCTTGTTCAAAAATTTAATCTAATGATGTACACATGTTAATAATGCATTTGAAAATTTAACAAAAATGAATTCAGTATGAATTTGATTTGAACTAAAGAATTACCCCCTTTTTTTTGTTAACAAATTATATATAATGATATACACATGTTTAAACCCTGCACCTTTCTATTTATTTTAGGTACGGGGTCCAAGTAGAGATAACCCAGATGTTATTGTAGATGACCTATTGACCCCCTGTTCCCCTGGTGCTCCAGGAGCAATGGAAATGAACTGGATGAATGTTCCAGGAGAAAAATTATTAGAACCTATTGTATCATTTGTAAGTATTGATTTCTTATTAAGATGTACTACAGTCAAACCTGCCCATGCAATCACCTCTATTAAACAGTTGCCTGAATTAAAGGGTCACCTTTTTCTTGTCCTGTGTGATAGAAAATTTCACATGAATTGAACCTCTTTTTAGAGGTCATCTGTCTTATAAGACCACCGTTTCTTTGTCACAAATATGACCTCTTATTACAGGTTTGACTGTACTATGAAATCATTATCTCCTGGCCAACGAAGTTGCGAAGGGATATAGTAATGCTACCTTCCTTCCGTAACATCCTTGTGAACACTCTAGAATCAGCATCCTTCAATGGATTTTGACCAAGCTTGGTACATACTTAGTCCTTAAGAGAATCTGGAACCCTATTGATTTTCAAGGTCATAGGTCAAATGGTCAAAGTCACCAGGTCAAATTTTTAGGCGAGGGGGTACACCATGCTTTGCGTTGCCCTTGTTATTTTTCATATTGATTAAATCACATTACCATTTTGCACCACTTCTTTTTAAGCTGCAATGGAAATTTTAAAAACTTGTATTCTCAAGAAACAGCTACATATATGTAAATGTTTATGTATTGTACATGTGTCCAAGTGGAGTGACACATCTGTCCACTGAATGTTGTTTCAGTGAGCTAGCACTATAAAAATCCAACTCAGCGTGTTGATCTTGTACAAAGCAGACCATTATCATCATATCATCGAATGTAACTTGTTCTCGCCAAGATATAGCTGAAACATTGCTCATTTGGAATTAAACAATACTCACGCACTCTATTATTATTATAATGAACACTTGATCGGAAATTTTTTTTTAAACTATGAGACTATTTCACCTCCACTTTTCATAATCTAACATGACTGTATTAATTCTGTGCTATTTACATAATAAATTTACTACCTGTAACTCATTATTTGGGAAATAAAAAATAATTTATGCAAATTAAGTTTAATAACAAACATTATTTTTCTTTTCTTTCAGAATGACATGCTTGCATCCTTAGCTAACAGTAAACCTACAGTTAATGAAGCTGACTTGACGAAACTGGAAGAATTTACGGACGATTTTGGTTCAGAAGGATAAATATGTGATAACTTGATATTATAAACTTGTTTTATTTGACAAATCTTTGTTACTATTTCATGTTAGATATTAAGTTTTGCATGGTAAAACTTATTCAATAGATGACTGATGATGACAATAAAAAAAAAACTGGAAAGTTGAATGTTAAGAAATTTCTTGAATCTTAGTTTGAACAAACAAATAATGTATTGATAAAGGGAGGGGGGTCGGTTTGATAGTGAATAGACATTTAATTTAAATATGATTGCATGTGATCGACATATCTTATCATTTCATGAATAATCAACGGTACAAAGTTTTTCACGATTCCTTGCTAATACTAATATAGCCAAAAAGTTGATATCCTATTATGGTACATTTTAGTCCACAAGGTTTCAAATTCAGTTTTAAATTTATTAAAAAAAAATAATCTATTTGTATGTTATTGTGTGGAGAATTTGTTTATTTTCTCTTTCAATGAATGATTGTTTTTAACACTATGTATTTGGTGCAATTTACACATGTCAAATTTAAGACTGAAAGGTGAAACTGGTCATCAATAATTTGATGTGTTTTTTTTTCATGTTACTTCAAAACTTTTTTTGGGGGAAATCCAATGCTTTTTTTTTTTCTTCTTTTTAATTTCTATTTCACTTATTTAGGGGGAAATCCAAAAGACCTATTTTTTTTAATTTTTCTTTCAAAATCTTGCTCAAATTATTTTTTATTTCTGTGATTGAAATGGGAATGAATTGTTAGGTTTTATAGATAATGAAGAATTATGTACATTTAAGGTGTATAGGATATGTAATTATTTGTGTCAATGAAAATTTGAAATAAAATTGACAACAAAATTGAAATAAATATGTTTCATCAACTTAAAATTATAGACCAGTGATTTTTCACATTAAATTACAATCAAAATACTTGTTAAATATATCATTGTCAAATCAATTCATGTGATCACATGTACGTACTTAAATTTGACACTTGATCTTTAGATTCTGAAAATGAATCTAGATCACCTGACATGGTTATTCCTCAGTATCACCTACTATAGCATAGTATGATTATATTGAAAACATTGTTTTATTATTATTTTTTTCATGTACAAATTGTGGTCTTCTATTATCTTCTCTACAGGGGAGGGTCATTGTAGTCGAGATCGTATCTTTAGTGAAGTTGAGAGTTTAATTTCCACTTATTGCAAAGTGTGCTGATTACAAGTTTATGAGTCTGAGATTGTCTGACAGTAACGTAGTCGGTTAAATTCTATACAATTTTTGCCCCCCCCCAATTGGCAGCCACAATATAACTTAAATATTTTTAAAGAAGGTTTAAGTACCCATTATCTTACATAGACATCTATAACATACAGCAGCATAATAAAAAAAAAAATTTTGATATACATATAATAAGTCATGATTTATTGGACAATGTATTGAAAGTTGAGACGAAAATTGTAATTGTTTGAAAAAAAAAAAAAAAAGTTTAATTTACCTAATTGGATACACCACGATATAGCTGAAATACTAGTAAAGTTAGCGTTAAACACCAATCAATCAATCCTAATTCGATATCTATTCACTGTGAAATAAAAAATATAATTGACACAAAGAATTAACTGGAGGAGAATTACTTTTCAATGTACATTTTTGTACATTTGAAATATAGGCAAAATATATCACATATCTAAAATATAAATATAGGGTTGTTTATACCATCAGAAATTTCACTTCATAAAATAGTATATAAAATAAAGTTTGAGCGAGTGGTATTTGTAATCATGTTTTTGTCCTTTTCAATTTTTAAAAGAAAAATAATAACAGCATGTGTGATGCAATACAGAATTTGTGTATGGTGGGGAGGTTGAACAACTATCTCTTGACATTCCTCTAAAATTAAACAAATTTGTGTATGGTAGGGAGGTTGAAAAACTACCTCCTGACATGCCTGTAAAATAAATTCTGATAAAAATGCTAGTTATTTTGTTCACATGGTATTTTTGTACATTTTCCGCGACTGAATATAAAAGAAACTTCATTTTCAATACAGCTTTTAATACACTAAATTGGTATAATGTATTGAAATAAAAGTAGTAATTTCAGAGTCACACTATTGTATGTGAATGAGTGTGATACAGGCACAGGATCGTGTCGTATGATTACTATATTTGGATGAATGTGACGCAGGTCTGTAATCTGTAAATACCATGATATAATAGTACCATTTATTGACCCCGTTTTCTGTATACTTTAATTTGTAGACAATTCAAACTGTTGTTAATAAATTGATATACAAGTGCTTGTATTATCTTGGTTTTTTTTATAGAGCAGGTTTAACTTTAACATTTAGTTCAAGATGGCAGCCATTACTAAAAATAGAAATTTCCTCAAATTGCCAAAACATTACATTTTAATGTGGAACAAGCTGAAATTCAAATCACAACAGGGACCGTCGTTGTCGTGATCGTATGGTAGTTGGATTTACAACTACATGAGTAATCAGTGTCTATCACCATTAAAGTTGTGAGTTCAAATCCCGTTCATGGCGAGGTGCACTCGATATAACATTATGTGATAAAGTTTGTCAGTGACTTGCGACAGGTTGGTGGTTTTCTCCGGTTTCCTCCACCAATAAAACTGACCGCCATGATATGACTGAAATATTGTTGAAAATGGTGTTAAAACACCATAAACCCAACCACCTTATTTTGAGCAAGAAATTTTTTCATAAGAAACAAAAATCAGATTATTTTTTTAATGTTAAATGGTTGTTCCCAAAAATATGCCAACCAACATTTAAATTTAATTATTAGTAGATTGGTAGAATGTTGGCATGTGTTACAATTTACAGAAGGCCAATAGTACATTTGAAATAGAGGGGCCGTCATGGTTGTGATCGTATGGCAGTTGGATTTATAACTACCTATGCAATTGGTGCTTATCACCACTAAAGTTTTGAGTTTGAATCCCGGTCAGGCGAGGGTGTACAAGATACAACATTTTGTGATAAAGTTTGTCAGTGACTTGCAGCTGGAGGTTGGTTTTCTCTGGGTACTCCAGTTTCCTCCACCAATAAAACTGACCGCCATGATAAAACTGAAATATTGTTGAAAGTGGCATTAAACACCATAACCCTAACCCTACATTAGAAATAGGAAATAATGTGAGAGGGAGAGGGACTGAAATCACAAGATCATGAAAATCTGAAATAGAAACAATTTATTTTCTATAAAATTTTACAAAATAATAACATATATTAGGTTTAAATAGATATAACTAAGCAATATCACAGTAAAATATGTATAGGTTATTCAATACCTGGTCATATTATATGAAAAACAATGCCTTGAGGCAAAGCCGAGATGCATTCATTTTCATATACTAATGACCAGGTATTGTATAATCAATTTAGCCCATACTTTCTTTGTCGAGTGTCATGATTACCAATTATTACTAATTTAGGCAGTCTAAGCTAGATTAGATTGAATGAGTATCAGCTCAAAAGCATTTCCTTCAATTACAACATATGTGGTATATGAAAAATATTCAATAACACAAGACAAAGAAAGTATGGGCTAAATAAATATATGTGAATATAAAACTACAAATTTCCACTTGAATAAAACATAGTCAAACCTGCCCAAGTGGTCACCTCTATTAACCAGTCACCTGTATTTAAAGACCATTTTCTCTTTGTCCCAAAGGTGACCTCTTATTACAGGTTTAACTGATCAATATGAAAGGTCAGATGCTTTATCTCGACATCAATATCATAAACATTCAAAATCTGACTTCCTACATCATACCATGCTTCTGAAAATATTTACATTATAAAGAGGGGAAAGTTTAAACAGTGATGGTCAACAATTCCACCAAAATCTTCAAAAACAAGATATTTTGGAGGCATGCAAAAAAAACCATCCCAATATTTCTGAAATATTTTAAGAAACACACATTGTCTTCACTTTTTTGGGTGTATGATGCCACTTCCAACAATATTTCAGTTATATCGTGGCGGTCAGTTTTATTGATGGAGGAAACCTGAGTACTCTGAGAAAACCACCGACCTGTCACTGACAAATTTCATCACATAATGTTGTATCGAGTACACCTCATCAAGAGTGGGACTCAACTCGCAACTTTAGTGGTGATAGACATTGATTGCATAGGTAATTGTAGATCTAACTACTATACGACTATAGCACAATAAATAGCACCAACTGTAACAATGGTCATGATTAAATGAATGATCAGGTTAAAAAAGACAAGAACAATTCAAACACATAATAACATAAACTTAAACAACATGGACATCCACAAAAACCTGGAGTACATCAATATTTCCTTATATAGTTAAACCTGTGACAAGAGACCTCTCCAATGGGATACCACTATGAAGAATAAACCTGTGACAAGAGACCTCTCCAATGGGATACCACTATGAAGAATAAACCTGTTGTAAGAGACCTCTCCAATGGGATACCACTATGAAGAATAAACCTGTTGTAAGAGACCTCTCCAATGGGATACCACTATGAAGAATAAACCTGTTGTAAGAGACCTCTCCAATGGGATACCACTATGAAGAATAAACCTGTTGTAAGAGACCTCTCCAATGGGATACCACTATGAAGAATAAACCTGTTGTAAGAGACCTCTCCAATGGGATACCACTATGAAGAATAAACCTGTTGTAAGAGACCTCTCCAATGGGATACCACTATGAAGAATAAACCTGTTGTAAGAGACCTCTCCAATGGGATACCACTATGAAGAATAAACCTGTGACAAGAGACCTCTCCAATGGGATACCACTATGAAGAATAAACCTGTTGTAAGAGACCTCTCCAATGGGATACCACTATGAAGAATAAACCTGTTGTAAGAGACCTCTCCAATGGGATACCACTATGAAGAATAAACCTGTTGTAAGAGACCTCTCCAATGGGATACCACTATGAAGAATAAACCTGTTGTAAGAGACCTCTCCAATGGGATACCACTATGAAGAATAAACCTGTTGTAAGAGACCTCTCCAATGGGATACCACTATGAAGAATAAACCTGTTGTAAGAGACCTCTCCAATGGGATACCACTATGAAGAATAAACCTGTGACAAGAGACCTCTCCAATGGGATACCACTATGAAGAATAAACCTGTTGTAAGAGACCTCTCCCATGGGATACCACTATGAAGAATAAACCTGTTGTAAGAGACCTCTCCCATGGGATACCACTATGAAGAATAAACCTGTTGTAAGAGACCTCTCCCATGGGATACCACTATGAAGAATAAACCTGTTGTAAGAGACCTCTCCAATGGGATACCACTATGAAGAATAAACCTGTTGTAAGAGACCTCTCCAATGGGATACCACTATGAAGAATAAACCTGTGACAAGAGACCTCTCCAATGGGATACCACTATGAAGAATAAACCTGTTGTAAGAGACCTCTCCCATGGAATACCACTATGAAGAATAAACCTGTTGTAAGAGACCTCTCCCATGGGATACCACTATGAAGAATAAACCTGTTGTAAGAGACCTCTCCCATGGGATACCACTATGAAGAATAAACCTGTTGTAAGAGACCTCTCCCATGGGATACCACTATGAAGAATAAACCTGTTGTAAGAGACCTCTCCCATGGGATACCACTATGAAGAATAAACCTGTTGTAAGAGACCTCTCCAATGGGATACCACTATGAAGAATAAACCTGTGACAAGAGACCTCTCCAATGGGATACCACTATGAAGAATAAACCTGTTGTAAGAGACCTCTCCCATGGGATACCACTATGAAGAATAAACCTGTTGTAAGAGACCTCTCCCATGGGATACCACTATGAAGAATAAACCTGTTGTAAGAGACCTCTCCAATGGGATAACACTGAAGAATAAACCTGTTGTAAGAGACCTCTCCCATGGGATACCACTATGAAGAATACACCTGTTGTAAGAGACCTCTCCAATGGGATACCACTATGAAGAATAAACCTGTTGTAAGAGACCTCTCCAATGGGATACCACTATGAAGAATAAACCTGTTGTAAGAGACCTCTCCAATGGGATACCACTATGAAGAATAAAGCTGTTGTAAGAGACCTCTCCAATGGGATACCACTATGAAGAATAAACCTGTGACAAGAGACCTCTCCCATGGGATACCACTATGAAGAATAAACCTGTTGTAAGAGACCTCTCCCATGGGATACCACTATGAAGAATAAACCTGTTGTAAGAGACCTCTCCCATGGGATACCACTATGAAGAATAAACCTGTTGTAAGAGACCTCTCCAATGGGATACCACTATGAAGAATAAACCTGTTGTAAGAGACCTCTCCAATGGGATACCACTATGAAGAATAAACCTGTTGTAAGAGACCTCTCCCATGGGATACCACTATGAAGAATAAACCTGTTGTAAGAGACCTCTCCCATGGGATACCACTATGAAGAATAAACCTGTTGTAAAAGACCTCTCCAATGGGATACCACTATGAAGAATAAACCTGTTGTAAGAGACCTCTCCCATGGGATACCACTATGAAGAATAAACCTGTTGTAAGAGACCTCTCCCATGGGATACCACTATGAAGAATAAACCTGTGACAAGAGACCTCTCCAATGGGATACCACTATGAAGAATAAACCTGTTGTAAGAGACCTCTCCCATGGGATACCACTATGAAGAATAAACCTGTGACAAGAGACCTCTCCCATGGGATACCACTATGAAGAATAAACCTGTGACAAGAGACCTCTCCAATGGGATAACACTATGAAGAATAAACCTGTTGTAAGAGACCTCTCCAATGGGATAACACTATGAAGAATAAACCTGTTGTAAGAGACCTCTCCAATGGGATACCACTATGAAGAATAAACCTGTTGTAAGAGACCTCTCCCATGGGATACCACTATGAAGAATAAACCTGTTGTAAGAGACCTCTCCAATGGGATACCACTATGAAGAATAAACCTGTTGTAAGAGACCTCTCCCATGGGATACCACTATGAAGAATAAACCTGTTGTAAGAGACCTCTCCCATGGGATACCACTATGAAGAATAAACCTGTTGTAAGAGACCTCTCCCATGGGATACCACTATGAAGAATAAACCTGTTGTAAGAGACCTCTCCAATGGGATACCACTATGAAGAATAAACCTGTGACAAGAGACCTCTCCCATGGGATACCACTATGAAGAATAAACCTGTTGTAAGAGACCTCTCCCATGGGATACCACTATGAAGAATAAACCTGTGACAAGAGACCTCTCCCATGGGATACCACTATGAAGAATAAACCTGTGACAAGAGACCTCTCCAATGGGATACCACTATGAAGAATAAACCTGTTGTAAGAGACCTCTCCCATGGGATACCACTATGAAGAATAAACCTGTTGTAAGAGACCTCTCCAATGGGATACCACTATGAAGAATAAACCTGTTGTAAGAGACCTCTCCAATGGGATACCACTATGAAGAATAAACCTGTGACAAGAGACCTCTCCCATGGGATACTACTATGAAGAATAAACCTGCGACAAGAGACCTCTCCAATGGGATACCACTATGAAGAATAAACCTGTTGTAAGAGACCTCTCCCATGGGATACCACTATGAAGAATAAACCTGTTGTAAGAGACCTCTCCAATGGGATACCACTATGAAGAATAAACCTGTTGTAAGAGACCTCTCCAATGGGATACCACTATGAAGAATAAACCTGTGACAAGAGACCTCTCCTATGGGATACTACTATGAAGAATAAACCTGTGACAAGAGACCTCTCCAATGGGATACCACTATGAAGAATAAACCTGTTGTAAGAGACCTCTCCCATGGGATACCACTATGAAGAATAAACCTGTTGTAAGAGACCTCTCCAATGGGATACCACTATGAAGAATAAACCTGTTGTAAGAGACCTCTCCCATGGGATACCACTATGAAGAATAAACCTGTTGTAAGAGACCTCTCCAATGGGATACCACTATGAAGAATAAACCTGTTGTAAGAGACCTCTCCAATGGGATACCACTATGAAGAATAAACCTGTGACAAGAGACCTCTCCCATGGGATACTACTATGAAGAATAAACCTGTGACAAGAGACCTCTCCAATGGGATACCACTATGAAGAATAAACCTGTTGTAAGAGACCTCTCCCATGGGATACCACTATGAAGAATAAACCTGTTGTAAGAGACCTCTCCAATGGGATACCACTATGAAGAATAAACCTGTTGTAAGAGACCTCTCCAATGGGATACCACTATGAAGAATAAACCTGTTGTAAGAGACCACCTGTTTTCATTTTAAGCACCAGCAAGTTGAACAGCACAATTCTTCATTCCATTTTCTTGACTGAACATATTTTATGGTCTAGAAATTGAAAATTTTCCAAAATGTATTGATCACATACATGTATCTCCTTAGGTAATAAGATTAATCATGCATAGCTTTAACTACCCCCTTCTTTCAACAATATTTCAGTTATATCGTGGCGGTCAGTTTTATTGGTGGAAGAAACCGGAGAAAACAACTGACCTGTCGCAAGTCACTGACAAACTTTATCACATAATGATAATGTTGTATCGAGTACACCTCGCCATGAACGGGGTTTGAACTCGCAACATTAGTGGTGATAGGCACTGATTGCATATGTAGTTATATATCCAACTACCATACGATCACGACCATGACGGTCCCTCTGTGGATAGGAAATAAATAGTACTGCTAATGATGGCTATACAAGTATATAGTATATTGTCTTGCACCAATCCCTTGTGTTAATGTGATAAATAACAAAATTCTTTATACGTTGAATAAAAGTTTAGAATTTACACAAGACATATAAAAATGGAACAATGTGAGCTTTTAAAATTTCATTAAACCTGTCACATACATGGACATTTCATACTAAGCCTCAACATATGTTTTTAAAGTCTGGCACAAAACCTACATATTTGATGGCATCTCAGGCACTTAACCTCCACTTGTGTTTGTAGGTGAGCGTTGGCAGTACATTTACTGACATCAGTACTAAATTTCCACATATTCCCTTGTAAAATCCTGAAACTTCTGTAAATACTTCTCATCTATAGATGGTTTAGACTTGGTCAGCGCTTTCATCATATCATCCTGTAAATTATATCGTATTAATATCATGACATATCACCGGGTTTGTAACTAGATTAACATAACGGGTGCCACTAGTGTAGCAGGAACCGCTTACCCTTCTGGAGCACCTAAGTTCACCCTTGGTTTTTAGTGGGGTTCGTGTTACTCGATCTTTAGTTTTATATGTATGTTTTGTAGATCGTAGTTTGTCCTTTTGTAGTTTTTCTTTTGGCCATTGTTTTGTCTGTTCTTCAATATATGGATTCTGATTACCCCTTTGGTATCTTCAATCTCTTCTTACTGATGTTTCTCAATTAAAAAACATGATAATTTTGGGTTTATTCTTGCTTGGAGTTTTTGAGAAAACTTATTTATTCATTATCTCATATGGTTCAATTTTAAAACCAATACATGTGATGGCTGACATCTTAGTTTACTATAACCTAGATATAAAATACTTTATAAAGAACCATCCAATGATTGTTCACCAAAATTGCAGTTCCAATCGTCATCATGAGAATAGTTACGGGCAAGTGAAAATTATGAAAGAATTTGTTTGAATAAATAGAAAATTTTTCTAAATTTGGCTTTCGGACAAGTGGGTGAAAACAATTAAGTCAAATACAGATATAATGTTAAAATGTTAACCTGCTATGATGTAAAAACAGATTTTACCAAAATTTTGAATGAATTTTCTTTCGTGTCCATTTACCTCTAAAGTCTTGCTTATTAATCCTTGACATAATCTTTAACTTGTTGAAGGGGGTCAGTACAATGTATTTGGTAGAAGTATCATTTCTTTGTCTTGTAAAATTGATTATAACAGTGAAGTGTTAGAGTTATGATGTTTAACGCCACTTTCAACAATATTTCAGTTATATCGTGATGGTCAGTTTTACTGGTGGATGAAACCGTAGTACCTGGAGAAAATCACCGATATGCCGTAAACTTTATCACATAATGTTGTACCGAGTACACCTCGCCATGAGCAAGATTCGAACTCACAACGTTAGTGGTGATAGGCACTGATTGCATAGGTAAGTGAATGGTCTACAATAAACTGTCATATTTATAGAATACATCGTTTTAATGAGATACACGTTTGTATTCCGATCAGAGTAAGATGTATTTGATTTATAAATTAGGAAAGTAGACACATCCTACAGATAGTCAGAGTGGTCCTATATTAAATATGTCCTGCTGTTGCTGTAGTCAGGAATTTTCAATCAACAGAAACAACATAGGCGGTGTAATGGTTAGTGTCGTAGATTGTGGGTTCGAGCCCAACTCGGATCAAACCAAAGACTATACAACTGGTAAATTCAACTAAACATGTTGATCTAGTAAAATGTGAACATCATCATTAACTCATAGAAAGGCAACTTATTCTTGTCATGATATATTGCAAAAAATTTGCTCATTTTGCATAAAACAACAATCTTTTACTCACTGAATAAGCACAATCACCACTAACTTTGATAAGGATCATCTCATGTGCCTCTAAAATTAATTCATCATCTACTGCCTTTTCATTTCAGGTTTGTGTTCAATTAGAAAGGGGGCCGTCGTGATTGTATGGTAGTTGGATTTACAACTACCTATGCAATCAGTGCATATCATCACTAATGTTGTGAGTTTGAATCCTACTCATGGTAAGGTGTACTCGATACAACATTATGTGATAAAGTTTGTCAGTGACTTACGGAAGGTTGGTGTTTTTCTCCGGGTACTCAGGTTTCCTCCCCCCAATAAAACTGACCGCCACGATATAACTGATATAATGTTGAAAGTGGTCCTATACACAATAACCCCTCCTCAATTAGAGAGAAGACATGCATCATCTTCTCAAAGATTAATACGCTAAATCGTACTAAGATGGTGGCCATATTGGATTACAATAGACAAAAACTAGATGTGTCGGAACGACATGAATGTCCCCGCCGTGAATATTAAGGAGGCTCGCAAATGTTTCAACCTTTTTTAATTCCCTCAGTAATAGGCTAAGAATAACAAACTATTGTTTAAGATCTGTATCCTCAAGCCTCCTTAAATTCACAAGATTTATTCAAGGAAACAATATTGCCTCAACAAATATTGATATGATCAGGAATCTACAACACTTGCATATGAATAAGAAGTCCTATACCTATAAAACTTGATCTGTAACTCATCATTGTAATTCCAAATACCAAAAATCAAGTCAATATCTCAAAACATAGTGAAATAAAGTGGTGATAACTAAATATTTGGCCAAAGTTAAAAGTCCAAGGTGCGTAAATTAGCCCAAAATCATTCAATCTGAACGAAATTCAAACTTGATCGGTTACTCATCACTATACACTCACATACCAAAAATCAAGTCAATATCTCAAATAGTGAAATAAAAGTGGTGACAACTAAATATTTGGCCAAATTTCAATGCCCAACAGCTGTAAGTTGGCCACAAATCATTCAACTGGAATGAATTTCAAAGTTGATCTGTAACTTATCATTATACACTCTCAAACCAAAAATCAAGTCAATATCGCAAATCATAGTGAAATAAAATGGTGACACCTAAATATTTGGCAAAATTTCAAAGTCCAAGGTCCAAAAATCATTGAACGGAACAAAATGTAAACTTGATCTGTAACTCATCATTATACACTCATATACCAAAAATCAAGTCAATATCTCCAAGCATAGCGAAAAAAAGTGGTGACAACTAAATATTTGGCCAAATTTCAAGGTCGAAGGGCCATAACTCTGCCAAAAATCATTGGACCGGAATGAAACGTAAACTTATCACTATACACCCACATACCAAATATCAAGGCAATATCTCAAAGCATAGCGAAAAAAGGTGGTGACAACTGTTTTATTTCGGAATTACGGAATTTCCCAGCCACTTAGTGGCAGGGACATAAAAATGTGTGTAAACAACAATCATAAATGACAAATTATGAAAACAAACTCTATCCATCAAAAAATGGTATTATCTTAATAAATATGGGAAAGTACTAGAAAAACAAGGGCAACGCAAAGCGTGGCATATCCTCTCGCCTAAATATTTGACCCGGTGACCTTGACCTTTGACCTTGAAAATCAATAGGGTTCCAGATTCTCTTAAGGACTAAGTATGTACCAAGTTTGGTCAAAATCCATTGAAGGATGTTGATTCTAGAGTGTTCACAAGGATGTTACGGAAGGACGGATGGTAGCGTTGTAACAAAAACAAAAAACCAACAGTAACCTAGGGAACACTTCTCACCTTATTTAACTGTCTTATATATAGCTTGTCTGGTTCTAACATAAAATCATGAAAGGTCATTGGTAAAGCGAATGGATGATCAGGAGAACATACAGCATACAGATAATTCTTCTCATCATCTGGGTTATCAGCTGATTCTTGTTTTATCTATAAAAATCAAATTGGCTTGTACATTATTACTGGTATTCAAAATTTTACAACGCTTACGATGTCGGTGACTTGAGACAGGTCGGTTCTTTTCTCCAAATTCCTCCACCAATAAAACTGACCACCACGATATAACTGAAATATTGTTGAAAGTGGCGCTAAATATCACAACCCCAAAACCTTACGAAAAACAAGTAGGCAGAAGATGACACAACATATTTACATAGTGATCTACCTACTCAGAATGGTACAACTTCTGTTACGTTCTATGTCTAACACCACACTCGACAAAATATTTAGTTTTATTATGAAGGAAACTAGAGTATCTTTGAGAAAACTACAGAACTTCAGAAAGCCACCACCAAATTGTATTACATAAACATAGACCTCAACATGGGAGTTGGAATCCAATCCACAACTTCAGCAGTGATGTACACTGAATGTATAAGTAGATGTACATCCAATCTAAAGTGTTTGCAATGGGCTCACAATACAACTAAAAAAACACAACAAAATTAATGGGGACATAATACAATATTTGATATTGAATTCTAGTTAATCTATGGTCTATAATCCATACAAGATAAAAATGACTATGAATTCTAGTTAATCTATGGTCTATAATCCATACAAGATAGAATGACTATGAATTCTAGTTAATCTATGGTCTATAATCCATACAAGATAAAAATGACTATGAATTCTAGTTAATCTATGGTCTATAATCCATACAAGATAGAATGACTATGAATTCTAGGTACTTTATAGGTAACATACCCCATGGGGTTTGGGGATTGACTATTCATGAAGTTCATATGTTGTCTAATTGGAATTGTCCAGTATTAGATAATTGTTACTAACTTTCCTGAAGTGTGTAGCAGCTTGAACTTCCCTAACTGGTTCCATAAAAGCATCCCTAACAACAACAACAATATCTGAACCTGTAAATCTACAATATAAATAATCACATTTAGTCAACTTTTAAAAGAAAGTCTTTATTTTGATTGGGTAGTTATTAATAAAAGTCCAGAAAATAAAAACATAACTACAGTCAAATCTTGTTAACACAAACTTGGATATATCAAAGCAAAAATATTATCACCGTTTCATAGATTATTTAAAAAAAGAAAAATCAAAATTGTTGGTCGATTTGAGGTTAGGGTTATGGTGTTTTAATGCCACTTTCAACAATATTTCAGTTATATCGTGGCAGTCAGTTTTATTGGTGGAGGAAACTGGAATATCCGGAGAAAACCACTGACCTGCCACAACTCACTGACATAGTTGATAGTAAAATCATGATATAAAGAGAATATTGTTGTATTACCATACAACATATTGTATTCAACATAGCTGTACTTTTAACATAAAATATATAAATCCAGAGGAACAGTTTAGTTAGCAATTTCTATTGTTATCTCATCTTCAGATGTTTTTTTCTTTCATGTTCATACAGAACCAAAATTATATTGCTATAAATCAATCCCCCTCTTATAAGATCCCTCCCACCAATGGCCACCCACCTTATAAGACCCCTCCAACCAATGACCACCCACCTTATACGACCCCTCCCACCAATGACCACCCATCTTATAAGACCCCTCCCACCAATGACCACCCATCTTCTAAGACCTCTCCCACCAATGGCCTCCCATCTTATAAGATCCTTCACATCAATGACCACCCATCTTATATGACCCCTCCCACCAATGACCACCCACCTTATAAGACCTCTCCCATCAATGACCACCCATCTTATAAGACCCCTCCCACCAATGACCACCCACCTTATAAGACCTCTCCCATCAATGACCACCCATCTTATAAGACCTCTCCCACCAATGACCACCCACCTTATAAGACCCCTCCCATCAATGACCACCCACCTTATAAGACCTCTCCCACCAATGACCACCCACCTTATAAGACCTCTCCCATCAATGACCAACCAACTTATATGACCCCTCCCACCAATGACCACCCACCTTATAAGACCCCTCCCACCAATGACCACCCACCTTATAAGACCTCTCTCACCAATGACCATCCACCTTATAAGACTGGATTTCAAACGTACTGAAATAGTAAAACACTACTCAATTATTACCTGCATGAGAGACAACCCCTTTTAAAAGCCACTTTTTAATTGCTGAAGGAAGGGCTTAATAGGAGGGGGGACCACTGTTATATAAAATCTTAAAACATTTTTTTCTAGACTTGTAACTATAACAAATAAACTGTATCTATGAAAAGGATTCGATGGAGTAAGGGCTGTTTAATTTAAACATACTTCGTATGGTGAGAGGGCACTTTTAAACTAGGGTGACCGAACCATAGTAGCCATGTTACTTTATCTGCTGCATTTTCACTTGGTGAAATGTTTTAGAAATCCTCCCACGGAAGTGATTTAAAAAGTGCCATCGATGGCGCCATGTATATTTTAATAGGAAAGCCTTCTGATCAATCAATTACATTTTAAGTAATATTACCCTTCTGATTTTTCAGCAAGCAGCTCAAAATCTTCCTCAGATAAGTCATGCTTAATGGATTCTAAATTTTTCTTAAATATTTGTTTCCTTGTCTCCTTGTTAGGCATTGGGATTAAAATTCTTTTATTCAATCTGAAACAGACATAGAAGTCATTTTAAAATACAGTACAAGTTTGTTGTAACTAGTCTTTCACGAAGACCATTATTTTCATTGTATGTTTATGACATATTAATACAGGTGTATCAATATTGATATTTTTGTTATCCTCTGTGCTTTCAAAAGTAGCTGGAGGAGGATTTCTGTCGCCTGCCATGATTTGAAGCGTCGCCTACTTCCATGCTTAAAAAAATGAGTGAAAATAAAACTTCAGTCACTCCGTAAATGAACAAGAACATTGAGGAAGAAAATCGAATGTTTACAATTTTCACAGGTCTGGACTTCATTTTTTTGTCAAGTAAATTTCTGGATAAGGTACATGTATAAGGGTACCTGATTACATTTCAACAATACTGACACTGACAGAAAACCTCTGAATTTAATGTGAAACTAGAGGCTCAGCCCACTGAGCCTGTATCGCTCACCTGACAATAGAATGATACTGAAGCAAATTTCAAAGGGAGATAATCATTACCTTAAAAAACAGCAGCCATCTTGAATGGAGGGTGGGGCTGTCGGACACAATTTTGAAAGGGACACACCCAGGGACCATCTATGCCAAGTTTGACTCCATTTGGCCAAGCTGTTTCAGAGGAGAAGATTTTTTTAACATTAGCCAATCAGAAAAAAGAATTAATCTTGGCGGCCATGTTCGTAGGCCGAATGGAACTAAATGAAGAAGCTTTATAGAGGATCTTACATAGATGCTTCCTGCCAAGTTTGGCTCCATTTTGCCAAGCAGTTTCAGAGGAGAAGATTTTTTTAAACAGTAGCCAATCAGAAACAAGAATTGCCCTTGGTGGCCATATTTGTTGGTGGAACGGAACGAAATGGAGAAACTTTATAGAGGACCTTACATAGATGCTTACTGCCAAGTTTGGTTCCATTTGGCCAAGTTGTTTCAGAGGAGAAGATTAAAATATGAAAAAGTTAACGGATGGACGAAGGACGCCAAGTGATGGCAATACCTCATATGGCCCTTTGGGTCAGGTGAGCTAAAAAATGATGAAAAAATGGCAATAACTCCTAGACGGGTAATTAGATTTACTTCAAAATTGCAGGGCATGTAGATGAACATGTTTTCAGTTTACACTCAACATCTATCTCTTATAGTTTTGGAAATAAAGGACAAAAGGTATTAACATTTTGAAAATTTGATGAAAAAAGGGCAATAACTCCAAATTGGGTCCTCAGATTAACTTCAAAATTGCAGGGTAGCTAGATCTTAATATGCTGCACATTTCTGCATTTTAAACTTAACCTTTATCTCTAATAGTTTCTGAAATATCAGACAAAAATGTTAAAATTAAAAAAAGGGCAATAACTCCTAGACGGGTAATCAGGTAATGCAGGGCATGTAGATCTTGACATGCTGCACATGTTTGCTGTTTAAACTTAACGTCTATCTCTTATAGTTTTTGAAATAAAAAACGAAAAGTATTACAATTTTGAAAATTTGATGAAAAAAGGGCAATAACTCCAAGATAGGTAATCAGATTTTCTTCAAAATTTCAGGGTAGTTAGATCTTGCTGATATTATTAACGGTTTTTGAGTTATTACCAAAAACGTGTAATTTTACCATGTTCTATTTTTAGTAACAGTGGCCATGTTTGTTGGCCGAATGGAACTAAATGAAGAAGTTTTATAGAGGATCTTACATAGATGCTTCCTGCCAAGTTTGGCTCCATTTGGTCAAGCAGTTTCAGAGGAGAAGATTTTTTTAACATTAGCCAATCAGAAACAAGAATTGCCCTTGGCGGCCATATTTGTTGGCGGAATGGGACGAAATGAAGAAACTTTATAGAGGACATTATACAGATGCTTTCTGCCAAGTTTGGTTCCATTTGGTCCAGTTGTTTCAGAGGAGTAGATTAAAATATGAAAAGTTAACGGACGGACGACGGACGCCAAGTGATGGCAATACCTCACATGACCCTTTGGGTCAGGTGAGCTAAAAAGGAAGTCTACTGCTGCCAGAAAGTTAAATGAATACTTTACATCATTTCAGAGAAAAATTCAGGGGGTTATCATCGGTGTAAGTTTTCAATTGAGACAGGGGAAAAAAAATCCTGAGTTCACATTGCATATACAGTCAAACCTGTAAATAAAGGCTACTCAAAGTGATCTGAAAATGCCCTTTGTATACAGGTTAAAATTATATGCACTATTCATTAATGGGAAACATGAGACTGCCCTTTATAGAGTGTGATTTGCTATATAGAGGTGTCTTTTAAGGCAGGTTTGACTGTATAATGTATATGGTTATCATTTTCGTCAGCGGCTGAAATATTTTTGACTCGCTGTGCACTGAAGTAGCCACCTACTTCAAATATTTCTCCTACTACTTTAAAATATCTTGAAAGCATTGTATCCTTAGAGTAAAGATCTTTCAATTTGCTTGGCTTAACCTTTTAATTAAATAATGATCTACGGTTTATCAGGTCAAAGCATGAAAAAACTATTTTTATCTGGCCTAACCTTTAAAGGGGGCTGTCGTGGTCGTGATCGTATGGTAGTTGGATTTATAACTACCTATGCAATCAGTACCTATCACCACTAATGCTGTGAGTTCAAATCCCACTCAGGTGAGGTGTACTTGATACAACATTATGTGATAAAGTTTGTGACAGGTCGGTGGTTTTCCTGGGTACTCCAGTTTCCTCCACCAATAAAACTGACTGCCACAATATAACTGAAATATTGTTGAAAGTGGTGTTAAACATCATAACCCTCACCTCTACCCTGAACTTTTTAATATAAACAATGATTTATTATTCATGGCTTATTACTATAGGTTACATCATAAATAATTAAAAATTAATTTTGTCTAGCCTAGCCTTTTAAGTAAACAATCATGCATTATCCACAACTTATTAAGTTACAACATGAGAAACTAAAACTTTATTTAATCTGGCTTAACCTTTTCAATATAACATGATGCATTGTCCATGGCTGATTAGTTCCCGTCACAATAATGACATTGTCAGCATGATCAACTTGACATAAAAGTTCGGTTCTAGCTCTTCTAATACGTTCACTACTGGAATATTCGTCAACATACAAGACTTCAAGATCATCTAAAAATAACATGATCTTTTCGTTCTGTATTTGAAGCTTTCTAAATAAATGTCTTATTATTCTGAAAAAACAGAAAAAAATTAATATTTTTTTTTTAAATGCTGACAATGTTGATTCATGTGATAATGGAAATGATGCCTCATTGTGAAGAAAACTAATCTTGATATATATTTCTATGTACAAGAACCCATTTTAAGGTGCTGTCACATGATACGACTTTCCGTTCGATTTCCAAATGATTCTGCATCTACGACACAGGCAACAAAATCAATGGCGAAGAGTTCACACAGTTTGACCTTAGCCGATTTTGGTTATCCTCTTTAGGCCCTTTTGTTTTATTGTTCCCAAATCTTTAAATTATTTGGTTTTCCAATAATTTGATTTTGAGCGTACATGATAAAGGTTATTTTACTAAATTTGATATCTACGTTTTCATTTTTGACTTTCTGCTTGATTTTGGTAAGATGAGATTCTTATCAGACTATTGTATATAGAAATAGGTTGCCAACAGATTTTTTTTCAATTCACATTTCGACATTAGACTTTTGTGTTCACTCAATACGATTTTTGTCGAAAATGTGTCGCAAGGAAAAAATCAAGATGGAAAATCTTATCATGTGACCACACCTTCAAACAATGAGATATTCTCGAGAAAAAAAACACCAAATACATCCATGAAGATTAAATGTAACTTTTCACAAATGTTTCATACAAATGGATAACAAGCACTTGTTAAAATGAATGCAAAACAAAATTATCCAAGTTTGATTGATTGGTGTTTAATGGCAACATCAGCAGTGTTTCAGCTATATATCATGGCGTGAACAAATTTTATATATTAGATATCTAAAAATTTGAAAAAGATACAACAAATTTCAGCAGTTTAAATATAGATCTTTGTTAATCCATTCTGTATGACATGTTTTCAGAAAATTTACACTCAATCTTCATACATTTTCCTGGGTACCACAATTCCTGTACCTTCTCCTAATACTACTTGAAATCAACCATGGTTCATTTGTAGTAAGTATTACATGTAGGCCTTCGTTTTCGTGACCAACACCTTGCATTTGTACTAAAATTTCGGTTTTTACTCTCCGGAAGTCGTCGTCCGATAATAGATCCCCAATATCTTCTATTAACATAATGCATGGCCTCAATTCTTGTGCTTTTTTGAAACAATTTTTAACAATTCTGAAAGGATATATGACATTTAAGGAAAAAAAAAATTCAATACTGCTGAATGTTATGAGTATCATTCAAAACATGGACTCCATTTTTGTGCCGTTTTGAAACAATTTTTAATTACTCTGAAAGGGCATATGACATTTAAAGAAAAAAAAAAATTCAATACTGCTGAATGTTGGGAGTCTCATTAAAACATGAACTCCATTTTTGTGCCATTTTGAAACAATTTTTTATTACTCTGAAAGGACATATAACATGTAAAGAGAAAATATTAAATATTGCTGAGATGTTGTGTGTCCCAGTCATATATCAATGAATTCCCCATTAAAGATTGCAGGTAAAACCGTTTTGCTTATAGGGAACTCGTGGTCGTGATCATATGGTAGTTGGATTTACAACTACCTATGCAATCAGTAACTATCACCACTAAAGTTGTGTGTTCGAATCACGCTCATAGGGATGTGTACTCGATACAACATTATGTGATAAAGTTTGTTAGTGACTTGCGGCAGGTAGGTGGTTTTCACCGGTTACTCTGGTTTCCTCCAACAATGAAACTGACCGCCACGATATAACTGAAATACTGTTGAAAAAGGAGTTATTGTTGTTCTGCATAGACAAAAAAAATCCTAAATTTGCATATCAGAGATATAGGGTGGGGAGTGGGGATAGTGTTTGGTATAGAACGTATGGCATACCATAGGATGTCGAAAACGGAGATAATTTTTACTGGTAGTTTTAAGTATGGTATATACAGTATTACATGGAATGTGATTGTGAATAAAAAATGACCCATAATCTCCATTAATGTTGAAAAGTTGTTTTTATTGTCACATAACATTGTTGATGTGTTGGAGAGTTTGTTTAAATGGCTTGATGTGTTGGATAGACAACTGACATTGTGATTTAACACAGATGACAGGTTATTTGATGCAAGATTCAGAAAGTCAGTTTAGTTTTTTTCCGAGCAACCCAGTTTACTGCAAAGTATATTTGAACTAATTTGAAAGTGGCATTAAAAAACCCATAATCAAATCCACTGCAGATGACCATGCAAGATATTGCAGAAACCAACGAAAATAAATAGCGTTCATTAACTACAATAGAACCTGTCTAAATTGAATCCTGTATAAACTGAACATTAAATAAAGTCCCAAAGTATGAAATCTTTACTAATCTAACCTGCACAAAAGTTGGCCCCAAAGAGGTTTGGTTTAAACAGGATTCACTGTATAATGTCTAACTGAAGTCATACAACTAATATCTGAAGGATAATTCATGACATACATGTTTAATAGTAGAATGGTTGAAAGTGCTCTACCTGTTGGGTTTTTATTTACATCGCTTAATTGAACAAACAAATATCGTATTCAACAAGAAATATTGTATTCAACAAGGAAATATCGTATTCAAAAAAGAAATATCGTATTCAGCAAGGAAATATTGTATTCAACAAAGAAATATCATTTTCAACAAGGAAATATTGTATTCAACAAAGAAATAATGTATTCGCTAATGATATGACAATATTTACTTTTCAGGTTCCCCCATGTACTTTGATATCAAATCTGAAGCAACAATTCGTATGAAAGTTAGTTCTGGATACTCTCCTGCTAGAGCTCTCATCAGCAGAGTCTTCCCAGTTCCTGGAGCCTGTAAAAATTGTTTTTAAATTTAAATCTAATTTTTTTTTTTTTTATCTCTACTTCTACTAAATACTGATCACCTTCATCAAGTTGAAGATTATGTCAGAGGTGTGCCCATGACAATTGAAAAAGGTCAAAACTATTTATAGGTTTCATAAATCAGTATTTGATAGAGGAGACAATAGCAGCCTTGAATGTTTCAACAGAGCCATTCAAAACTGGGGGATGTGTAAGCCGGTTCCAGTCAGATGTCGTACGAGGGAAAAAACGATTCTTGTCTTTGTTCAGTCAAGATTACAAGGAGGGATAATTGTCTGTGATTGTCTCAATGGTGGCTTAAGTCTGTCTTGTTTAGTAATATTTTTTTTTATCTAAGATTTGACGATGGTGTTGTTGAGTGGTCATCTGTGTAAATTAAATATACTGGTATATGTATGTGGACACTGTTGCTACTGTCTGGAGTTTTCTTAACTTCCATTAATAGATCAACTGGAAAATATTATGATAAATTCTAAATAAGACATACACAGTGAATATTTCCATTGTATAACAATTTTATTCGTGATGTAAAAACATATTTTGTATAAATTGCATGCAAAAATAAATTACTGTCTTTCTTCAAAGTGTATTACCGTATTTGTACTCTTATACAACATATCAGAATTGAAATAATTCATGAAAGCCCCATAATTTGTTGGCAGATTTAACATGGGTCATGGGTTGGCAGGATATCAGTATATTTTATCCATCGCTGATGAAATACTGATAGCTGATAACTCATGTTAAAAATTTCCAATAAATTATGTCTTCCATGAAGAATTTCTCAAACAACATTTGTAAAAAGATACAAATGAAATTGAAAAACAAAGTGCCACCACAATAAAACATCAAAACTATACTCACTCCATACAGCAAAATTCCTTTCCACAACGGGCTTCTTCTTCCTACATATTAAAATCAAACATTAATCTTAGATATTTCCCACATTTCCTTCGAACCAGGATGTATAATAGCAGAAAAAAAACACAAGTTCAGTTATGGTAACATAACAACTTTCTTATCTGTTGACCATATGCATTCAAATTTGACACCTGGCAACCTCAACGTGCTATCCATAAGAAAATTAATCAAGCGTGACCATGTACGACACTGTATATATGCTGCTAAAAGATTTACTTCGAAAGTTTTACGGTTGCCACCATGACTTGGTTGACCGTTATGGAATGACCACGGATATGTTCCACTTGTCGTAAACACTTCCCGGTCCTTTCCTCATTCATGATTTATCATCGGGTTTGTAACTAGATTAACACGACAGGTGCCACTAGTGGAGCAGGAACTGCTTACTCTTCTGGAGCACCTGAGTTCACCCTCCGATTTTAGTGGGGTTCTTGTTACTCGATCTTGTTTTATGTGTATGTTTTGTAGATCGTTGTTTATTCTTTTGTTCTTTTTCTTTTGGCCATTGTGTTGTCTGTTCTTCTTCGATATACAGATTCTGATTACCCCTTTGGTATCTTCAAACTCTTCTTACAAAAATACATGTCCATCTCAGGCACTCTCCCATGTTGTTATGACTTAAATACCATACCTAGCACCAGTTTAAGACTTTGTAGGCCCCTGTGCTACAGATACTGTGCAGCTCTTGTGATAATTAACAAAAGCACAAATTTTATTCAATTTATTCAACTATTACAATATAATGTCAATGTTAAGCTGACATCTATATTATAGACAACCCCGCGGGAACCCCGGGGTATAGAAATGGGACCGAGAGCTTCTTCGGCTTGAAGGGGCGTCCGTCGGTTGTGCGGGATGTAAAAATTTACAACCAACCCGTCCTGCGGATGAGACGTAAATAAAACCGAGGTCCCGTGTTGAGAGATTGCCACCCTCTCCGCACGTTAAAGAACCCAGTGTAACAGCTCATTATGAGCATAATAATGGACCTGTTGCACTGGCAAAATTATCTGTCCCTACCCATCACCTTTCCTTGTTTCGAGTCCCGTGGCGTTTAAATTTTTAAATGTTCTCGTCCTGAATATAGCTGAAAAATTGCTCGCTGGACGTTAAACACCAATCAATCAATCAATCAATCAATATATTATAGATGAGTGCAAGTGTAACACAAGAAGAGTTATTGTGATATTAATAGAATCTCCTTTACAGAGATAATTCACCATACTTATACCATCATTCTGCATTAACAAATAAAGTAACTTCTTACTGTAAATTAATTTCACTTAATCTCTGCATGCCCTCAGCAGGCAGAGGCCCAAGGGCTGCAACCCATAAATCCCATGCCTTAATCCGGTACTGACCATACCAAATTTCAACATGATATACCAGTAGTTCTTTATGGGTTGGGGTTAGGGTGTTTAATGCCACTTTCAACAATATTTCAGTTGAATCGTGGCGGTCAGTTTTATTGGTGGAGGAAACTAGAGACTAGAGTACCCTGAGAAAACCACTGACCTGCCGCAAGTCACTGACAAACTTTACCACATAAAGTTGCATCGAGTACACCTTGCCATGAATGGGGTTTGAACTCGCAGCGTTAGCGGTGATAGGCACCGATTGCACAGGTATTGGTAAATCCAAATAACATGCATTCACGACCATGGTGGTCCCTCAATTCCAATGGTGCTCTCTACACTCTACATCCCGTATTTTACGGACTATAGGTCGATGAGGACGATAGGTCGAATTGCTGCTTTTCGGCAAAATTTTTGGGGAAATACTAAGATAGGTCGAAGCATTCCATAGGTCGAGGATGCCGATGATAACTTGAGTAAGTATCGTCACATGGAACGTTTTTTTTGTGTACATCGGTAAGCATTTGTCCTATAACGATGTTCTTCGGTAAGTTACTAAGTATTAGCTCAAGAATACTATTCTTATGTGTCATAAATGAAATAATTATGAAAGTTAAATTAAATAAAATTTTGTTTTTAAACTTGTGTTTTGGTTGTGTGTTTTTTATGAGGAGTCTGGTTTGTAAAGCCAGACATCGATGACATTCAAATCAGGCCGTCTGTGGGTGTCAAAATAGATGGTAAACGGATGTTCATACAATAAAATAATCAAGCTGTCAAAACAATGTATCACCTTGTGCAGTTTTATTGACATACCTTTAAACTGTGTTTAATTAATAATAGGATACACAAATTATGTGATTGTCTCGGTCCAGTAAATTTTCAATCAGCTGATCAGGATAATAAAGTGCCGACCGATGTTCACCTGTGTTGATTATCTCATGGTGATTATTTTATTTGTTCCTAATTGACCAATTCAAGTGTAGAACATTCTAATTTAACGAAATCGATAATTATTTTCTAGTATATTTAGTATAAAAAAGCTTGTTCTCCACGTTTATTGTGAGATGTAATGCAACCGCCATTTTTTACTACAACGTCGTGCGCATGCTCGTGTTTGATTGAAAAGCTATTTATAGCTATATTTTGATATTTTGTGATAATAATTTTATATTGTAAAACGATCCACCCTGTGATTTTTTTTTCAACAACATACATTTTTTATAGTATATATTTTAATATACAATACAATATTGAACTGATTTTCGCTAACACTTCAATCATTGAATATTGATTTTTTTCGGATGTTGAACATTTTTTCCCGGAATTGCACCCCCTGTTAGTAGTATACTTTTATTGCTTTATTTAAAACAAAAACAACACCAAGAACATCGATGATTTCAATCTTATTCAGAAAAAAAAACCTACAGCAAAATAAAGGTATACTGTAAACAAAATCGTCATTTTTATCGAGATTTTTTTTAGGGATTCCAGATTTTTTTAACTTCATCCTTGTATAGGTCAATGTGGACGATAGGTCGAAGCCAGCGTGTTGAGAAAACAAAATATCGACCTATCGTCCGTAAAATACGGTACTAAATATTTTTACTGACATACCATGTTTGTGATCGCTTCGAAACTGAAAAGTCAAGATTACAGTGTAAAAATACATTCATCAGTTTTTCCCCAATGTGTAATAAATATGAATGGAATAAAAACAAGTTATTCCCCCTTATCATGCTTATTGACTGATTGATTTTTGGTGTTTAACACCACTTTCAGCAATATTTCAGCTATATCATGGCAATACCCGGAGAGAATCACCGACCATGGGCAAGTAACTGGTAATTGTGCTTATTGTGGCAAGCGATATGTTACGTAAGTTCTTCAGATTGATATTTTTTTACGGGTAAATTATGGTTCTGGTTATGGTATTTAATGCCACTTTCAATAATATTTCAGTTATATCGTGGCGGTGGGGAAATTATGAGCTTGTGGGGGAAGACAACTGTGTTAATACCACTAATTAGTGTTGACTTTACCTGTAAACAGCATAGGAAACTTCATTGGTAAGATAATACACTCTTTAAGTGCGTTGATAGCATCCTCACATCCACATATATCTTTTAAAGTAATAGTTGGTTTTTCTGTTTGAATCAGAGCTGAAAATTTACAAATTTTAAATTTGATCAGATTTGATCTCCTGATATTAAAAAAGAAAGGATAAATGGATACAAAAGAAAATTTTACACTAACAGCAAATCACTTGCAGCGACATATACATGTATATGTTGCCTGTTTCTGTTGCTGAGGGGAACAGGACAAAAGCCCCCTGCAAAGATACCAATATATATATAACTTGTACTATTCATTATTGGGGGGATTTTTGTCATGGGGCTTATATCTGGGGGACTTTTGTTCTATGCCCATTGCTGAGTACAATAACAAAGTTGAATAGGGTCAACAACGCAAGAATTTATCTTGAAAATCAGTTTGTGCATATTTGGTGGATATCAATGGTGTACAAATTAAAAAGACATCTGGCTTAAACTGTTAAAGGAGTTCTGATCACCTGGTCTATTATTAAAATGTTTATAATGAGATAAACAAGAAATTCAAATCTACCAAATTATGGTATATACATATCCGCAGCACCTGAGTTCACCCTCGGTTCATGTTACTCGATCTTTAGTTTTATGTGTATGTTTTGTAGATCGTTGTTTGTCCCTTTGTCCTTTTTTTCAGCCATTGTGTTGTCTGTCCTTCTTCGATTTACAGATTCTAATTATCCCTTTGGTATCTTCAAACCTTTCTGGTACATTCGTCAGTATGAAAACCCCTTTTTCCATTTCATATTGCCATAAGTATATTGAGTGCAACAGAAGATTCAACAGCTAGCTTATGTATGCAATGGTGTTTTTTTCCAAAAAAAATGTGAGTGATCTAGATTAAATTATTTAAAGTGACTGGTAAAAGGGACGTACATCCAATACTGAATTTCCTATTTAAAATATGGAGGAAAAAATGTATGGTCATACGTCATATATAAACGTTTCTCATTGGATTAGGATTATATCTGAATAATAATAATAATAGATCATATCATAATATGTGAATATCAAAATGAAAATGACCAAATCATCAATAAAACTAAAATATTTATGAAAGTGGTGTTAAACACAAATAACCATAATTCTTTTTTATACGAAATTTGAGAACTTTTTTTTTCACAGGCAATTTATTTACCATTTACATATTTTTCTACTTCTTCATCCAATAGACTAGTGGGTTCCGTGTTCTCTTCCTTCTTGTCTAATGTTCTGTCTTCTTCTTTGATTTCTTTTTGTAGTCCTTCGGCTATCGTCAAGTACTCTGAACATTTATGTCTGAAATCGGCGTTTTGTTCAACTGTCAAAGACCTAACTAAAACAAAATAATATCAATGTCATCTACACCTGTGCTATAACAATTTATCATGCACTGGTTCTATTGAGTGAGTGACTGATTGTTGTTTAACGCCAATTCAGCAATTTTTCAGCTATATCATGGCGAGAACAAGTTAATTTTCAATGAGATGATGATGAAGTCCGCTTTGTACTAGACCAACATGCTGAGTTGGATTTTTATAATGCTAGCTCACTGAAACAACAGTCCGTGGGTAGACATGTCGCTCCACTCGGACATATTATTCTGATTCCGAGCAAACCAGTCTTTGCTCTTTCTCCCTAATGCTGCGTGCTTAGCGGAAAAGCAACAAATACCAATTTTAAAGTCTTTGGTTTGACCCAACCGGGGCCCGAACCCACGATCTACCACATTCGAGGCGAGCACGCTAACCATTACACCACCGATGCAGTGGATTCTATTGAAGCAGTCAAATTGCATTGAAAGGATAATGTTTTGTTATATATCTGGTCAATGACTAAAACATAGTTTTCTGTTATCTGCTTCATATAGAGGGAAGGATAAGAAAGGTTAGGGTTATGGTGTTTAACGCCAATTTCAACAATATTTCAGTTATATCATGGCGGTCAGTTTTATTGGTGGAGGAAACCAGAGTATCCGCAGACAACCACAGACCTGGTAAAGAAAATAAATAATCTAGATAAACATGAACAAAAATGGAATATTCTAAATTAACCCTGTTGTAATTCATACTAATTAATATATAGAACAAAGTACAGTACATGGATATCTGTTATTCTTTTTCAATTTAATTTATAGTGGATGTCTTGTTTAATATTGTAACTAGTCTGTTATTATATTGTATTGTTTGTGATGTCTATAATATATTGAAAATCCCCAACCCCCGCCCCAATAAAAAAAATTAGGTCAAACATAATTTTATCTTAATCCTATTTAGCTGATGTAAAAAAAAGTGCTTCCAACAAAATTCACAAACTCTTGACAATAATGGTCCGTTTTTCATATATTAATGTGCAGTCAAACCCGTCTTAAAGGGCAACTGTATAAAACAAATCACTGTCTATAAAGGACAGTCTCATTTTCTCCATTAATGAATAGTGCATATAATTTGAACCTGTATATAAAGGACAACTGCTCATAAAGACCACATTTTCAGGTCCCCTTGAGTGGTCTTTATATACAGGTTTGACTGTAATTCCAATATAAAATGGGTAAATATTAATACATGTAATATACCTTTCAAGCCTTTCAGTAACAGCTGTATGCCTTTCTTATACAGATCATAAGCTTCTCTCTTCTTACTTTCATCTAGAGCTGACTTTGCCTTTTCTATGACCTTCATCCCATCCTATAAAGTGTATAACAATTTGCATTTGAAAATTCGTTTTCTTAGAAAAAACGCATCGGCTGTGTAATGGTTAGCGTGCTCGTCTCGAGTGCTGAAGATCGTGGGTACAAATCCTGATAGGGTAAAACCAAAGACTATAAAATTGGTATTTGTTCCTTCGCCGTTAAGCATGCAGTATTAAGGATAAAGAGCAAAGACTGGTCGACTCGGAATCAGGATAATGTGTCCGAGTGGGGCGACATGTCTATCGACGAACAGTTGTTTCTGTGAGCTAGCACTATAAGTATCCAACTATGCATGTTGGTCTAGTACAAGGCAGACTTCATCATCATCTATTTGAAAATTAACTTGTTCTCGCCATGATATAGCTGAAAAAATTGCTGAGTTGGCGTTAAACAACAATCACTCACTCATATAGAAATTTATATCAAAATGGCAAATCTGCATCTAGTTGTTTGCAAATAAATATTACCTAATGAAGGCTAATCAAGAAACGATTTGAGTGCACTAAATTAGATATCTATGTTTTTATTCAGGAAGAGGTAGTGGAAAATGATCAACTTATAAAATTTTAAACTTCAATCTTCTCTTTGGCACATTTTCCTAAAGTATTTAATCTTGTTAATTTCATTTATCATATCTACATCAATATTTTTAAAACATAATTTTCAATATTTTACAGTTTTTTTTTTCGCTCTGCAGTTTGTCAAAATATCTTGTTGTAGTCAAAGTGCAAGCTTCACCTACAACATAATTGATTAACACGGTATTGTAGGTTTGGAAAATGAGAAATAATAGCAAGAAAATGATAAAAATATTAAAAAAAATACAACCTATATATAGACACAAGACATACATACCTCAATACTTTTCGGTATCTCAATTTTCACTGTTTGAGCCTTATCTGATGAGTCTAATACTGTTTTTTCCTTGTCTTCCTGCCTATGTGCATCCATTTTGTTTTTTGTTGCAACAGATTGTGTCTCCTCTTTGTTCTCCTGTCTATGTGTATCCTTAGATACACCTGATTCTGTCTCCTTTTTATTCTCCTGACTATGCGAGTCCATTTTGTTCTTAGATGCATCCGATTCTGTTTTCTCTTTGTTCTCCATCCTATGTGTATCTTTAGATACATCTGATTCTATCTCCTCTTTGTTCTCCTGTCTATGTGTATCCATTTTGTCTTTAGTTGCATCCGATTCTATCTCCTCTTTGTTCTCCTGTATATGTGTATCCATTTCGTCTTTAGTTGCATCCGATTCTGTCTCCTCTGTGTTCTCCTGTATATGTGTATCCATTTTGTCTTTAGTTGCATCCGATTCTGTCTCCTCTGTGTTCTCCTGTCTATGTGTATCCATTTTGTCTTTAGTTGCATCCGATTCTGTCTCCTCTGTGTTCTCCTGTCTATGTGTATCCATTTTGTCTTTAGTTGCATCCAATTCTGTCTCCTCTGTGTTCTCCTGTCTATGTGTATCCATTTTGTCTTTAGTTGCATCCGATTCTGTCTCCTCTTTGTTCTCCTGTCTATGTGTATCCATTTTGTCTTTAGTTGCATCCGATTCTATCTCCTCTTTGTTCTCCTGTCTATGTGTATCCATTTTGTCTTTAGTTGCATCCGATTCTGTCTCCTCTTTGTTCTCCTGTCTATGTGTATCCATTTTGTCTTTAGTTGCATCCGATTCTGTCTCCTCTTTGTTCTCCTGTCTATGTGTATCCATTTTGTCTTTAGTTGCATCCAATTCTGTCTCCTCTGTGTTCTCCTGTCTATGTGAATCCATTTTGTCTTTAGTTGCATCCGATTCTGTCTCCTCTGTGTTCTCCTGTCTATGTGTATCCATTTTGTCTTTAGTTGCATCCGATTCTGTCTCCTGTCTATGTGTGTCTATTTTATTTTCTGGATCTTTTTCTTTAGGAATTGTTCTATTGTTGTCCATATCTTCTCTGGATGTGTAACCTGGCAAAGAATTGCTTGTATAAAAAGTACAGTTTCAATCTTAATAGTAACATTCTTGACCAAACTACATGGGGCCGTTGTGATTCTGATCGGATGGTAGTTGGATTTACTACTACCTGTGCAATCAGTACCTATCACCATTATGTGATAAAGTTTGTCAGTGACTTGCGACAGGTCGATGGTTTTCTCCGGGTACTCCCGTATCCTCCACAAATAATTCTGACCGCCACGATATACCCCTAACTGAAATATTGTTGAAAGTGGTGTTAAATACCATAAACCAAAACCAAACTACATGTATTTTGATCAAAACAGATCAGTGGTTTGAGAATAGAAAATCTGCTAAAACCTCATCTAAGTTCTAACAATGGTGGCTATCTTAGATTTCATAATATAACACATTAAGCGAAACTAATTGCATATTCGGCCAAGTTAAATATTTGATCTGCATCAAAAACAGAATATAGTAGAATACAATCCAATAGTAACAGACATTAATTGGTGGTAACAACTATCATAGCTGCAGTACTGTATCTCTTAATTGTGTTGGGTACTGGTGAAAATTCACAGGGCTCAAACTAACAGAGCTACTCAGCACATTCCATCCTATAAAGTGTATTTGAAATGAAAAATTCATATAACATCAATATCAGAATGACAAATCTGTAAACATTTTTGCATCTAGTTGTTGGCAAATAAATATTACCTAATGAAGGCTAATCAAGAAACTCACAGAACTTCTCAATACGTTCCGGGGGTGCAACGCTCCCTGCACTCCAAATATTTCTTTTGTTGATTTTGAAAAAGAGTAGTCACATTTTAGCAGCTACAAAAGAATAAATTTTGCGTCCCTTCCCAAATCTCCGTACTTTTTCTGTGGCAGTCAAAAGTCATTGACCTGGTTGACCAATCCCTTTCCCCATTTCTATATATACATGTAGATTTTAAAATATTATTGAACTTGTTTTTGTCCTGAATATAGCTGAAATACTGCATGTTGGACATTAAGTGTAATCAGTTAACTATATATCAGTATCCACAAGTAAATGTACAGAATGTATAAAAGAATTTACAATAATACCAGAATGATCTAAGATATGTTCATTAGTACCTCCATTTAAATCTTGGGGTTCATCACATGGTAGTTCTTCCTCTTCTCCATCCTTGTTTACACAAACCCATGTTTTATCCATGTAAATCTGAAAGAAAAGAAAATAATTTACAAAAATAGAAGAATGTACATGTCCATAGAACATGGATGCCCCCGATCCAAGGTAAAGTAAACAGGTATTTTTCAACAAAGAAATAGGCATATATTTCATTTCAAGAAGGGGAAAAGTTCAATGGTAAAGTCCGTAATCAAACTTGGTCTTCTTTTTATGGTTTCTGACATAAATTTCAAATGAAATTGCCTAAGTTGCATATACAATCAAAATAATTTTGAGATGGTCCATATCTTTACACAATCTTTATCATGGCATTATTGATTATCTCGAGCACAATAGCTCTGATATAAACAATATAACAATTAAAGTACACCGGTGTAGTGGACAGTTATTACCAATGAACTTCTTGTGAAAGCATGGACTTTGTGTACTTCACAAAAAGTCAATTTTCTCAGCAAATTTTACTGAAATAAATTAAAAAAAATACATGCACAAAATGTACACATGTGTATCCCTTGAAATAGATTTGCTCTACTCATTATCAATATCAGGTTCCTTACATGGCAAATTTATGCAATTATAATCTATGTCACATGATCTACAGGTATTTTTCAATTCCTTACCCTTTTGTATTGAAAACTAAATGCTATATTCCACCACAAGGTACATTTGTAAATGACCCATGTAAATTTGAATGAATGAATATTTCTTTGACTTTCTCTTCCGAGATTTAACATTACATGGTTGCAATTTGCCTCTACATTTTCAATAACTTTCTATTTATCATACATGTAGGTTCAATTTTGAGTTGAATATGACATATAGGGTCTAACACCGGGAGAGGTGCAAGATAGTAAAATCTGTGACACCTGAGGGTAAGATTTAAATCGTATCGGACGAGGCTTGTCCGAGTCCAATACGATTTAAATCTTACCCGAGGGTGTCACAGATTTTACTATCTTGCACCTTTTACGGTGTTTGACTCTTTTTCTCACCCCTTTCTACCGTGTCAATGTTTGTTTACTTGTTGTGTAGTTTGGTGCATTAATTTGCGAACCGTATCACAGCCACAGGACCAAAATGCCACGTAATAAAATAAAACAAGATGTTCATTTTACAACTTTAAAGAGGTTCAAAATAATAAAGTTAACAAACTTGTGATAGATTCTACAATAACAAAATCTTGCACCTTTTACGATGTTTGCCTCTTTTTCTCATCTCTTTCAATATTTGCTTACGTTGAGAAAATATAGAGTACTCTCCCTTGTTAGGTAACTAACGTAAATAAAAACAATTACCTCCCTTTGATCAACTTCAAATAAAAAAAAAATACAGGCATTTATCGCTGTTGTAGTAGCATTTATAATATATTTATAAATAAAATACATTAATGTATTTTATTGTGAAATATATTTAAAATACTGTCAAGACACTATAAATCGACAATTTAATTCAACAATGGAAAACAATTTTGTGGGAAAAACGGTGTGTAGCTTTTCTTACCCTGGAGCCTGGGTAAGATATATAGGGTCTAACACCGGGAGAGGTGCAAGATAGTAAAATCTGTGACACCCGAGGGTAAGATTTAAATCGTATCGGACGAGGCTTGTCCGAGTCCAATACGATTTAAATCTTACCCGAGGGTGTCACAGATTTTACTATCTTGCACCTTTTACGGTGTTTGACTCTTTTTCTCACCCCTTTCTACCGTGTCAATGTTTGTTTACTTGTTGTGTAGTTTGGTGCATTAATTTGCGAACCGTATCACAGCCACAGGACCAAAGGCAAAATGCCACGTAATAAAATAAAACAAGAAGTTCATTTTACAACTTTAAAGAGGTTCAAAATAATAAAGTTAACAAACTTGTGATAGATTCTACAATAACAAAATTTTGCACCTTTTACGATGTTTGTCTCTTTTTCTCATCTCTTTCAATAGACGTTTTCAAAAATCGGATTACCTAGTTATCGTTCGTGGTCGCTAGGTGGCGTTACTATCGTCCGCCATTAATAAAGTGCAACAATCGGTTGTTTACACTAGTTACGATTAATCAGTATTCATAATTGGATTAGATAAACACGCTTCAGTTGATATTGTATGGCTTATTCCCGTGATTTTGGCCGAATATTTCGAAATATGGATTATTGAATCGAACTTAAACGGTTATTGTTTAAATTGTTCAGAATCACAAAGTTCAGCACCAGGTCGGACAAATCTATACGGTCTTCAATATTATAAAAATTAAAGAATTAGCCATTTTGCCAGATGTGGGCTAACAAATCGATCTGTAGCTATTCAGATTTTAACCTTGCTTATGTGGCAGAATTTCAATACAAAGCAGGGTACGCAAAAAAAAAACGGTCGGTATGGAAACCCTCGACACACATTTTTTTACTAACGGTATATATTTTGTACAAAAGAACTAAGTTCCATTCGAATATTGACATTTATTGTCTTCACTTCACAAAGCCACAAAGTCACATATTTTTATGATGTAGGGAACACTTATGCAATTGACCAAAAAATCAATCATTTGCACAATGATAGAGTAGCAAATATGTGGAGGAATAATATTCCTTCCGTATGCGGTAGAGGATAACATAGAAAGAAAAAAAAACTGAGTTAAATGTTGTCTTAAATGAAAGTTTAAATACTATAAACAAAGGAAACGGGAACAAAGTGAGCAGTGTAGGAATTATTGTTTTTCATGTAGAAGCCGCATAAAATAATTAACAATTTACAAAGAGATAAATCTTGATTCTGTAAGAAGTAAAAATGAACGACACGATGTCCTGCAACAAAATTCGGCAATTTTTTTTTCTTTTATTTTTTTGTCATTATAATTCAGTTATATATATTTTTATCATTTTTAACCCTTTGTGGGAAGGGGGTAGAGTTTAACTGTCATATTGCAAATCAAATACATTTAAGAATCAACCCAATACATAAATTAAATTTTTGTGTTTTAGTGATATCTTTGCTATAACTTGTTATGCAATACACAGTTAACTATCAGTTATAATGATAGTTATATTTCTACAATATGAATTTAACACCTTTGTTGCAAAATGACACGACTGTCTATTCCCCTAAGTGCCAAACCCGGGAAGCATCGCATCGCTGTTGACACGGTCGACCTTCAGCAGACTACAAGTCTAGAAAGCGCTACCACTTCCTTAACACGTCAATATTAAATTTTAATTAATCTTCAAAAACATACAAAATTAAAGAATAAATCAATATAAAACTATGAAATCCTAGCAAAGAAATTGAAAAAAGAAGACAAATGGGGTGAAAAATGGCCGTTCGGTTCACGTATCTGAAACCTGGGAGCAAATAGTTATATTAGGTTCCTCATGAAACTTTTTTTTCAGATAAAGAAATTCAGATATTCAGATGTTTTAATTTAATAAAACTTAAATTCCTTTTCATCTTCACTACAGATCCCTATAAAGAAATTGACTGACAAAAAGTTTTAATTTGTTTTACAATTCAACAAACAAAAAATAAATAAAATAAAACAGAATTGAAAAATGCACCTTAAGATGTCACATTCAAAGTTAAGTTCTTTCTTATAAGTTAGGCACACTTTTTATCATTATTACTTCACTTTAAATCGTATAGTAATAATTTCAAAAAGCGTATATTATAATTTATATATTTACTTTTTAATTTCATACAAAATATTAATTTGATTATCCCTTTTTTCTTATGCTTGAAAAGCAACAAAAAAACAAAAAAGGAAAAAAAGTGCATGCAGTTTTCAATCAAGTAGGATTTATACTGATTTTGTATGGAGAATATAACGGTAATTAAAAAAAAACTACATACCAGGTAATTTATTTGTTGTCATTATATCATTGTCATTATATCTCCGTTTAAAAATCACTTCACAGCAGGTGTTATCATTGAATTTCAAGCCGAAATAACAGTATATTGTGACACCTGTACTAGAGAAACCATACATTAGCATATCGATAAACCGCGAGAACATAAGATTTTGTCACTTTACTAATGGCGGACACTCTCGGAAGTCGATAATGGCCGCGCCCATGTTTTTAAGAATAAAAAGGTCTATATTTGTTTACGTTGAGAAAATATAGAGTACTCTCCCTTGTTATGTAACTAACGTAAATAAAAACAATTACCTCCCTTTGACCAACGTCAAATAATTTTTTTTACAGGCATTTATCGCTGTTGTAGTAGCATTTATAATATATTTATATAAAATACATTGTATTTATATTATTTGACGTTGTTGGTCAAAGGGAGGTAATTGTTTTTATCTACGTTAGTTACATAACAAGGGAGAGTACTCTATATTTTCTCAACGTAAACAAATATTGAAAGAGATGAGAAAAAGAGACAAACATCGTAAAAGGTGCAAAATTTTGTTATTGTAGAATCTATCACAAGTTTGTATCACAATAAAATACAATAAAATAAAATACATTGTATTTTATTGTATTTTATTGTGAAATACATTTAAAATACTGTCAAGACACTATAAATCGACAATTTAATTCAACAATGGAAAACAATTTTGCGGGAAAAACGGTGTGTAGCTTGTCTTAACCTGGAGCCGGGGTAAGATAGAAAAATCTTTTTCACCTAAACTAACGGACTATTTTATCCAAGGGGTGAGAAAGAAACATCTTTTTCACCTAAACTAACGGACTACTTTATCCAAGGGGTGAGAAAATGTTGTCTTGCATTATCTGCTAATCTTTCAGCGTTCATTTACCTACCGGTTGACATTAATATTAATTAGGAAGAATTCTGGGCACATCCGACCAAATGCACCCATATGTGTCACTTCTGCCACTAAGAATGACAGACGAGTCCATTTTGTATCTTCTGTGATACATTTTTGTGAATAAACATGTACCGGTACATGTAAAGTGAATCAAATGAAGGATACGTCACTGTGGAATTTAAAATGCACAAAAAATAATATCTCAGATGCACCTTAGTTTGATACACCATAGTAAATAGTTTTCATTTCCCAACCATTTAAATTTTTAACTTAACTAAAGCTAACTTTTCAGTTTTGAAAGGATGACACAAGAGTGGTCATGGTGAACCTAAATAAAGATTCAAGTTCTATCGTCTATGATAAAAGCCTTAATTATTTAGCAAATTAAACTGAAACCTTCACAAGACGGAATTGTGATGTTTGACAGACAATATGTTGTGTTTACCTTTTATAAAAATTGTCCGTCAAAATGTTTACAAGATACAGACATTACAGGGTATATAAATTATAATGCACTAAGTCTAAGGCTAATGCCGTAATGACAATTATAAATTATAACATAATAAAATACAAACTTTAGACAGAATCGAATGGTTAATAATGTATTCCTACCAAACACGAAAACTAAACTTACAACAATTAACAACAATATTAATGTCGTATTTTCTTTCGTCTAATTTTAGACATGACTGACAGGGGATCTGTGATTACAAATTATCAGCTGAAAATGAGACCTAGCAGATCAGGGAAAAGAAACGCGATAGTATGTAAGCGGACTGGAAAGTGGGGATGGCCTTCACAGATAGTGTCTATATAACTTTATTAAAAATATATATAGGTGGTCTATATATCCCACTCAGGCGACGTTTACTCGATACAACATTATGTGATAAAGTTTGCCATTGACTTACTGCAGGTCGGTGGGTTTTTTTCGGCTAATTTGAGTTAAATTCTGAAATCTAGCATTTAAAATAATGAGTAAAATTCATTAGCGCTAGATCACCTCACAGGCGCTCGTGGCACTGACTTACCACCCCCCTTTTTTCTAACTTTCTGTTTACAAATTTATTTTCAATAAAATTTCTTTATTTCTTTATTATTTCATCTCTTTTTTCTTATTTTAACTTGTTCGTGTCAATATTCATACAATCTTATGTTAACATCAAATTGCATGTGTCGACCCTATATAGATACTATGGCAAGATGTATGACAGCTGCTTTACGCAGAGGTCACATTTGCGAACCAATAACAGGGAAAGCATATGCCACAAAATTGCAAAACAAAGTAAACCCTTACCACTGTGGCCGGTGTTGATGTAAATTTGTGGTCACCATGGATTGCAGCAAGTCCAGACAGAAAGGTGTACAACCCCGAGTGAAATCCTCCATTCGGTCTTTTAGAAATCAAATGTCAAATTGTACAAAACATAAATGAAGTGAAATGCTTGAAAAAGGATGCTGATGGACAGATGAAATTGAAATGTAATGACAATTATTTCTATCAAATTATGACACAAATGGCTGTAACAGGTCTAAAATGGTGCGACTTCTACGTTTGGTGGGAAACTGGAGACCACTTGGAAAGTATATTTTTTGATGATGAAGTATGGCAAGAAACAAAAAATAAGGCAGATAACTTTTATTTTAGATATTTCATCTACATATCTTGACTCTGTTGTTTTGACCATGACTGGTCCCTTGCAATTGGCTAGAAGACAGGCAACAGTCCCCAACTGATTAATAGATCCAGCCAAGGACATAGGGATGGCACTGTCAAATAAATGATATTCCTTTATTCATTCTTTCCACATGTATTCTTAATCTTGCAATTTGCTCTGGTTCACGAATCTCACTTCCTGAACTCAGAAAAGGGGGAATGTTTAGTGTCACATTTTTTTCTGATAATATTTTTCTCAATGTAAATCCTTTATCCGCCATTACATCATCACCTGCTTCTAACAGATCAAGAAGGCACGACAGCTTAGTTATTTCAACATCAGATATACATCCTGTGCTACAAAAATGAAACGGCAAAGGTAGCAGCACCATGTGGAGCTATTTCCAGGAGACATTTGAAGGTATTCGTTCCTTTATAATTTGAATACAGTTGTGAATTTAGAACAAGTGAATATGGCTGTTGCGTCTTGATCTCTGTACAGTCAATAATAACTCTGGTGTTTGGATATGTTGATCTGAAACACACTGGCATAAGATCTTGAATTTGTGTCTTCGTTAGCCAAATTGGAATAGTTCCAAGAACAAAATACAGGAAATTCGTCCAAGTTACTATTTTTCTGCTTACCGTTGGAACAGAGCAGTTAAAACGAATGCTTAAGTCCTGTTCTAGTAACCCCATATACAAACGACACAAACACATAAACAGCTCGTCTATTAACAGCATATTTCGTTTTCTCCCAGCCAGACTGATTACCTCGCTACTTTGGTAATATGCATCTGTAAAAAGCCAGAAAAGTATCGAATGTTTGAAATCCGGTATAAAAATTTATCATTGTATTATCACGGGAACATCTGTAGATTCCGAACTTTCGCCAATTTCAACTGCTGAGACAAGTATTCACATTCGTCACTTTTTTGTTTCAGTGTTTCTTCCAAATCCTTGATTACTGCATCTTTGTCATCCAGTAAAGCATCATTCTCTTTTATATCACTGTCCACACAAACTTGGTCCAAGCTTGGACCTTCTTCATCTTCATCAATCCTAGCTGTTGAAGTCTGAGGCGCTGAAGTCATCACTTTTCTTTGAAGACTTCGTCTGGGTGTTTTTGGTTGTTGCCAGTTGTAAATGGTAGGAATAGCTTCTGGATTTAGTCTTTTTCGAACAGGATTCCATCCTTTGTAGTTCTCTGATCTAAAATGTTTAGAGCAAACAACTGTTGCACTTGTAATCTGCAATATAAATAGAATTTAAAGTTAAGTTAGGTATCATGGGGAACATTTGAAAATGTACGCCTATTTGAAGTACATTATTAAATAGGATTAATTTATGATATATATTAATATTTATAAAAATATTTACGGTAGATTTTGAGAGAATGAAAAAAGAGAAAGGTCAATAACTTTTGGTTTGATCTGATTAGAGAAACAGTTGATTTCATCTGAAAACTGCAGAAATATTGAAAGTGAAAAATACCTACATTGTACATTAAATAGTGGTCCTTCATCTCGTCTGATTTTGATGATCCATTGTCTCTTCAGTTCAGGATTTTTGGGGATATGATGAAAATGTAATTCAGGATTATATCTTGAATCAGATGTACACAATGGCACACAACAATGTAAGGCAGATTTACTTCTATTTACAGTAGAATTATCAGTATTAGTAGCCATATTATCAATTTGTTGCTGTAACTGCTTTCACACTTAGCCTCGTTTCGAGATATGCCTCTTTGCCCCCCCCCCCCCAGCTCCTGCGCTTCTATACAATTTTAGTATTGTTTTAGACAAATTATTTTAAATAAAAATTCATTTATTCTTACCCTAGTCATATATTCTCGACTTGCAAAAGTCATCGGAGGATCTAGGAAAGGGTCTTTTGGCATAGCGTTTAATTGTGTGTGTGTAATTTTTGCTAAGCATGATGCTGGTCCAACCCTACTCCTCTATATAAAAAATGTAGCTATCTTTTCAAAAAATCTGGATCTACTTCTGAGGTATGTCACAGGTAACGACCCAAGGTAAATGGTCTGAAAACAAGTGGGTGAGTGCATGAGTGATTGCTGTTTATCGCCAAATTCCTCAATTTTTCAGCTATATCGTGGCGAGAACAAGTTAGTTTTCAATGAGACGATGATCAGATCCGCGTTGTACTAGACCAACACGCTTAATTTTTTTCCATAGTGCTAGCACACTAAAGCAACAGTCCACGGATAGATATGTCGCACCACTCGGACATATTATCCTGCTTCCGAGCCAACCAGTCTTTGCTCTTTCTCCTTAATGCTGGATGCTTAGCAGAGAAACAACAAATACTAATATTATTGTTTTTGTCACACGTTTGACCCGATCGGGACATGAACCCACGATCTCTACCTCACTCGATGCGGACACGCTAATTTACACCATGCACAGATGTGGTTCTGAAAACAAGAGACTGACTATAATCATGATTGTGATACCGATATTTGCAACATGTTTTGAATAGTGACAATAAATGTCACGCAGACATTTTACTGATCATTTAATGATTAGGACATCACAGCTGCCATGTTTCATAAGAATGACGAGAGAAAATATAAAAATAATTAGGAGAAATTATTTAAAGAATACTTATAAATAATGTCAATAAGATATGTGTTCCTATTTATTGTTTCACCGATTACAAATAGCGCTCTTGAAGCAGTAAGTACAATACACTTTTCTTTTTACTCAAATGTAATATACTGTTATAATTAATATACTGAATTATATATACCGGTAACAAGGATGTGTTTTCGATATTTCTGTAGAAGTTTCTCATATGCTATATTCATATAAAAGACTTACTGGAAAGTGTCAAGTCCGGAATTGGAATTTTCTACGTGCATTTTGTTCGGTAGCGGATTCTATACACAACAGAGAATGCATGATTAACATATGAAAGATTTTGTTTTAATTTTTAGACTTTAAGGCCGGTTGCTGAAGGGTACTATTGGGAGAATTAGAACAACGCAGTACAATATAAATTTTATATCAGTTATAAATCGGTACTAATTTTATTATCACATTAGTAGATGTATTAACAAATTCAGCAACCGTGCCGCTGACTGAACCGACTGCTAAATGATGTCAACTAAATACCAAGGAATCCAATGACTTTAAGACACCGCAGTGGAAAAGCTGTTATTATAATAAAGGGACAGACAGGATGGGGAAGGGAGACACAACTGTAATGTGCCTTTATACTTATTCAGAATATATTATTTATAAATTGAAATGTATACTGACATGCATCTAATGGCATAAATACGTCGTGGTCTTGATCGTATGGTAGTTGGATTTACAACCACCCGTGCAATCAGTGATAATCACCACTAACGTTGTGAGGTCGTTCCACGTTCAGGGCGAAGCATACTCGATACAACATTATGTGATAAAGTTTGCCAGTGACTTGCGGCAGACCGGTGATTGACTCAACGTACTCCAGTTTCATCTATCAACAAAACTGACCTCTACGAGATAACTGAAATATTGTTGGAAGCGGCACTAAACACCATGACCATAACACTAACTCATACATATGGAAACCGGATGTGGTTGTTTCGACTTGTCGTGTTTAAATTTGAATTTGACGTTCATATTGTTTAGGTCTTGCGCACGACCGACGAATGTAAATAAAATGTACAGCGCATATGGTTCACTTAGGTGTTTGTTAACATTATTTTATTCGTATAAACAATATAGATTTTGTTTATCTCCGTTTATCAGCGTTAAGCTGAAGCCTGCCTTAACTCATACTTATACGAGCTTACCTCAGCCATCAGGGCGAGGTGTACAACATTTTGTGATACAGTTTGTCAGTGACTTGTGACAGGACAGTGGTTTTCTCTGGGTACTCAGGTTTCCTCTACCAATAAAACTGACCTCCATGATATAGCTGAACTATTGTTGAAAATGCCGTTAAATACCATAAAACATAAAACCAAACCAAACCATTAACGGATTGCATGTTTTATTATGTTCTCTTTATTCTCTTGTTTTTGTAGACTTCATTTTGTCTCGAAGAAGCGTAAATAGTTGTATTATATTACAATAATAACCGACAAAAAGGAGGAGAACATTTCATAAGTTTTTGTTTTCAGAGAATGAAACGGAAGAGGCATATTTGCATTTTGCTGGTTTTCACATGCGCTGTTTCATACATAAAAAACGTTAACCATAACAACATTAAACAGTTACAAAGAGAACCATTGTCCGTGGATACATCAAGGGAGAAGAGGTAAATAATGATATATATATATATTGACAGTCGTTAAAGTGCTATCAAACAATATTTCCGAGACAAAGGGTAGATTTTAACTAAATAAACGTTAGAGAAAACCGACGTAGGAATCAAGAATGGACAAACCAGGGAAACTGGCGAAAACAAACAAAACGAAACCAAACAAACACAACACAGAAAGCAAAAAAAAAAAAAAAAAAAAAAAAAAAAAAAAAAAAAAAAAAAAAAAAAAAAACATGAGGAACACGAACCCCACTAAAAACCGGGGATGCACCTAGGTGTTCGCGAAGGGTAAGCAGTTCCTGCCTCTTGTAAGACACCGACTTGCTCATATAGTTAATACGCATTGGAACCACTATAGGCATTAAACACAAATAACATAAATATTAAACTGTTTTACATCTTGACGAAACGTAATTGTTGAATATAATCGGTGATTGTTCGTCCGCTAGTATAAAACTGCTTTATATTTAATGAAAAAAAATACCTTTTTAAGACTTAATTTCATGAAGCAGTCAATACATGTATGCTGTAATATAGTTTGAATATACCAAACTATAAATATCCAATAACATGATAAATGAATGATTGTTGTTTAATGCCAAGTGAGCACATTTCACGACGGGAACAAGTTGATTACTGGTTGACGAAATGATGATGATGGCCGTTTTATACTAGACAAATACGATGGTTGGATTCTCCTAGCGCTAGTTCACTGATCATGAAGCAATAATCCATAGGTAAACAGTTCACTCCATTTGGACATTTTTTTTAATATTCTGTTTTATTTTAGGATACAAGCAGGATATTCCTGTGAAACATGTACAAGTATAATACAAAATTCATCATCGTATTCAGATATCTGTACAGACTTTAAAGAAGATATAGTTTGCAAGGTAGGATAACTTGTACAAAACGACGTATATATAGAGGAGAAAAATCTATTTTACCTAGAGACAATTTGAAAAGAATGCAATAAGCAAAACAAAGAGAGCAAAAACAAGCAAACAAGCAAAACACAGGAAGATCTGAAGACAAAAACCCGGTGACGAGTCCACTTGCATCTGCAGTAACACTATCTGCTCCACGAATGTCATCCATCCATTATTAATTTTGAATATCAACTGAAATTCAAACTTTTGTTCGGTCTTCATGATGTCCTTAAATATATTGTTTAATATTTACATTATTCAGTTAAACATTTCTATTGGTGAGAGGCACTGTCCAACAATTCTTTCTAATAGAACGCTTTAAAGCTCTGGAAGGTTAAGCAGTTCCTGCTCCACTATTGACATCCGCTGTCGTCGAGCCAAACGACACAGACATAATCTTACACGGAAGTTGTGCTAGACAACACTATACTTACTCCAAAACAAATAAGAACTAAACATGTGAACACCATATAAAACAAATGAAAGTCAAGAAGAAAAAACGATATGGTGGAAGATACAAAAGGGGTAATCAATGGCTAAATGACAATGTACAAAACGGCAAGCAATGATCGACAAGAAACTACACAGAAAATGAAAGAATGAACAACACAAACCCAACAAAAACCAGAAGGTCAGTTTGAGTTGTGAACAAGGTATGACATTCATTATTATACAACTGATAAAACCATTCACCAGACGTTGGAACCTTTATTCCTACGTTTTAGTTTTATGAAAGTTCAATGACGCATGTCTAGATTTCGAATTGTTTTTAATTTTTGATTAATATACATGTATTGATGATTTTCTTCCAGACAAGAATACCTTTTATAAAGACATACAAGAACCCATGTTGGTATGATAAACCCAATCATTTGTCATGTTTACCATTTTTCATCATATTAGGGGTACAAAAATGTGGTACAACAGATTTATTTGCCTCCTTTGTACATCACCCTGATTTTAGACCCTCATTATGTAAGGATGGAAATGTATGTAAAGAACTGCATTTCTTTGATTCCGAGTATTACTATACAAAAACTGGTAAGTATATGTTTAAATATCTGGTCCCCCCCCCCCCCCCCCCCCGTTTCTGGGTGGAGTCTGCGTTCCTCATCTTTTTAGTTTTCTGTGTTGTTATTTTTGTTTTGTTTGTCTTCATCCTGTGTCTTGTCTACCAAATGTTGCCAGTGTCTCTGGATTGTTTATTATTGATTTTCCCTTCGGTTTTCTCTAATAAGAGTTTGAAGATACCAAAGGGGTAATCGGAATGCGTATATCGAAGAAGAACAGACAACACAATGGCCAGAAGAAAAAGTACAAAACGACAAACAACGATCTACAAAACATACACATAAAACTAAAGATTGAGTAACACGAACCACACGAAAGATCTGGGGTGAACTGAGGTGCCCCAGAAGGGTAAGAAGTTCCTGCTCCACTAGTGGCACCCATCGTGTTAATCTAGTTACAAACCAGGTGATAAGTCATGAATGAGGAAAGGACCGGGAAGTGTTTACGACAAGTGGAACATATACGTGGTCATTTGTGACACATATATTTCATAACGGTCAACCAAGTCATGGTGGCAACCGTAAAATTTACTTAGTAACATATTTGTATTGATGATATTGTGATTAAACGGTAATTCATAAAATTTTCCTTTGATCTCATAGAAGGATATTGCAAATATCAATGGACTGACTCTTTTCTTAAGCCATCAGTCATGTGCATTCAGTGTGACTTTAAGCGCTTTTGACATACTGACAAAAGCAATACTGTTAGTTTTGAAGGACTCAGACTCACAGACTTACACATTAGAAACCAACGAAACTATTTCATATCATGTTTGTCGCCTGATAATAGAAATTATCGTGTTTGCTTGCAAATCATCGTTAAAAGTAGTTAATGACACTTTCAACAATATTTCAACTATATCTCGTTGGAATATCTAAAGAAAACCACCCATCTGTCACATGTTACTGACAAACTTTACCACATAAAGTTTTATCATTTACACCATGTCACGAGCGATAGTCGAATTGAAAATGGCAGTAAATATTTGTAAACCAAACTGCCATACGATAGTGGCAACGACGGCCCTCCATAAGTAATGTTATTGTTAGAATATTGTCACATATTTATGATGAGAACGAATTTACAAACAATAAAACAGATAAATAAAACGGTCGCACAAAGATGCATAAAAGCGTGATCATATTTCTAAGCCACGAGTTCCATCGGGGGGAAGGACAACAGTAACACAACCGTATTTTCCCCTGTTATATCTACAAATATTGACATCACATACATGACATACACGTGCATGTATTCAGCATAAAAATAGTGAAGATTATAAATTTTAATGTGAAAAATGTTGTTTGTTTCTAAATCAAACCATCATAATTGTCTAATTCTCTAAATGTACATAACTTTCAATGTTACATAATGAGACCAATGTGCTAAGTTATATTTATACCACAATTTTCCGAGTTAAACTATTAAACAATCAAACGCGAAGCCATGCAACATCATATCTAGGTCGTTCATTATTGCACGGTTTCCTGAAATATCTTGTGTCTGCGTGTATTTCATAGTTCTTAGCTGTTGTTTGCATTCTGGTATACATTGTATAAACCATAAAAAGATCAAAGGAATAGAATGCATTCATGTTACAATGTGTACATACAGAATATAATAACCATACCATGTTATATACCTCTTACAGACAGGGGGCAGTTAAAGTTTGAAGATTATGTACATTATTTTAGAATGGTGGCTAAAGCAATAATGAATGGAAACAGCATGGCGATCACTGGTATGTTTGTTTTAGTATTCTACCAAATGCCAATCGTATGCGACATGTTTTCGTTGATAGAGTATGTAGAAATAATCTGTGATATACAAAAATATACCTACTCAAGTGACAATTTTTTGTAATCTGTATTAGCAGCTTAAGCGATATAGGATTCATGCAGAATACTGGTTTTTAATACAATCGATATATGTATTTTTTTCCCTCTCAGATAGATATAGAAACACGTGTTTTCACCTATTACAACCCCCCCCCCCCCCCCCCCCCCCCCCCAAATATTCAAAACAAAATTTCTCCAAAAATAATTAAAAAAAAAAGATCAATAACCTCTTTGGTTATGGTATTATGGATGGAAAAGTAATTTTGGCCACCAAGAAGTGCCAAGGGTATCCCACTTCTACTCTGTGTTGTGGTATACGTTAACGGGAGGGACGAACATAGTCTTTTGCAAATGAGCATTTTTATTTCCAAGCAAACGGTAAACATTCGCTGTTCACTGTGTTTTTGTTTTTGCACTGAAGTTATATTTAATCAATTATATACAACTGCAACATGCATCATTATTCCTTGAATGACATACATATCGGAAAAGTCTATATTTCACTCTCATTGCTATGAAACCTTCTACCTCATTATCACTGATATGAGGGGAAAATGCCTTCATCCAAATCAAATAAATGACCTATAAAAGTTACTCTTCTGTTATACGTTTAGTTACAATATTTATTTGTATAGCCATTTTGTTTGTAAGCTTCATATTAATATATGTATTTTTAAGATTTATTGCATACCGTTATAGCTAAATAAAAATAAATGTAGTGTGGTGTCTTAGTTTGAATTTTTTGTTTGTTTGTCCATTAACAGGTGATGCATCACCTAGTTACTTATGGAAGTTATATACCTGGCGTAGATTGCCATATAATAAGAATTTAACAAGGCCAAGGGTCCAAACATTTGATTTGATAAAACAGGTGATGCCGAATGTGAAATTCATTATCATGCTGCGGGATCCAGTAGAGAGGTATGTTTTCATTAATACTTTAGCTTGAAGACAATTACAGAAATATTAAAAAAAACAACAACATTGAATGAACACGGAATAGGAATCAACCGGTGAAAGACGTGAACTGAGACGATTGAGAACATGGAGTCAAATACAACACTCGAAATTACCGATTTGTGGCACTTACAACCTTAAATCACTGATCACTACATATGACTTCAGAAAGCAAGGTCATGGCTTGGGACAGGTATACAATTATGGTTGGGTTAAACCAGTTAATGGCATCAGAACTCTCCTCCTTTTGACAATTGGATCTCCAACAGCAATACAGATATACAGTATATTTCAACAATATTCCCGAAACGACTGACATACAACATGAAATATTAAAGATCACTGACTATGATTTGATAGTGATCCTACTTCTTAGCTAGACTCTTTTAACGAATATTGCAAATGAGAACCAAGAAAAAAAAATCCTGAAATGCTTATTGTTTTGGTATCTTAAATGATTCTTAATGTTATACAAAATCCAATAATCTAATTCTTCTACTTTTGTCTCTTTCAGGTCACATTCAAGTTATTATTTTAGGAATCCAAAAGCTAGTGTGGAGAATTTTGAACCTCTTGTGTATAAAAGTATTTCTACGATAAAGGATTATTTTTCCAATAAGTCAGAGATCGATTGCCTTATCGACTTTAATTTCATGCACACATATCAAGTAAGTCATCTAGCGACGTTGCTAACACATTAACGTTAGATTAAATAAAAAGGACAAATCAGACACAGGCAACACTGGGTACAAGACACATCACGAGAACAAATAAAACAAACAAAACACCAACAAAGATTAAACTAATAAGATGAACAACACGGACCCCACCAACACATTCGGAATGAACCCAGGTGCTCAAGACGTGAAAGCAGTTCCTTTTTCCTGTTGTGTTAATCCTAGTCAAGCTCATCTTGTGGGTATCCATTGCTAATTAAGAAAAGGATATTTCATCATAAAATTTTAGACATAATATCACATGTAGATGTAAGGAAAACATATGTTTCCTTAACTAGCCTTAGATGTTAGAACTTAACGACGAATATCCATTATTAGGGAAAATCATTTTTAGAGTATATGGGTTCATTTTGGATTATGCTGTTGATTTTTTGTTGTCGTTAAATTTGCTATTTTATTTTCAGTATAAAAGGGTTAAGACCATCGACTTTTTTTTTTAAGGAAATAGTATTACATAAATGGCAATTGCACTGTCACGTGGGAAAAAACATATGATCTAAAATGTTCTTAGCAACAAAGCCACTCGCCAAAGTATATGCTAGGGTAAAAATCAGCATATGACTATCATGCCTAGAACTCCTGCGTGACAGCATCATTTCACTAAGAGGGAAGAGTTGGGATCATAATATAGTTTAACCCCGCCACGTTTTATTGAAGTTCCTGTGCCAAGTCAGGAGAGCGAGCGATCATGTATGTTTATGAACAGTGTATAAGAGGTATATATTGCCTCTGTTTTGACGATTTTCCTATTTGAGTCTGTAATTGTTCTGACAGTGTTGTATATTTAGTTTTTCATTTTATTATTTGTTTTTTTGTATATAAGAAGAGTTTGAAGATACCAAAGGGGTAATCAGAATCCGTATATCGAAGACGAACAGACAACACAATGACCAAAAGAAAAAGTACAAAAGGACAAACAACGATCTACAAAACATACACATAAACTAAAGGTCGAATAACATGAACCCCACTAAAAACCGGGGATAAACTCAGTTGCTTCAGAAGGGTAAGCAGTTCCTGCTCCAATAGTGGCACCCGTCGTATTAAACTAGTTACAAACCCGGTGATAAGTCATATAATGCTATCATTGCTATATATTGTAGGTAGAAGAATTTGCAATAGGTTTGTATTACTTCTACATCAAGGAATGGATGAAGATGTTTTCTAAAGAACAATTCCTTATCCTATCTTTTGAGGAGTACAGTAAGGACAAGGTTGGCACCCTTAACAAGATATTTTCTTTCTTAAATATAGGTAAGTAATATGATAAATAACGAATACGAGACGCTTAAATATAGGTAAGTAATATGATAAATAACGAATACGAGACGCTTAAATATAGGTAAGTAATATGATAAATAACGAATACGAGACGCTTAAATATAGGTAAGTAATATGATAAATAACGAATACGAGACGCTTAAATATAGGTAAGTAATATGATAAATAACGAATACGAGACGCTTAAATATAGGTAAGTAATATGATAAATAACGAATACGAGACGCTTAAATATAGGTAAGTAATATGATAAATAACGAATACGAGACGCTTAAATGGCAATTGTTGACACAAGTATTAAACACATAGAATTCTAATTTAGTGCTCAAGACATTCTTGTGGAATAACGGTCATCGTTTACGCTCATAATCCCAAGATCGGACAACCAAATCATATAAAATTCTTTAAGAGCAAGTAAACCAAATGGTCTAAACAGGATAGCCAAAGTTTGCTAAGGTTACATATGTACGAGGGAGATTGACTTAGTTAAGAGGGTTTTTGACATTTACTTCACTGGGTTTGGTACTGCTTTGACAACTATTTTACCTATTTTGTTCCAGTATTGTTATAAATACTGTTATAGTGATAGCCGGAACCTTTGAGCCGTAATGAAAGCGGGAGGTTTGGCGCTTTAAAATCTGATTCAACCCACCATTTCTTTAGAAATTCCTGTACTTATGAGTTTTGACTTTCCCTTTGTAAGATTGTTCGGAGTTCGGTAATTTTGTTATTACCCTTATTTAGTAAATTTCTCGCAACAGGGATCTATTCTAGTACACATTTCCATAGTTTTAGATGATTATGAAGGATTATAGATACCACTATTGTTGTATTCCTCTCATTGTAATACTTCCTTCATAGGCTTACGATGTAGTTTAAAATACTACATTGTATTTTACAATATGAAATTCAAGAATTGCTGTTAATTTATGTCATTTGTTGTGCAATTAGGAAGTGATTAATTGTGTTCAATTATGTTTTGTACGAATATTTGTAATATCAATAATAAATATGGCTACAGCTTTAACACCAGTACTTAGATAATTTAAAACTTGTCTGCATCAGTGATATTTGTGAAGACTTAGTTATTATGAAGCTGATAGACTGTGAGCATTTTGTCTCGCTGTTGTAAACAAATCGAACAATTTAACAAAAAATGTATATCGTCCTCCACCGAACCTGACCTGCATATCTTACAGAAAGGGATATCAGCTAGTTTACCCCGAATCGTATATTTCCAGTACAACACTCCCATCTCTGATCTTTCATGTGGTGAAATGTTTAACTTCATATGCGGTATTACATACTAGTAGTAATATCAGGGGCGGATCCAGGGGGGCGCACCCGGCGCCCCCCCCCCCCGGGCCCCCTCCCTAAAATTGGAACAAATATGATTTTTTTTGCGTAAAATCGTGATTTTTCACACGAAATACCCCAACAATTTTCGCGCCTCCCTCCGTTCGGCGCAATTTTTTAAGTGCGCCTCCCTAACTTAAAATCCTGGATCCGCCCCTGAATATAGTATTTAAGTTTCTATAAGTTCAAAGTTTAGATATTGCTCCAATATAATCAGTCTTATATATGATCATACATTACAGGAACGTTCTCTAAATCTACCATGGAGTCATTAGGAATGCTAAAAACAGATTCTCGTAACAAGGGTATTAAAAGACGATTTATTCCATTAACAGAAAAGACACGAGACTTTCTTTATGAATTTTACCATCAATATAATGACAAGTTGTATGATTTAGTGTCCGATTTTAAGCATAGATGGAAAAAAGAACCGTATCATCTCTATAAAAGCCGACTGGAAAAACAAACATAGCTGAAACATACAAACGGACGCCTGAACTTCATCAGAAATATAATTTATTATTATGATAGAATCTTGAATTATATGTGAATAACATTTCAATTATGTCAAAGGAGTGGGGGGAATTTATGCAGAGGAAACCAGCAAAGTTTGATTAAGCCATCAACCTTCACTGACAATCCCTTGGATATATATGGTTATATCGAGCAAGAATTAATTACACAAACCTGCAATGCTAAGTGATTGCTGCAATGGAGAGTCCAACCATAGATGGCCGGGAACTAGAAAAAATATCAAAATTCATCCAATAGATTTATAAGTGTTGTAAAGTCAAACAAGTTGCTCAATTTGGACAAGACACTGAAAACATTATAGGCTAAATTCATACTGTTTTATTTAAGTTATTTGCCATTTTCTTATTTTTATTTGGTTAATATTTTGGAATATAGTATTACATAGTTTTTTCATAACAGATGATGACGGGTGTCATGTATAGAACAGAATATACTTTCGAAGCATTCCTTTTTTTTTCTTAGATCTTATGACCCAAATGTCTATTAGGTGGCGTCCGTTGTCCGTCGCTTGATCCTTAGAATTCAACCCACGAATCTGATTAGCACATCCCCATTTGATGGATAGGAGATGTCCTCTCATTGGAGGGGTGTCATGTCTTGATACAAAAGACCTGACCTTGGATCATAGTGGGTGTTGGGTTTGGAGACTGCAGCAATCCCACAATGGTTCACTCTTTTACAAAGTATTTGTTTACAGTGGTCATAAACATACTTGTGGTCATATTCAATTCATGTGAATATGTGCTCTTCCCGTTTTTTCCTCGTTTATTTTACACCCGTGTCACTTTTTGATGCTTTTGATAATAAGGAAAATTAAAGCAAACAACTAAATCATTAAATTATCTTCTTTCCTTAACCTTTTTTCTAATTTGGACCGAACTTGGGAGGAATAGTCCTTCGCTCGTCCCCATTCGTAAATAGATCTAATTGGTTCTATCAAATGTCATCCAATATGACAGCCACTACTAAAATTCGAAAATTAAAAAACTTATCTGATTTCAATCCAGAATCTGCCTGAATGTTAGCTGTACGAACATATTAATGAACTGGTCCTTGGGAAAAACCATAACGAAAGAAGGTGCAATTGTCATCTTTGGTTAAAAGTTTGCTCATGTAGCAATTGAGTCTTTAGTTTATATTTCCTGATTGGGATAAAGTCAAAATAATGAACACTTTTTACTTCTTTGGTATCTTCTTCTGTAGAAACTGAATGATTACGACCAATTATACTGTAACATCGGATCACATTATATTTACTAAGCAATGCAATATCTGTATTAGAATGAACGATATTCTTTTAACATAATTATCTATACTACGGCATAATACTACTAAAGAAACAACGTCCGTGCAATAATGTGTTCTTGATTAGGTAATATACAACTAATTATCCGATCTGAATGGGAGGGTTATTTGTTGCTCAGGAATATGAAATATTTGGCATACTACCTCGAAAAGATCGCTTTACTATTATTATTATACTGATAGTTCATTAAACAGGCACATTATTTTACATATTAAGTTTTAAATGGTTTAAATACATATTTCATAACTCAAAATTTGTTTCAAACCTTTTGTTAGTGACGCTTTATACCTAATATAGGCAAATGTTTTTGAAATTAACTATAAATAGGAGAGTGCAAAATGAAAAACTACCCTAAAGTGTAAGTTATTTCATATTGAATCAGAGTTATCTCCCGTTCCCCAATTATTAAAAATATATCCTATTTTAAGAAGAGTTTAAAGATAGACAACACAATGGCCACAAGAAAAAGGACAAACAACTATCTACAAAACTGAAGATCGAGTAACTCGAATCCCATTAAAACCGAGGGTGAACTCAGGTGCTTTATATTATTTTGTTCCCTTTTCGAATGATATTATAACAGTGTCTTCACATTTCAAACGATAAACAAATAGTTGTTTTGATGTTCGAATGTACAAAAGTGCACAAATAGCTCCCAAGGCATTCATAATATTTGTTTGTATATTTTTATGACCTTGTATGAATACTTCATCTCTGTAAACAACTGTATATACCAGGAAAATATGCTCAATTTGTTTTTTAACCTTATCGTATTTCCGAATGTTATATATCACGCCAGAGGGTAAGAATCTGTTCAAGCTAGGTTCGCTGAGTCCAGGAAACAAGATCTTGGCACAATGCAAAGCACCAGATATTTCTCTTGTCAATTAAGGGAAAATCGTATCTGTATGCATGGATTATTGATTTTAAAATAACTTGTAGTGTAAAACGCTTGTGAAGAGCAACATGCTGCGGGTGTTTTTGGTGATCTAATATATATTTTTTTCTGTTTGTCTAAATGAGTCTGCTGTTTCAAACTTTAAGTCCAATGATTTGAGAAGAGAGGTACATTTGTATTTGTTCACTTTCTTAGTATTAGCAGAATTGTTGACCATCTTTACTTTGACTTTCTTTAGACCATCTTTTGATTTGACTTTCTTTTGACTATCTTTGATTTGACTTTCTTTAGACCATCTTTGCTTTGACTTTCTTTAGACCATCTTTTGATTTGACTTTCTTTAGACCATCTTTTGATTTGACTTTCTTTTGACTATCTTTGATTTGACTTTCGTTTGACCATCTTTGATTTGACTTTCTTTTGACCATCTTTTGATTTGACTTTTTTTTGACTATCTTTGATTTGACTTTCGTTTGACTATCTTTGATTTGACTTTCTTTTGACCATCTTTGATTTGACTTTCTTTTGACCATCTTTGATTTGACTTTCGTTTGACTATCTTTGATTTGACTTTCTTTTGACCATCTTTGATTTGACTTTCTTTTGACCATCTTTGATTTGACTTTCGTTTGACTATCTTTGATTTGACTTTCTTTTGACCATCTTTTGATTTGACTTTCTTTTGACTATCTTTGATTTGACTTTCGTTTGACCATCTTTGATTTGACTTTCTTTTGACCATCTTTGATTTGACTTTCGTTTGACTATCTTTGATTTGACTTTCTTTTGACCATCTTTTGATTTGACTTTCTTTTGACTATCTTTGATTTGACTTTCTTTTGACCATCTTTTGATTTGACTTTCGTTTGACTATCTTTGATTTGACTTTCGTTTGACTATCTTTGATTTGACTTTCGTTTGACTATCTTTGATTTGACTTTCTTTTGACCATCTTTTGATTTGACTTTCTTTTGACTATCTTTGATTTGACTTTCGTTTGACCATCTTTGATTTGACTTTCTTTTGACCATCTTTTGATTTGACTTTCTTTTGACTATCTTTGATTTGACTTTCTTTTGACCATCTTTTGATTTGACTTTCGTTTGACTATCTTTGATTTGACTTTCTTTTGACCATCTTTTGATTTGACTTTCTTTTGACTATCTTTGATTTGACTTTCTTTTGACCATCTTTTGATTTGACTTTCGTTTGACTATCTTTGATTTGACTTTCGTTTGACTATCTTTGATTTGACTTTCGTTTGACTATCTTTGATTTGACTTTCTTTTGACCATCTTTTGATTTGACTTTCTTTTGACTATCTTTGATTTGACTTTCGTTTGATTATCTTTGATTTGATTTTCGTTTGACTATCTTTGATTTGACTTTCGTTTGACCATCTTTGATTTGACTTTCTTTTGACCATCTTTGATTTGACTTTCGTTTGACTCTCTTTGAATTTACTTTTTATGTGAACTCTTTGCTTTGAACTACTTTGTTGAGATTGTATATTATTCTTATATCTTGTTTGACAATGATACTTTGTTTGATTCTTTCTTTTGACCATCTTTAATATCAATTGCTCTTTGCCTTTGTAACCTACTTTGTGGTGCAGTGTGAAACATAATAAATATGGATAAGTCCCCTTGATAATTGTGTATAGATATTACTTTGTAACTACTTTGTGGTGCAGTGTGAACATAATAAAATATGTCCCCTTGATAATTGTGTATAGATATTATATTTATAATTTTTACCAGACTCCACATTGTGACCATTTCCGAAACATAAGATATATTCAGTAAAAATACCATTGTGAAGTGCTAAATATATAATACTATTAGTTTCTTTCTCCGTTGGTCCATGTACAGTCAGAACAGTCCAGTTGATATCAACACAAAGCATATTAGTAATACCAAAGTAAACAATTGTCATCTTAAAAAAATGCGTCATAAAATAGGTGACTTAAAAGCAACTTTAAATCTGTAGTGTGATGATCAAATGCTGATCGTGAGGAAGTGCAAAGGACTGGGGGCTATAAGGACAAAAATCGGCCCCACCTCAAATAGCCCCCAATCGTTTGCAAGAATGAGGCTGGGAAATGACAATGATTTCCTAACTTAGTAAAAACAAACGTTGTTAAGTCAACAAGCAATGGTAGAACATTTCTAAACTCTTTTCTTGTTGATGTTAATTAAAAGGAAACCAGTCTTGTTTATTGAATGGCATGATCTAGACCAGACTGTGGACGAAACTGGCGGTTCATTACAAAAATAACACAATAACATCTTCACCGGCTATGAAGAACTACATAATTTAAAAATTTCATTTACCGACATAAAACATGCCATCAATTACAACCAAAAGAAATAACACAATGGTCACCTGAACATTCCAAAAGACGATGTGTTAAGGGGGTACTGAAACGTTAGGGATAATTCAAGGTTAAGGGTATGATAAGTTTGTATGTATGTTGATATTATTCATCTTTGCTTGTCTTTTTATGGTCACTCAATCACCTTTCATTTGTTATTTCTCGCGTTCGCTACCGTTGTGCATTGAGTGCCATTTTTCGCGTGTGTGATGTATGAATGAACAATATGCCTTTATGAACACTGTTTCTATTTTAGGTACCGTGATTCGCGTTATTTCATATTGTATGTAATCATTATCATTGTATATTTTGGGAATGTTAAATACTAGTTCGTCCTCACTGTTTTTCCCCAACGTCAGACCCCAGACGTGTTCCCTTCTTAGTTCGCCCGTTCCCTTTCTTGTCCCCGTTTCTTACCTCATTCATCCATTTACGTAAGGGATATATTGTAATCTTCATCGCATAATGTTAAGAATAGATTCTGTTAAGCCCCTGTCCCTCATTTTATAAAGTACACAGCCTTTATAACTGGAGGCCGCCATATTTTGTATATTTACTTCCGCCGGTGATAATACGCATGAGCAGAATTTCAGAGTTCCGTTACCATGGATGGGGGCACTTAACCAATGCAAATCACTGGAGGACCCCAAGGGGATATATAAACCCCCTGTCGTCTGCAATTCGAAGAGATTGCGACCCGTTACCAGGAATCTTGACCATTTTACCCTGTTGAGATATATTACCAAAGCGTTGCAGCGCAATCGTTTCAACCCACGACCAGGATAAGCAAATTTTACCTGTGTACGTTTCCCCCCGTAATATAATCAATATTATTTGACCTGACCTGACCCAGATATGTTTACTACGCCTGTCCGTTTTACGATAATGTTTACAAATAGCCGATAAAAGTACAAAAGGGGGGTCTCCGTTATTCTAGACGCTCTGGTGGGTTTTCATTATATTTATTCATGCTTGTTATCCATTAATAAATGGTTACTGCTATATTTAAGCAATTCTTGTCTTTTATTATATACTAAATCATATTATAACCAGTTGTCTTCAAGCCATGCTACCAATGGTTATGCTGTATTACCAATAGCTGTTGTCCACGCTACCAGTGACAAATATAGGGTTCATAACCAGACCCTCTGTACGCTACAATCGTAACTACTCGGCCATTCTCGCTACCCTGCAAATAATCTCGTATGCATTAGGCGTATAAATCGCACTACTTTTCACATGTCAGTTACATGAACGTTTGATAAAGTTATATTTTAAGCAATATTCTATATTTCAATTAAAGTTTTAATTAGTTTTGCATGATTAGATTTTACTTAGTATGTCTTCCACATTGGATTTTCGTGGACTATATTTTTGTGCGGCTTAACTTAACTTAACTTCCGGCAAACAATTTAAGAAGAATTTCTACTATGTACGTACGAGGTTATTTGCAGGGTAGCGAGAATGGCCGAGTAGTTACGATTGTGTACGCTACAGTACCATACACTACAGGGAGATAACTCTTTAAAATCAGTTGAACGTTTTGATCATATGATGTTTGTATGCAGATTTCAAACATCTCGGTGATCAAAACCACAGAGAGAAAAACTACTATGTGGCTAGTGAATTTATAGCTCTGAGTCTGTTGGTTGGAATTTGCTAAAATTTTGATATTTATTACAGTGGATATATTCAAACACACTGCCAAAAAATTAAGAAAATTAAACGAGCAGATCAAATTTTACCTGTAGTGTATGGTACCACCTTAAGACATGTCATATCTAAATAAAAAAAAGAACGTGAGAAAAGCTTGAAGATACCAAAAGGGTAGAAGCCGGAAATCGAATGACTGATAATCTAATGATCTTAAAAAACAGACAAAAACACAAGACAATGATCTACAAAAGCTCTCTTGTATTCACAAATTACAATAAGACAACCATCTTGGACTTTTTAACCTGTTAAAAATCTTCTAAAATAATGGGGAGAGGGACACCCTCTGTGTTGTAAATTGAGTGTTATATGTATATAATTCTTATATGATTTACATAATTAGAAATCCTATACTCTGATTGGGTATAAGCGCTTATGGAGGCGGGGTTTTGTCAGTTTATTTTTCGATAGACGATGTTCACCGGACTACTTTTTTCGTAATGTAAACAAAAGGGCGGCTTGGATTCCCGATAATAAAAAGATAATAGAAACAATGTTTTTTGTATTATTAATAATCGACAATTATTGTTAGATATGAAATAAAAAAATAAATGCCAATGAAAAAAAAAGCTTGTATTGTTGACATAAAAAAAAATTCCGGAAAAATACTTAAGACAACCATCTATCGACTTTGACAAAGGACCGACAACTCTGTATGGGAGATTGATATCTGAAACTGATGCTGTACCTATCAATGTAATTCTAAAACAAATGCCAATTGCCAATTTTAAGGTTGTTGGTATTTAATCTTTGTATTTCCGGTTTTCACAGGTGAATATGATATGAACAGTGTAATGTCATCGACCTTGTTCTAGTAAACCAAAAGTCAGAAGTGAATTTTTTTAATTGAAAAGTGAAATGTCAATCTCGTTCTGGGCAATCAAAACTCAGAGGTGATTTTTTTTGGTGAAAAGTGTAATGTCATAGACCTCATTCTGTGCGTGGTCGACCAAAGATCACATCTCTAGCTGATGACAGGTTAATTCACTTCCGTGACATACGAAGGTGGTTCCCCCTTGCCACAGCCTTCACACTGAAAGTAATGTAATTTATCAAAAAATGATGTCAATCTCACTTAGGCATATATATTCTAAACCAATTGTATGCTTAGACACTTGCTTTCGTGTTCCCAAAGACGCTTAGAATTATTTGGCTTTCAAAACGTTCATCAAACTCGAACAAGAATTGACTTTGGAATAATGTTATTAAAAAAAATGTGGTTTTATATGAAATATATAGAAAAAAATTACAGTGACCGAATATTTTTTTCACTCCTTTGTGTATTATAAACAACATTTTTTGTTTACATTTGTAAATAAAATGTGGTTTGATAGAGACGAATTTTAGAGTCAAAGTGGTCGTCATGCCAGACAAGTTATCATAAGATCAATAGAAAAATAGAAGGCACTCTGATACTCTGGGAAATTAAATAAAAATTAATTTACCTTAATTACCATTGATTATACTGTAGCTATTCTCATTGCCTGAACATCTTTACGAAGCATGTATCAGCTATACAATTATGTACATGGTAATAGATCTCCTTTAGGTTCGCCCTAGCCATTGGATGGTTGCTTAAAATGCCAATAGTATACTGGGAGTTATAATGGTAACGCCTCAAAATAGATCACTCCTAGAAAAGGAGTAGCTGCAAGTTGTCTTTTATGTTCAAGATACGTGGTGGTATTAAAACACGAGGTATTCACTTATGTCCGGTCATAAGTGCGATGTTTGGGTATGCTTCGTCCCACAAAACCGGTGCACGCAGCGTTCCGAGGATGAGACCTGAGAGAGCGGATGGAAAAGATCATTTTAAAAATATTGACTACTGAAGTAGACTCGCGCTCAAATACCCACATGGTGTCAACTGTTAAGGTTTCCAGACACCTATCCATGGCCGAGGGTTTCACCGGTCAGTTTGTTACATATGTGCTGGACCCCTCCCCCATTAAGTCTGGTAGTCATGTTATAGCTGAGCAATGACTAAATGTAGCGATAAATAACAAACACCCCTGACCCTTTCGGTTTGTTTGATTGTGTTTAACGCCACTTTCAATAATATTTCTGATATATTGTGGCGTTCAGTTCTATTGGTGGAGGAAACCTAAGTACCCGGAGAAAACCACCTAACTGTCGCATGTCACTGACAAACATAATATTATTTCGAGTACACCTCGCCATGAACGGGGTTCGAACTCACAATCTTAATTGTGATAGGCATTGATTGCACAGGTAGTTGTAAATTTAACTACCATACGATCACGACCACGACGGTTCCATTGACCTTTTTGGAGAGATTGTACCTCGCAGTGAAGAAAATATGTCCTTTCCTTCACCCCGAGGTTCCCAAGGTGCGAAAAAAATAGGTATATTAATTAATTCACATTAGTTATATTCAATAAGTGCAAATTATGTGATATCAGTTTAGTAATTGACGATTTTAAGGCGTTAATTTTTTATTTGAAGGTCGCGAATATTTGCCAACAGATATTTGACGACTTCCAATCAGAAATGACATACACACAATAAGAGTACTTTATTGACGTTACTAAATCAAATCAATGATAACCTAATATTTTCAAACTGTCAAAGTTTGAATGTCAACAGCCTTGTGTAATAAATATAACGGTGTCATGTATTTGAGGTCAAGTTTATAGATAAATTATCTATATTGATTAAGGAAGACTTCCCTGTTTTAACAATGATTAATACATAATCGTGTACGTACGGTACATGTATAACAGGTTTAAATCACATTTAGCGTTACTCTGCATATCGTTGATTGCATAAATAACAATAAATAAATGTAATTTGTTTTTATTATCAAGTAAATATACAATAGTATACAATTACGTTTGTTACAAAATGTGAACAATATACAGTATTGCCAATTACATAATAGGTTATATTCCACAGAGTGCTTTAAATTTAAACCTCATGGCATAGTTGTCAATTGTGAATATTTGCCGATTCTGTGGCCCTTAAATGTTTTATTCCGAAAAAAACACACGTTTTACACTTAGGGATGACCTTGCCCGAAATTGGCAATCCTATTTATAGGCCCTCTGGTTTTCCTGCTCCTATGGATTTTTTTAATTATTTGGCAGTTATCGTCCCTGATGAAGGTTGTTCCAGAAAAGCCTCGTTTCCACTAATGTAGATATTTACTTTACACATTTCATATAGCTCCATTTCTAGTAATTGTCTATCAATAAAGCCTTATATATGTTTGGCTTCATGTATTCTTACCAACACATTGTAGAGCCACAACCAAAGTTTTTTATCTTTTCAATATTGAGTTAAAATTTACCAGCTGAAAAAAACATGGACGGTCTAAATTCAAAATTCAGACGAAGCAAATCAGAGCAGCTTGTGCGTCTCCAAATCAAGATGGACAGAGACAGTTGTCCTCAGAGGTCGATGATGTAAGATTGGTCTGGGAGGGGACTCGATCGTAAGAATGGTTATTTACTGCACATTACACATTTCTAGGTTGTTCACCTTTAAGAGTTATTAGGAGCAATGGTTTCAGAATTATCTCATGTCACATAACCACTGTCAACCAAATATATTTATAGCTTATTATGTAAGGTATAATATTACATCATAATAACTCCATTGTTCATGTTATCTATAATGTGATCTTTTCCAAAGAAAATATGAAATATTATGGATTTTAAGAAATAACTGATTGATATGGAAAGTACAAGTTACATTCTTTTGTATGTTGATATGCTAAGAAACCCATAAATCATTTTTATTATTTTTTCTTGGTTGTTGGTTTTGTTAGTTGTAAGATGTGATCTTTTTGTTCCCAAACATTCTCACTGTAGCTTGTTTCCTTCCATTTGCAGCTTCAGACTACCCATTTTCTATCTAATTAACAATACGCCTGTTTTCTCTAAGGGTAGTTTTTCCTGTCAGATCTTTCCTCAACCATTCGCACTGTTCGCAAACGCTATACAACAAGACATTCAATTACTGAGTCGTATTCTATCACTTGTTCTGTCACCTTTCTATTCTTAATAACCACACCTGACAGGTGAACATCATATCTTAATAACCACACCTGACAGGTGAACATCATATGATACTTTCTACTATTAGCAAAAAGCTTTGTTTAGTTTTCTGGGTTGTGTTTATTTTGTTTTATTTGTCTCCGTTCTGTGTCTTGTGTTTCCAATGTTGCCAGTGTTTCTGGATTGTACATATATAACTGCCCCTTCGGTTTTCTCTAACATCTGTTTCGTACTTACAACACAATAATTACAATACATAATATATATTACGAGTAAAATTTTGTGTACGCGTACTCCAAAATCTTCTACGCAGAACATTGTAGATATTGAATAGAGTGTTTTAATTGGCTGTAAAAAAAAAACTCGCACTTGAAAGCCTTATCATCGGAAGGACATGCCATTATTCTAGGATACACAGAATGTAGCAAATTAGTATTTGATGTTTGTTTAATTGATGATACTTAACATGACTTTCAACAATATTTTAGTTATATCGTGGCAGTCAGTTTTATTGGTGGAGGAAACCGGAGTACCCGGAGAAAACCACCGACATGTTGCAAGTCACTGACAATCTTTATCACACAATGTTGTACACCTCGCCCTGATCGAGATTCGAACTCACAAAACCAGTAATTATAGGCACTGATTGCACAGGTAGTTGTAAATCCAACTACCATGTGATCACGGCCACGTATATAGTCCAATCATAGAGCTAACACGAAAATATATATTATGTAAGTAATTGCTGCTTTCTTATCGTCTAATGAAAAAATATTTCATGGACATTCGGGACGAGGACAAGTTCCACCTTTTTATAAATGACAAAGAGATGGGACAAGAGGACACATTACTTTTTACTGCCACTGCAGAGATATGAAGTGTTGGAATGGGATGACAAATTTTTAGCCCTGAGTATTGTTCGAAGTCTAGAGAAGAGGGCCGAAATTAATGGGACGTTTCACTAACTGACAACCCCATCGGGAGGGCACCGCCACATTAGGACATGATGGGCAGTGTTGTGGATTGAGCCCTAAGAACTACCACCAGTACTCAGTATTTAAGTAAGTGAACATGAAATAAAAACCATATGAAATTCTACAAAGCAATGCGAAACTCGGGTATAAATGACAAAACAACGGTGTTATCGCTCTCTAGCACCTGGCAGTCAGCGAGAAGTCACCTGACAGTCAGCGGGAAGTCTTCAGTGTTTATGTTTACTTTTTAATGAACTTTGCATATTTAATAGTAAATAAGGAAGTATCATATTCAACCATTTTAAATGACCAATCACAACTCACTCTGATTATCTCTTTGTTTAAACAAAGAAATGGTATAATTATGCTAAAAAAAATTTTTTTCATATTTTAATCTATGCTTACTCTGTATTTTTGCACTATTATGTGTCTATCAAATGTTTATATTAACTTATATCTTATAATGTAACTTATATTCCACGATCGATCAGTTTGGAAGAATTTTGTATTTTATTATTTGCTTCACTGTTAAGAAACGTTGATAGGTTGATAAGTACAAATCAATACAAGGAAGCGTACTCTTCAGTTTGTAATCGATAAAATATATGTAACTTACAAGGAAGTATCAAAATGAAAAGAATAAAATACACCAATGATGGAACAGGCTCAAAAATAGTTACTTTGAAATAATTAAAAAATATTTGATGGAAAAAAGAAGTCCATGTATATCATTAATTTGTGGTAATTTCTTTTATCTTTGGACCTAGGTATGGAGAATATATTTCGTATATTAAATGTACGTTTCCATTAAGGAGGCTGCCTATGCAATCTATTTTCTGGTTTTAAATATTACAGTCTACATATAACTCGCACTCTTGATAATTTTGTAGTGAGCTCTAAAATGTATGTCAATTATATATTTCATATACGTGTACATTAAATAGCATACAGTCCAACGTCGTTATATTGAACTCGTATACATCATATCCTTGGATAAGTCGAAATGAAGTATTAAGTCCGTTAGAAGTGGAAATAAATCTTTATTACTTCGAATAATTCAAATGCGTGGTTAATGCAAAGTAAAAGATGTGGACACTGTAATTTTGAAATAGCGTGTGTCGAATATATTTCTACGTCGGTTCATTGCAATTTTAAGAATTAAACTTGCCGAAGAAAAAACAAATGAACGTACTAGAATGGAACTCCAAAAGATTTTTTATAAATCTGACAATCCTCACATGCTTAACAGTAAAAGCCTCTTTAATATTTACAATAAAGATCTTGATGCTATTTATCTAAGCATTAGCCTACGTCACAAAGTCAGTAAAATCATCTTATGTTCCCCTCTTTAAATATCAGTCTGTTCCAATCACCCCGTACTCATATAGAACACGTGTTGCATGATTTGAACAATGACGATCTCAGATCTAAACCTACAGATTACTCTTACCAAATTCCTTATCTATACATGTATAAAGTCCTGTTGGATACTCTGTAACTTGTGGCTATATCAATGTCAACAGCACTAATAAAATGTGTTAGTCAAATGGTTGAAATATCGCGAGTCAAAATACATAAATTGGAGATATAACTTAATATTCTAATGGATTTCATCGAGGATTAAGCCATAAGGTATCTAAGAGCGCTCACACAACATCTATACTTCTATATAAAACAAAATGTTGCAAAGCATACGTATGACCTCCATGATAGGTATATTAATATGCCTGCAAAATACAAGACCACCCATATTATCGTTTTTGCACGCAAACAAAAAAACTTTTCATACAGCTTGATATTAAACGTTGGATAAAACCGAAGTGACAATCGGGAATTGACAATTTAGAATCACAGGAAACATTGGGAAAAAGGAACAAAACAAAGAAAAACAAAACACAAAACAGAAAGCAAAAAAAAGATGAGGAACACGAACTCAACCCAAAAACCCAGAAGTGAACCCTGTTGCTGACGAAGGGTAAGCAGTTCTAGTTTCTGATCAGCTAATCGAATCTGGTCATGACAATTCACTTGGTAACCAATATATATCCCATCAACTCCAACAAAAGAGGAAATACTGCACAATCATACTTCTGTTTTTTGTTACGTTTGCAGTTCAATCAAAGATGTTTTAGAACTGAACCTTAGTTCACTATGTCTGATATCTAAATTATATAATTCTCCTTGAGAAAAGCTTAAAGAGACAAAAGTGTTTATCAGAAGTAGTAATAAGAATTCTGGACCATTGTTTGTCTTTTGTTCTTTTTCTTTTGGCCGTTGTCTGTGTTTCTTCCATTTATGGATTCTCATTATCCATTTCGTATCTTTAAAGTCTTCGCAATTACACATGAACTTCAAAAAGCGAAATTGATATCGGATAACTAAAATTATGGTATTATATGAATTATATAAATATTCTAATACTAAGAATCATTAGTAATGTAAATTGAAAGCCTATACAAATAATTCATAACTAAATTGTAAACTAGCAATGGACCTTTCTCTCTCTACTTGTAAAGATGATCGAGTTCGAATAATAACTACAATCTTTTTAAAACTAAAATGAACTTGACTATATATAATAGCTAGTACCTTAAACGGAAAACTTTAATGGGAATTTATTGTACTTTTCAAACATTTTCGTAGCTAAACCGGAAATACCCATGGACATTTATTCATGTAATCGAACATAAATAGAAAACCACAACTCTTTTTAAACCAATGTGTACTTGAAGTGTACCATGCACGACAAGCTGTAACAGGAACTAAATGCACTTGTCAACCGTATTTATTTAGCTTTATAGTACATAACTGATTTAGCGCACGTTACACTATATAGTATTTTTTTAAACAACAAATAAATAACAAACAGAAAAAAATCTCTTTGTTTTCGTTCCGTTTGTAAAGTACAGGCATGGGTATTTATTTCGAATGATTGATTGATTTAACGAAACATTTAAACATAGCAGGAAGAACGGGGAAGTCAAAATAGCGTGAGAATAACAGCGAAGGTTAGAAACAATTTGAAAAGTTTTTCACAGAGCTAGGAAAAAATCAATGTATGTTTACCGAAAGTAAGAAGACTGTATTGGATAAGTAAGGCTGTCTTTTCTTACATCATGATGTAATAATACGGAACTTGTAATTTAATATCAAAGTCATATTAATGAAATATTGGTTCATATTTTGATGAGTCATACATGCAATGTTATTATATAATGCTAAAACGCTTTAATATCTTTTCATCTTGAAATCACGAACCTACAACATAGGGTCTCTTGTCCAAGTGTTAGTCATCACATCGAAAGTTTTACGGGTCGCCATAATGACTTGGTTAAGCGATACATAATATATGTGCCATAACTGAACACCGATATGTTCCACTTATCGTAAGCACTTCCCGATCCTTTTCTCATCCATGACTTATCACCAGGTTTGTACCTGGTTGACCACGACGGGTGCCACTATCCGAAGCACACGAGCTCACCCCGATTTATAGTGGAGTTCATGTTGTTTAATCTTTAGTTTTTTGTGTATTGTCTTATAGATCGGTGTTTGTCCTTTTGTACTTTTTTTTCATTTGGCCATTGTGTTATCTGTTCTTCTTCGATTTACGGATTCTTATTGTCCCTTTGGTATCTTCAAACTCTTCTTTGAAACTATAAACGTTTTACTTGTAATAATAGTATATTTTTAGTGTCATATAGTGTTATTTTATATTTCACACCATTTACAACAATATTACATCTATATATTGAGGCCAGATGTATTGGTGGATGAAACCAGAGTTGCGGAAGAAAAAAAAACCTTCGACCTTTCGCAATTCTTTGGAAGCATAAACTAGACAATTCCTTTTTAATTCTATCACTGGGTCGATACCTCTGCTGTTGTATCAACGTTTTTAATACTAATAGTTGGTCGATACCTCTGCTGGTGAACTATTAGTCCCGAGAGTATCATTCGCCCTAGTTAGTGCTTTGGCACTGACATTGCTTATTATATATGTTTTTATTACATGTATACAACTATGTTTGCAATTTACAGTTCCTAAATAATGCAATAATGATTAAAAGTAAGGTTCATCTACCTGAGGCATAGATAACATAGGTAACATAGGTAACATAGGTAACATAGGTAACAAGGTAACATAGGTAACATAGGTAACATAGGTAACATTAGGTAACATAGGTAACATAGGTAACATAGGTAACAAGGTAACATAGGTAACATAGGTAACATAGGTAACAAGGTAACATAGGTAACATAGGTAACATAGGTAACATGGCAACATATGTAACATAGGTAACATAGGTAACATAGTTAACATTAGGTAACATAGGTAACATAGGTAACATAGGTAACAAGGCAACATAAGTAACATAGGTAACATAGATAACATAGGTAACATAGGTAACATAGGTAACATAGGTAACATAGGTAACAAGGCAACATAAGTAACATAGGTAACATAGATAACATAGATAACATTAGGTAACATAGGTAACATAGGTAACATAGGTAACAAGGCAACATAGGTAACATAGGTAACATAGGTAACATAGGTAACATAGGTAACATAGGTAACATAGGTAACAAGGCAACATAAGTAACATAGGTAACATAGATAACATAGATAACATTAGGTAACATAGGTAACATAGGTAACATAGGTAACAAGGCAACATAGGTAACATATGTAACATAGGTAACATAGTTAACATTAGGTAACATAGGTAACATAGGTAACATAGGTAACAAGGTAACATAGGTAATATAGGTAACATAGGTAACATAGGTAACACAGGTAACATAGGTAACAAGGTAACATAGGTAACATTAGGTAGCATAGGTAACATTGGTAACATAGGTAAAATAGGTAACATAGGTAACATAGATAACATAGGTAACATAGGAAACACAGGTAACACAGGTAACAAGGTAACATAGGTAACATTAGGTAGCATAGGTAACATAGGTAACATAGGTAACATAGGTAACATAGGTAACAAGGTAACATAGGTAACATAGGTAACATAGGTAACATTAGGTAACATAGGTAACATAGGTAACATAGGTAACATAGGTAACATAGGTAACATAGGTAACATAGGTAACATAGGTAATATTAGGTAGCATAGGTAACATAGGTAACATAGGTAACATAGGTAACATAGGTAACAAGGTAACATAGGTAACATAGGTAACATAGGTAACATTAGGTAACATAGGTAACATAGGTAACATAGGTAACATTGGTAACATAGGTAACATAGGTAACATTAGGTAACATAGGTAACATAGGTAACATAGGTAACATAGGTGACATTAGGTAGCATAGGTAACATAGGTAGCATAGGTAATATAGGTAACATAGGTAGCATAGGTAACATAGGTAACATAGGTAACATAGGTAACATAGGTAACATAGGTAACAAGGTAACATAGGTAACATAGGTAGCATAGGTAACATTAAGTAACATAGGTAACATAGGTAACATAGGTAACATAGGTAACAAGGCAACATAGGTAACAAGGTAACATAGGTAATATTAGGTATAATAGGTAACATAAGTAACATAGGTAACATTGGTAACATTAGGTAACATAGGTAACATAGGTAACATAGGTAACATAGGTAACATTAGGTAACATAGGTAACATAGGTAACATAGGTAACATAGGTAACATAGGTAACAAGGTAACATAGGTAACATAGGTAGCATAGGTAACAAGGTAACATAGGTAACAAGGTAACATAGGTAACATAGGTAACATAGGTAACAAGGTAACATAGGTAACATAGGTAACACAGGTAACATAGGTAACATAGGTAACATAGGTAACATATGTAACATAGGTAACATAGGTAACATAGGTAACATAGGTAATATTAGGTAACATAGGTAACATAGGTAACATAGGTAACATTGGTAACATAGGTAACATAGGTAACATTAGGTAAGATAGGTAACATAGGTAACATAGGTAACATAGGTAACATAGGTAACATAGGTAACATAGGTAACAAGGCAACATAGGTAACAAGGTAACATAGGTAATATTAGGTATCATAGGTAACATAAATAACATAGGTAACATTGGTAACATTAGATAACATAGGTAACATAGGTAACATAGGTAACATTAGGTAACATAGGTAACATAGGTAACATAGGTAGCATAGGTAACATAGGTAACAAGGTAACATAGGTAACATAGGTAGCATAGGTAACAAGGTAACATAGGTAACAAGGTAACATAGGTAACATAGGTAACATAGGTAACAAGGTAACATAGGAAACATAGGTAACATAGGTAACACAGGTAACATAGGCAACATAGGTAACATAGGTAACATAGGTAACAAGGTAACATAGGTAACAAGGTAACATAGGTAACATAGGTAACATAGGTAACATAGGTAACATAGGTAACATTAGGTAACATAGGTAACATAGGTAACATAGGTAACATAGGTAACATAGGTAACATAGGTAACATAGGTAACATAGGTAACAAGGTAACATAGGTAACATAGGTAACAAGGTAACATAGGTAACATAGGTAACATAGGTAACATAGGTAACATAGGTAACATAGGTAACAAGGTAACATAGGTAACAAGGTAACATAGGTAACATAGGTAACATAGGTAACATAGATAACATAGGTAACATTAGGTAATATAGGTAACATAGGTAACATAGGTAACATAGGTAACAAGGTAACATAGGTAACATAGGTAACAAGGTAACATAGGTAACATAGGTAACATAGGTAACATAGGTAACATAGGTAACATTAGGTAACATAGGTAACATAGGTAACATAGGTAACATAGGTAACATAGGTAACATAGGTAACAAGGTAACATAGGTAACATAGGTAACATAGGTAACAAGGTAACATAGGTAACAAGGTAACATAGGTAACATAGGTAACATAGGTAACAAGGTAACATAGGTAACATAGGTAACAAGGTAACATAGGTAACATAGGTAACATAGGTAACATAGGTAACATAGGTAACATTAGGTAACATAGGTAACATAGGTAACATAGGTAACATAGGTAACATAGGTAACATAGGTAACAAGGTAACATAGGTAACATAGGTAACATAGGTAACAAGGTAACATAGGTAACAAGGTAACATAGGTAACATAGGTAACATAGGTAACAAGGTAACATAGGTAACAAGGTAACATAGGTAACATAGGTAACATAGGTAACATAGGTAATATAGGTAACATAGGTAACATTAGGTAACATAGGTAACATAGGTAACATAGGTAACATAGGTAACATATGTAACATAGGTAACATAGGTAACAAGGTAACATAGGTAACATAGGTAACATAGGTAACAAGGTAACATAGGTAACATAGGTAACATAGGTAACAAGGTAACATAGGTAACATTAGCTCATTACTTGCTCCCAAAAAACATTAAATTATTAAAGTTCCAATCTATTGACCGTGAGGATACATGATGAATGTCATATCAGAAACGAACCGGGCGCGCCATTGTGTTGTCTGTTCTTCTTCGATATACGGATTCTGATCGTCCCTTTGATATCTTCAAACTCTTCATATTAGAAATCTACTTTTTGTTGTAACAATAAGTTGCATCCAATACACCTTGAAAATAGGTGGGAGTCGGACTCACAACTTTAGTAGGTGACATATTTGATTGGGCCTATGTAAAATCCACCTACTATATGATCCTTATTGCATCTTTGTATACAAGATTTCTTGGGGCCAGAGGTAGTAAATTGTCTGTTGAATAACTAAATTGCCCCATAAAATTTGATTATTGAAGACCATAAATGTTTCTGATATTTAAGTTTAACTTTTAGATGTATTCATTTTGATTTTTACTTGGATCGTTCAGACAGTGTGGTGTTTAGTTTTAGTTTTTATTTTATCCTTGATCTACAACTAGCAAATTATATCGTTTTGCTTGTAATTATTGGCCCATTCAATAATGTTGAAAACAATTTCAGCTACCCGAGATTCTTTAAAAGCCATAATTTATTCATTTATTTGCAGTTTCGAATATTTGATTTCCAACTAGATCTTCCCTACTTTCTTGATTATCATTTATAACCATTATTAAATACAACAGTTTGGATTTCTGCATACATGTATTGAAATCGTAGATATAAAATGTAATGCACACGACGAGTTTCTGGAATAACCTTCATCAGGTACGCTCAAAATCGAAAGATTGGAAATTCAAATAATTTAAAGTTTTTCTAGCAATAAAACCAACATGTTTATATGGAACACCAATCAATCAATGTGTATGGAACACCATTCATTTTGACACATGGACATAAAGTCTGTTGACAGATATATTGCGAAACATATAAATTAAAACGTTAATCTACCCCATGTTTATGAATTAGATCGACCACGCCCTCCCCCCCCTACCAACTTATGAATATAACATGGATTACTAACACAATTACCTAGTTATTTCAATTAACAAGGTAGCCAAAATAGTTGAACTAACACGTTTAAAGTGTAAAAGAAGTCCTTGTAATACATGTACTTTAAATTGCCGATCATGTTTTAGAATTTAAATTTCTTGTGTATGCAAATCAAATATATATACCTTATTGTTCTATTGTTTTTATATTATAATACAAATACAAGGAATAGGCATTATAATTAACAAACAAATACCATATCATAATGCCGGAACAGTTCCTCAATCCATCAGGAAAATCGTACAAAGAAGCAAACGCGAAACACATATCACAGGCTCGTTACAGGTACTTCAATAAAAAGTGGCGGGGTTAAGCTAGTTCGTTGGGCACAAACCTTCCCTGTTGGAATAATCTTTTTATTGTACTTGTATTATAATCTTGTAATTTCTGTGAAATTAAATATGAAGAGATGATTTTAAAAGAGATGGTCAATAAACTAACAAATATAAACAACTCGATCAACAACCTCTCACCTCAAATAATTGTATACGAAAAAGACCATGCCATTTGCATGGAATTCCAGGTTCTGACTTAGGATAGAAATGCTGGGTTACTCCAGTTAGTTGGTTCCCAACCATCTCTCTTTTTTTTATATTTGAAATACCATCGGTAATACAAATATAGACAAATAATGATATTAAAGATGGCACAGATTTTCTTCAACTCAACCAGAATTAATGCTATCACAAGATGGGCTACAATATAAACGTGGACAGACAGTACAATAGCAGGAAACATGACAGCCAAATAGGAAGATAAAAACTGTGTTGAAAACAGATTTAATGTCAATTCTACTATGACGTCCTTCATTGGATGTAAGAACAATGTCGTGATAAAACTCCCGATATATTATTTTCAGCATTTAACTTAAAATTGCTGAAATCAAAATGGCAATAAAATTGGAAACTATCAGTAGCATAATTTCATCACCACCTATTTATCTATATAGAAAAAGCAATTGTATAAAAGAATTAAGGTTAGTGAATTTTGCAACAAAATGCATTTCTATTTTCCACTACTAGCCAGCGGGCTATTAAGAACCAAGACTTTTCCACTACTAACCAGCGGGCTATTAAGCACCAAGACTTTTCCAGAATCTACAAAAGACGTATGTAACGTACAGGGAGAGCAACAGTCTCCAAACATGATACCCACTATTGTCTGAGACCAGTCGTTCTGCATTGTAACCCGACAACACCCCCCCCCCCCCTCCCCCCAATTGAAAGGGAATCCGCTACATATCAGCCATGTGCTGAAGCACTGGGCAGCACTGTGGTTCGAGCAAAGGGAGCCGTCACTACTTTTCAGCCAAAATTTGATCATGTTTGACTAACTTATCAAGAAGACAATACAGAAAACTATAATATGGTAGGTTGGTATTCCCGGAAAAGTAATTTATTTGAAAGATTCACTCTTGTTTTGTTTGTATATTGGACATAAACTGTGACATTTAAAAATAAAGGCGCTAGTATGATTCATTATTTCATTCCTACTGTCACTACCTTAAAAGGAATTAATATAAACGTCATAACATTTATAAGACGCTTTGAAAATCAATTAAACCTATATATATATATGTAATATCTTTTAGAAAATATTGTAGATTTAAAATCTTCTTACATCTTTTCAAAAGGTTAACTGCTTCTTTTTAAACAATATTGTTGCTTTTATGTTCCTTCTGAAATAAGATCTCTTCCTTCTTAGATAAGATCTCAAGTGCACAAACAAAAAGATGTTCTGTCTTAATACGCATTACGATTGATATAAATATAGCAAATGTCGGCCATTTTATCGGTTTTTGCTAGAACCAGGAAGTCTGGACGATAATGAAGTGCTATTAACTATCAAAACTGTCGGGAATTTGTAATGATAAGCGTAATTTATATTGATTTTGGTTTTTACGTGGAACATGGTAAAACATTAGTCTATATATATTCAAAAGAAAAACAGGTCTACAATATCTAATGACTTTACAGCGATAAAATATTAAACACATTATGTTTTATAGATATATCTACTTGTTGAACATAATACAATAAACCAAACCAAATCAAACCAAACCAAACCATAATTAGGGATGGCAACGATTACTCGGTTAACCGGTTAACCGTCGGAAAGATCGTAACCAGGTTAGCTATTTTGCGATTCGATTATTCGTTAGGTTTTGATAAAATATGATGAAAATATCTCGATCTTGTCACTGTTTTCTCAATTCATAAAAGTAAAAAAAAATTAAAGTACATGTATAGTGTAACAGTAAATAAACTTAGATATCGGATTATATCAATAATTAAATAACTGTGATAAGACACGATAACTATCCCTCGGGCATTCGTGTTTTTACAACCATAGCTAATCACAACAATTGTAAAAACTGTTCATCTGTCTAATTAACTTGTAATTGAAATGTTTGAAGTTTCATTACAAAATGCCTCCACCACAATCGAAAGCTTGGTCGTATTTTAAACGAGATGTGGAGTCGAAAATTGTGAAATACAAACTGTGCAATTTAGAAATGACATCTAATGGAGGAACTAGCAATATGCTTAATCATTTAAAGCTAAAACATTGGTCAGATATTTCTGGATGGTTTACGCCTGAAAAACAGCTATCTGTAGCCGAATTTGCAAATTCACCACGATCACGGAAATTGTCATCTTCCCAGAATGAAAACATTACAAGAGCAATAGTTGAAATGGTGGTATTGGATTATATGCCGTTAAAACTCGTAGAAGGCAAAGGATTTTTAAATTTAATGAGTATCCTAGCTCCAGATTATAAGATTCCTTCACGAAATATAGTAAAATTCTTTATGTAATATAAGTTTATTATTGACATCGCCTTATTGATTTGTCCCTTGCAAGATTACATCTGAACAATGATATATCTACCGGTTAACCGAGTAATCGATCGGAAGATTATTCGAGTAACCGGTTAGTAAATTCTGAACGGTTTGCCATCCCTAACCATAATACAATAGAATTGTATTCAATACAAACGTTCCGAAAGCTTAAGCCAAGCCAGAATTAAAGACTAAATGCTCCCTGAAGCGTGTAATCGCTCATATAATTATCAATAACATTATAATATTTTTTAACACCAAGTAAGCAATTCACAGCCATAAACATGACAGTTACAAGTTACCCTTTAATGAAGTCATGCTGCTGTCTTTACTATACTATAAAGCTGAACTAGATTTGTATGGCTAGATAGATAGACAAATCACTCCAGTCAGACACATCATCCTGATTCCATGCCAACCTGTCTTTGTTTTAACACCTGAATGCTGTGTACTTAAATGAGAAGGACAAAATGACAATATTATAAAGGGCCGTCATGGTCGCATGGGAGCTCGATTTACAACTACCCGTGCAGTCAGTGCCTATAACCATTAAAGTTGTGAATTAGAATCCCGCTCATGGCGATGTGTACTCAATACAATATTATGTGATAACGTCTGTCAGTGACTTGCGGCAAGTTGGTGGTTTTCTCCGGGTACTCCTGTTTCATCCACCAATAAAGCTGACCGCCACGATATAGCTGAACTATTGTTGAAAATGGCATTAAACACCATAAACCTAGCAAACCAACCAACCAATATCATTGTTTCTGATTTGATCCGACCGGGAATCGAATCAGCAATCTAACGGACCTCGAGGTTAGCACGCTAGCCATTGCAACACAGACTTTGCTGAATATTATTCTAGATTAGAAAACTACAATGTAGCACAATTATGAAGACAACGCAAGCATAGAAATACAAGAATTCACAGAAATTGGTATTGGGTTCAATTATTTTTGTGTTGTGTATGTCAGTCAAAATCTAACTATAGCTTGTGACGTCTTTGTTGTTTTGACATGCCGACTTTAAATAAATCTTATCTTATCTTATCTTATCTTCTTTGAAATGGTAGATATGAAAGGTTATTGTAACCAGGTCGCTGTATCACAAATATCAGATAAAGACTAATGAATCTTCTATATATACCACCATTAAAACTGGAATCCGTTACTTGTTAATTAATGACTGTCAATATTCGACGTATAAATGTCACCTCTGTAGTTTTTAATCACGCTAAAATAACTAATTTGGCAATTTATATTCACCTACTTATCTGTTAAAAAGACACCGTAGCCTTAACAGGCTATATTGAGATAACATTTAAACCAAAAAAGACAAATGCAATTAACCTGTGCAGTACAAGTAATAATTTAGACAGTTTTCGAGGTGAAACGGGAAGCTACTATGGATAAATATGACACTTAAATAGGCATTATTGTTTCAATGACACTCGTACTATGATTCTGTAAGATCCATATCTAAATAACAAAGGGGTCGTGCGTGTATCTCGTAGCTTTCGTATCTTTCAAAAAACGTAAATATCTAATTGAGTGCACACGACGCCTTTCTGGAATAACATTTATCACTCTTTTGACTATGAGCGTAGTTGATGAAGATTTTACCAGATAGGCGTCGTTCGCACTGAATTAGATACGTAGGTTTTTGTTTTATCATATACAATATATTCTCGTTATCTCGTACTCGTTTCATCAGTTATCTCGAAGTAGACACTTGGTTCGTATTGTAAAAGCTATCAGTTTAGCCTGAAACATTATAAACTCTAATACTTTGTTATTTCGAAGAAAATATCATCGATCTGAACTCAAATTGAAATATTGCATTGAGTATCTTGCAATGTCGATGAAGCAGAGAAGAGTTTGAAGATATCAAAAGGGTAATCAGAATGCGTAAATCGATCAAGAACATACAACACAATGGCCAAAAGAAAAAGTACAAAAGGACAAACAACGATCTACAAAGCATACACATAAAACTAAAGATCGAGTAACACGACCCCCACTAAAAACCGGGGGTGAACGCAAGTGCTCCGGAGGGGTAAGCAGTTCCTGCTCCAATAGTATAACAATTATACCCTTCCAATAGTGATAAAATATTTTATTTACCCAGGAGAAATCTATAAATCAAGTGGTACAATCATATGCAATGCAAAGCGTTGCAAGACATAAGAATACCGACAATTAAAGAACAAAGTATTGCTAAGGTGACCCAAGGCTCATTAAGATGCAATATTACCATCAAACTACATTGATGTACATTATATTACTAAATCTAGTAAATCAAGGTTAGAGTTATGACGTTAAACGGCACTTTCAACAATATTTCAGTTATATCGTGGCGGTCAGTTTTATTGGTGGAGGAAACCGGAGTACCCAGAGAAAACTACCGACCTGCCGAAATCACCGACAAATTTTATCACATAATGTTGTATCGAGTACACCTCGCCATGAGCTGGATTCGAACTCACAACATTCGTAAATCAAAAGGTACAGATGTAGAAAACAGAGTAAACACCTTGAAAACAATTAGCACGGTTATATATTTAATATATGTATTCAAATACATGTACATGGTGGCCTACCTAGATGATAGACTTCGTAATGACCAATGATTTTACTTCATAATATCGGAGTACTCGAGTTATCAGTAATAAATTAAGCTGGAAGTTACTATGAACGGGTAAGCATTTTGACTTCTAGTTATGCAGAGGAAATATATTATCCGAGTACGGTTCGACTGTTGATGCAACCTTAAAACATTTGTCTTGGTTAACAGTTACGATTAAATCTGTGTCACAAATGACAATGGATATGTTCTTTTTGTCGTAACCACAAATCGATCTTTTCCTCCTTCGTGGCTTATCACTGGGCTTGTAGCAAGAGTTACACCACGGCTGTCGCTTATGGAGCAAGAACAGCCGAGTTCACACATGGCTTTTAGTGGGGTTCGTGTTTCTCAATTTTTAACTTTTAGATAGGTTCATTGTTCTGTTGACCAATTTATTTTTACCATTGTAATGTTTGTACTTTGAAATACGACATTTGATCGTCCCTTTAATAATTTCAAATAATTTTAAACCAGATATATGATATCAATTTATTTTCTTATTGTTCATTACCCATTTAATTACCATTTCTAATACATTGTGCATACATAATGGAATATTCATATACTGACAAAATGAAAGAACTCTTTTGTTCAAGTTCATTTCCCATTGTATCATTGTAGAAAATCAAACAGAAAACAAAAACAAAACACACACAAGTAGATTTTTATTTCTTGATGCAACGTACTTCCTCATAACAAATATATAATACTAAAGTTTCAATACATTAAAGCATACTATGTAAATCTCCTAGCAACGATAAACGAACGTAAACAGTTATGAATATTATAGATATCAATTAAAGCTTCAAAAGAAATACGAATGACAGGGATCATGAATTTGATTGACGTTCGTACGAGTAACAGGTTACAAGGAAGTAAATAAAAATAGATTGAATGTAATATAATATAAATAGTACCCAATACCTTTACCAGTACAATTTCTTATGCATACTGCAAAATTGACATAATGTTCATAAATGATTAGGACAGTTTAATCTGTGCAATCGGACACCTGAGTTTTCTAACATCCTGTGACATCCGACAAAAATGTATGGCCCCAAAGTATTTCTATTAACTAAAATAAAACCTGAGTATTCCGACATCCTCTACAAACTGGCACATTTCCCTAGTCCCTTGGTGAGTCCGGTTCCACTGTATATTTGAAATAGTATTTCTAACATATGTGGAAACACATGACCATCTCATTTCACTAGGATGGGGTGGAGCGTCTTTAGAATTAGTATTACCCGCCACTTGTTATTGCAGTGACCATGCAAAACCAGGAAAACAAGCGGTCATATATATGTGTGCTAGCCAGGAACACAAGTGGTCATATATATGTGTGCTAGTCAGGAACACAAGCGGTCATATATATGTGTGCTCGCCAGGAACACAAGCGGTCATATATATATGTGTGCTAGCCAGGACAACAAGCGGTCATATATATGTGTGCTAGCCAGGAAAACAAGCGGTCATATATATGTGCTAGCCAGGACAACAAGCGGTCATATATATGTGTGCTAGCCAAGAACACAAGCGGTCATATATATGTGTGCTAGCCAGGACAACAAGCGGTCATATTTATGTGTGCTAGCCAGGAAAACAAGCGGTCATATATATGTGTGCTAGCCAGGACAACAAGTGGTCATATATATTTGTGCTAACCAGGAAAACAAGCGGTCATATATATGTGTGCTAGCAGTATCAATGTTGACTCTGTTTTTACAATAATTCGAGTATATTTTAGAATTGCGTATTTTTTGTTTTCCATTTTATTCCATATTTTCTTTATTCACGATGATGAACTCATGATATAACTCAAATGGTCGCTTGGGCTAGTTTGAGACTCTCAAATATTGACCATTTTCAACAGTTGGTGAGATTTTCTAATGTGAAATACAATTTATGCTATTATCTTAATCAATCTATTCCCGTTATAGTTATTCTTTGCAGAGTGAACGGAAGAAGATGGAATATAAAGACTTGATTATTCGGTTAATAGCCACTCCTAAGTACAACGTTACAATTGTTACAAGGGTCCGTCGTGATTTGGATGTGATCGTATGGTAGTTGGATTTGTAACTACCTATGCACTCAGTGCCTATAACCACTAACGTTGTGAGTTCAAACCCCGCTCAGGTGAGGTGTACTCGATACAGCATTATGTGAGCAAGTTTGTCAGTGACTGAATGAAGGTCGGTGGTTTTTCCGGGTACTCTGGTTACCTCCTCCAATAATGCTGACCGCCACTATATTACTGAAGTATTGTTCAAAGTGGCGTTAAGCACCATAACCCTAACTCATAACCCCTAGCAATTGCTACTCTTTTGTTGAACCATTGTATAAAAACAGTTGAGAGATCCAGATGTTTGTTGCAAAAAATAATTCAGGAGTCTGTGTAGACATTTGTGACAAATAAAGATGATACATTAAAAACAAACCCACACACAGGTGTGTAGAGTTTCGTTGTTAACTGTTATACATACCAAACATGCATATTTTGTGCATGCATGACATACAATTCTTTTTAATCGGACAAGCCTCTCTACAGCAATTCTTCACTTTGTGTGACCCGGCTGCAACATAGCAACAATAAGTTATTTTTATTTCTGATTTTCTAAATCTTGAGAAATCTTCTGAGCTGAAAACACAAAATAGTCCAAATGATTTGTTAATTAATAAATAATTCATGGAAACCATACTGTGTTTTGAGTTTGAACATGGGGTGGCGGATATTATTATTTTATCCCGAGCGATATCGAGGAAAGATATTTACTAATATCCTGTCAATCAATGGTAAAACGTCCAACACAGTATGGCTTCCACGAACTAATTCTGATATGTCCAACAGTACAAATACTGTAGTACACATTGATGGGAAAGGTGGTAATTTATATTTACGTTTGCGGGCAAGGGCACACACAATTTTTGTGGCACAGGCTGGCTGTTCTATCTTACAATCTGCCAAATTCGAGCAGGCGATAACTCATCAAGTACTTTTACGACGGGAAATTCTTGTTGATGAACAGTCGTACCAACAAATATTGTGTTTGCACGTTTTAATTGCACGTCACATATTTATCAATTTTTCGATATGTTGATTATTTTCAGTGAAAATAGATATACTTAAAACGTTAACAAAAGTGTAAATAATGGTACTTTGTGATTTTATCACCTGGCTTAAATGTATGTTCTGCGCATGTGCTAATGAGGTTTTGCCATCTAAATAAATCGCTCGATTACTTACAAAGCGAAAGAAGACGTCATACTAGAATTGGTAAATACAATGACTATGAGGTTCTCTATAGCTAATATACAACTCGCTGTTCATATTGAAACATCAAACCAACCAATTTGCCTTGTTTCTAAAACAAAAGTGTTCAAAAGTATTATCACCTGTTCCATTAATAGCCACCTTTATGCATTACTGAAGAGCATATAATTTTAAACAAGTTTCTAACATGGATAAGATGGATGTATCCATGTATTATTTATCTTCCGGGGCACCCGAGTTCATCCTCGGTTTTAAGTGGGGTTTGTTTTACTCGATCTTTAGTTTTATATGCATGTTTTGTAGATCGTTGTTTGTCCTTTTGTACTTTTTATGTTTGCCATTGTGTTGTCTGTTCCTCGATATACGGATTCTGATTACCCCTTTGGTATCTTCAAACTCTTCTACGTGTATATGAGCTCAACAGGAAATCAACTTTCTATAACCTTTTATACGATTATGTCTCAGCTATTTCTTTTTTAATCTTTTGGAAATTAATATTTTTTGATATCATCTGGTACATAGACCATTTAAACTAGTTCTAACCTCTTCCCGTTCCATATACATGAAAATAAATCAGCTTCCAGTTAAGAGCAAGGCAGTCATGCTGGTACAAAGATTAAATCTGACGTCAGTGTATATGGATTGAACTAAGATTAATCCATCATTGTCTGGTGTTATCACCAGTCTAGAAATGAGGGTCTCCTTGCTGACATCAAATTAATTGTTAACATTTTAGGAATCTACCAAAGTTATATTTCAAGACAAATTGTGCAATTAAGGTGGTTAGGGTTATTGTCAACGATATTTCAGCTATATCATGGGGATCAGTTTTATTGGTGGAGGCAACTGGAGTATCGGAGAAAACCAACGACCTGTCGAAAGTCACTGATAATCTTTAGCACATACTGTTGTACCGAGTACACCTCATCATGAGTGGGATTTGAACTCACAACTTTAGTGGTGATTTGCACTGATTGCATAGGTAGTTGTAATTCTAACTACCATACGATCACGACCAAGACTGCATCTTCGTATATTGAGAAAAGATTGTAATGAATAGATAGAAATATGATACAATAAAATAAACGAGCATCTTTTCTAATCGCGAATTTTATTATCTAGCGACTCCTCTATTTCGTATGACGTACATTGTATATATTATATATCAATCATTATCTATTAAATTCATATCATAGTCTGTTATGCTATTTCACCTTATTTTTCGTTATATTTACTTTATTATTAACGTCTAAATATATCATGTTGTAAAATTTATTTATATAATTATCGCCATTTATGCAAATAAAATATGTTTAAACTAAACTTAAACTATCAAATACGATATTTTGTTAAAATATATCGCTACATGAAATGTCAAGTGGAAACAATGGTACAGATTAGCAACTACAGTGTTTTTAGCAACTACTTCCTTATTTCTAATGCCCATACAACAGGTGCCAATATGCACTATTTTGAAACATACAAGTTGAAAGGTTCAACAGCATAGCCGCTAAGGGCGAGGTGTACAAAATTATGTGATAAAGTTTGTCAGCGACTTGAGCAGGTCGGTGGTTTTATCCGGGTACTCTGGTTTCCTCCATCAAACAAAAATATGGCCGCCACGATATAATTGAAAGATTGTTGAACGTGGCATTAAACATCATAAATCAAACAAACAAACAATCAATCAATCAACACCATAGTAACAGTTTTCATGTTTTACACTGGAGTGTCTATAAACCGAATAATACAATCTATATATTCAGCCTACCCCCTAGTAAAGATATGCAAAAAATGTACTTTTAATTATTATGTTTTATATTTTACGTCATCACATTGTACAATATTTAACTGATAAAGGACATTTCCAATTAAAAAAGGACCTAAAGATCATTTTTTGTTCTTAGTTAGTTTATAAACTATGACAGGATATAATATTCAAAAGAAAAGTAGAAATTCAAGATGACAAACTGCCTAGTAACAATATATTTTTGAAATCGGGGAAGCATACTCTGTCACTTGGTACAATTTTGTAAAAAAAAAAGAAAGAAAAAAAAAGGATTAAATACAGAAAATTATAGAGAGGTAATTCTTTAAGACATGATAACCCAACTGCTTCATAACTGCATCAAGATTATAGTGTTATATGTGAGCGTTGGCATTTTACTCACGCGTGGAAAACACGTGCATGATCGCATCATTTCACCATGTGTGAAGTTTAGACACATAAAATTAATATATAATTCAATGGCCAAAAAGGACAAAAAGAAAAGCAATAGTCTATTTATTTAAGCTATTAAGCCTATTCAGTATCGATCCGTAAAAAGCGATCGTGTAAATGCAAATTTATCCCACAAATATGTGCTAACAATAAGCGGACAACAGACGAAACTTTATCAATCTTTGTGCAAGTAACATGTCATACAAATAATACAAAGTCATAATTTAATTAAATTTTAAGAAAAGAGCAATACCTATGTGGAACATATTTGGAACAAGCAGAGCTACGGAAACTTCATAATGGTCAAAAGATTTCTGCCTAAAGCTAAAAAATTAAATTAAGATATCTTCACATTTCGATATGAATACACCAATATGTTAGTGACGCAGATATGTTCTCATGTAGTAAAGCTCACTATAGTGTATGGTCTTGATACACAGCTGATACTTTTATGTTTTTAAATCAAAAATCAAGTTTCTTTTGTTTACTATTATTTTGACATTTCTTTAAAAAAGAGGTTTGAGATATTTTTGAAATACCGGGATAAACAAATTACACTAAATTCGGAAATTCGGAGTGATTTTAAATTCTAATGCTATATGGGTCTGCTTATAGAAAAAAAATAAGATGGAAAAAAAACCAAACACCACACCGTCAGAACAAGAAACAGAAAGAACACAACAAACATACATGTCTGCTTACTCTCCTGGCTTCGCATAGACACTTAAATTAAAAAGTGTGAGGTTAAGCTATCTTTTTTTAGCCCACACCTCCCCTCTTAGTGAAAGAATGCGGTCTTACAAATGTTAGTAAAATACCGACAGTCACATTTTCCTGGTTAAGCAGCACTTTCTGAGTACGCTAAAACTATTACGAAATAACAAGATATCAAACAAAGCTGTTTATGTCTATAAAATATAATATATAATACAATATGACGTATATAGCTCGGCGTTTGCGTCAACAATATATATTGATGGCTCTCCATAATTATTGATGAATTTATGCGATGGAATAAGAAAGAAAATTATTAATTTAAAATAAATTCTTGTTATATTCCTATCTGCTGGAATAAAACATGTTAAGCTAAAGATTGAATGACTGTCTGAATTATATTTATTTTTATTGCAAATAACTCGCTAGAGACGTAATATCGTGACCAATATATATACAATATTGGTGTATTGACGGTAATTCTAACATAACCTCCTTCTTTCACGTTGTTAACAAACGAGCGAGTTATCCATTCGGTATAATCTGAATGTGACTGACTTTTCCATTGGCAACATAAATTGTAACCCGAATAATACCGATAGAGGGCGCAATATTATTCGAGTTACATAAATTGTGTGCGACATTTTCCGCAAGAGTAAATATAAATTACCGTCTTCCAATCAAAGTATACTACCGTATTTGTACTCTTAGACATATCAAAATCGAAATAAATCATGGCTCGCGAAGCTAATCACTAATTAGATATCCTTGATCTTGGATGAGCAAAACTTTATGCTTATGTACATATAATTATTTACCAACTTTGCCTGAAAATAGAAATTTGGTTTACTAGTGACCACCAGTAGACATAAAAGAGTATGTAAATGTTGCACATAGCATAGGGTCTGAGACACTCTTCAAGATCACAGGTACTTGTGGACAGGACCCTATGGTGCCTCTGATTGTCCATCCCTCCTATTATTTTAACATCAAATTTTTTTTCATGTACACAACATTTTGCAACTTTCTATGTATCACTGTATGACATATATACAAAAATAAAACAATCAAACAGCAGTTTCTATCCATACTGGGTTTCTGACATATGCATAAGGTTTTGAAAGTGTTTTTCTTGGAAACATTTTGGGAAATTATGTATTTTATCAATACATGTACCTGATGCGATTAAGGGAATATAAATAAAAGCTTGAGTTTGCTCTAGCAATAATCCAGAGCAGACGATCGGGTTGCACAATCGTGTTATTTTTAGCGACTCGTTACTTTCCGTGTAGGATTCGATAATTATCGGTTACCAATTTCACATTACCGCCGCGCCATTATGGTTCAAAGGTCAATCGGAGTAAAAAAACGTTTACAAACAAGACGTCATTGCATTTGTAAACACGGTGACACAGTTTATTCATCGTGGCAGTTATGCACATATCGTCACGGTCGTAAGGATTTTTTCGTGAATTTGTTGGTTAGGAAAATAATTTATGACTACATGTATCCCGTAGATCTTGAAAATAATGAGAGATCGTGTGAATATTCAGCTATAGTAGAATACATGTAGTAGTTCCAACTTCCAAGGATATTGTGACACAACCTCGCAAATAGTACTGTTTACAAAACGTCTTAGACCTGCAAGAATAAATAAAATATATCATCCTAGCGGGTACTTATCGATTAACTTGAAGAAAATTAATCTAAATCTTGTATATTTTGTTGTCCACCTATCCTATAAAAGGGGGGGGGGGGGTCCTTATATAAAAGGGAAATCAAAAGAAGTCTTTTTCCCCCTAGGAGACTGGCAGGTATTCGTACAAAAACCAGCTTTGTAATGTTAATGCTTTAAAGTTGGCATTATGTTAGACTTCTGCATGGTTTTATAGTTTATCATATTTATATCGCATTAAACATGCAATTTGTAAATTATCATATTATGAAGCATCAAATAAAACTTTTTTAAAGGCCCAACTTAAAACAGGTGTGCCCCTTTTGTTAGAGAATGTATAAAGCCTACCAGAATACATTTGAAGCCCAATGAAGGGAGTCTGAAATTCCAGTCACTCAAAATTTTGTCGTAGCACCTCTTGTTATCTTGTAAAACATAATCTTGTGATGGCACCAAAGGCAAGTTTAACTTACCTGCTGACAACACAAGCCTGAAAGCCATTGGCGTCAGCTCCCCCTGAATCCGGGTCGTTTCGCCCTGCGAGTCATTTTTCCCCTCTTCCCGTTCGCCCCGGGTCGTTTCGCCCTCATTTATTAATAGTGCTTTAAAAAATGAAATATGGAAAATACCATTGCAAATATTCGTATTTTGGATGTTGTAAGGCTTGTTCATGGGTACTTTATTTTTGTCTTCCTCATAATTAACATGCTTTCTTGACGTGTTTAATATTATGTATGGCTTCACTTTCATTATTTGACAATTCAGGCTGTCCAAATTCCGGTGGCTTCATTTTACAATATTGGCGATAGGAAAACTACCATAATACATACTAAGCAAAGAAAAAGATGTAGTGGCCTTAATGCCGATTTATATAAGAGTAAATTTGAAGAATGATCCACGTTGTGTATGTGGTCATTTATTTGAGGATGCTATTCATTTTTTTCTTGAATGTCCACTTTATCAACACGATAGAACTTCTCTGTTTAACTATTTTAATAACATTGTTCCCATCTCTATAGAATATATACTCTGGATGTAATGAAATTAGTGAAGAATTGAATACTTTATTGTTCAAATCAGTGCAAAAATTTATTCGACAAACTTGTAGATTTAATAATTAATTATCCCCAACCGTGATATTATCTCAACACAATTTATTAGTTTTACCACCCCCCTCCTTTTTTTCTGTTTAATATTAAAACAATATTTAATATGTATGCTTAGTTTGACATGCTTTTGCTTAATTCATACATGTGAACCTTCCGGCGGGAGAATTTATCTCCCGATTTTGAGGGTCCCTCCCGTCAACTTTCAAAATCTTCCGCCCGTGAAAAAAATCAAGTACCCATTTGGAACTCCCGCGCTGACGAAAAACGCCGAGAGATACGAATGGTAAAGGTGAATGTCATATTTAATGATTTCCGGTTATTGATCTGTTTGACACCTTTACAGGTAAATTGGGTCATGGTGTTTAATTAAGGTGTTGATGATTATACAACAATTATCCACTGATTGACAGTTAATTGGGGATAAGGAAGTGGGTTTGTGGCACACGCTTAGATGATTAGAAGTGTGATAATGGCAATTAAAAAAATAGTTATAAACTGTTGACGGGGTTGTGCAAACAGGAGTTGGACAACCTTTGATGCCGAGGAAAACTTCTTATTTCGATCAAACGTGCAATGAATTCATCTCGGATTGAGTTGTTATGGCTTGCTTGGGACAAAGCCGATCAAAGTATTATTTAAGGACTAAGTTCCAGGATGGAATTGATAAACCACAAAAATGCCGAAACGTATGCTATCACCCAACGCACCAGCAGCAAAGTGACTTTTTAATTTTAGTGCTCCATGACTTTATTGGTCAGAACATTCTGTCTTCATTGTTATTGCTTTGCTATAACCTTATGATTATGAATGATTATGAATAAATTATAAATACAGTTTTTATCCTTCATTCATCATATGAAACACTATTAATAAGACTGAAATGTAAACAATATATATTGAAATGGGATGCAGTTGGTTCAATACTGAAACAAACAAAAGGAAAACATCAATAAACAATAAAAACACCATCAAATACGTCGATAAAAAATCTCCAGTTACGAGACCAAATCTCCAGCCAAAAATTTACAAATCTCCAGTTGTAGCATAGCAACTCTATCACATGTATGTTAATTTACTAATTATTGATATAGCCTACATTTGCTGTCATTTCATTTGTTTTGTTTATGCTATTACTGTATTTGTATGGAGAGGGACTAGTATAGTAAGTTGTAAAAACTTGTTCCCAATCCAATTGTATATATATATATATATTGACAATAAAATCATTATAAAGTAAATTGCTTGGCACCTGCTTAAATTTGTAAAATTTCTTTGAACAATACAGTAATAAATTTATATGTATCCTATCATGACCTATAATATATATAAGGCTATATTGTTTGTTCTGCATGGCTTCAAATTAGTTGTTGACATGACACCTATCAGTTGTTATTTTTTTTGTATACAACTAATAAATAAATAATTACCAAACAATTGTAGTCAAGATTCTCGACTCTCCAACATCTAAACTCATCAATAGTGTAGATTTTACCACCAGGATCCATGTGTAAATGTAGAATACAATTTAATAGTTGAATAGAACTTCGAAAAGGATAAAAATGAAGTGGTATCGCCAATGTCAATGAGACGCCATGAAATAATCCAAACAGTAAGGCCGCTTAACACCTGGATTTTTATTCCGATTGGACTTTGAACCATTTGTTGTAAATTGGGGGGTCAACGGAACTTTTGAAAATGTTTTTCTTTGAGACATTTTGGGCAATTGTGTATTTTATCAATACCTGATGCGATTAAGCGAATATAAATATAGGCTTGCGTTTGCTTTAGCAATAATCCAGAGCAGACGATCGGGTTGCGCAATCGTGTTATTTTTAGCGACTCGTTACTTTCCGTGTAGGATTCGATAATTATCGGTTTCAATTTACAGACAAAATTCTTTAAATATTCATTTCAAACAAATAATTTATATATTTTCGTCAAAGAAGAAGAACGGTGATTTTAAATTTAATGTTTATTTCACAAGCAAACAATATAGGCAACAGCGAAATACCGGTATTTCGCTCTTCGATACCTTTCGTACACCGCATCTTTCATAAGATCTCGAGGGTGTCGCGAAAAGCAGTGACCCGGAATGTCCCGGATGTGTTGAAGCTTTTTCATAGGCATAGTGGTATGGATAACCCGGATGTGTTGAAACTTTTTCATAGGCATAGTGTATGGATGATAAGGATTTCTGTTTTAGTCAAAGTAAATGGTATTCGTCATTATTCCTTTATTGATTTAATTTTACCATGTTTCAGTCATAAATAGCTCGCTTAACGAAGCGAGCTTATTAAAATTTTCTATGTAATTCCAAACCAAATTATAATATGAAAGCAATTTAAAACACAGCAGTAGCAAAAGCATAATTTAAAAACACATTAAATATTGATGTGAATAAACAAAACCCATGGATAAAATGAGACACATAGAAACCAGCAACATCTAAAAAAAAAAAGGAAAAAAAAGAAAAAAAAGAAACATGGAAAATGCTCGTTATGCAACAAATGATGACATTCCTTTATGAACCAAAGATTGAATCATCTTGTGTTGTATGAAAAGTGTGACTGTATAAAGATTATGTCTCTAAATACATATAATAAAAACGTAGATGTAATATGACATTATACATTTATTTCCCTTGCATAAGGGAGATATGAAGATTTGTTCACCCGAAAAAAGTCATATTTCCCGAGGGAAATATGACTATTTCGAGGGTGAACAAATTTTCATATCTCCCTCATGCAAGGGAAATTAATGTTTTATTCCAACAGGCCAAAGTTTTGGTGAACTCTGCCAAATGAAATCTTTTGGCCATCTTTGTTTACAAAATTATTATTTTGGAACATCTCTGGAGTTAATATGACCAAATCGTTAAATCTTGAGAATTTCGAATAAGGGAAATACGATATTGTTGAGAGGGAAATACGATGTTGTTGAGAGGGAAATACGATGCTTTGATAAATGTCACGTGAGATTGTTTCGACCAATTGAATTTCTATACAAGTAGAATGAATATGATAGAGTGGAATAATATTGCATCATATCCCAAATCACGCTACATGGTTTCTGAAAACGATCAGCTCTCACAAATATGAAGAAAGACGCATTGAAGTATATGATAAATAGATTATGATATGGCATTTTTCATATCACATGCCATATCAACCCACGACCCATATTAGCCCTCGGGCCTTCGGCCCTAGGGCTAATATGGGCATCTCGGGTTGATATGACATATGATATGAAAAATGCCATATAATAATATAAACATACTGCCTTTAGTTGAGAGTGTTATGGTAGATTACCACAAGAGGGAAAAAATATCACACTCTGGAAAAAGAATATCACTCGAGACGAAGTCGAGGGTGATATTCTTTTTCCAGAGTGAGATATTTTTTCAAGAGTGTGGTCATCTACCAAAACACCCTCAACTAAAGGCAGTATGTTTTTTATTATACTGAATGCCAGTAGTAAAGAGGAATTTGCATTTTTATTGGAGTCAGTTAGCCAATGGGACACACTATCAACATACTCCCTTTAGTTGAGGGTGCTATGGTAGATTGCCGCACGAGGGAAAAAAATATCACACTCTGGAAAAAGAATATCACCCGAGACGAAGTCGAGGGTGATATTCTTTATCCAGAATGTGATATTTTTTCAAGAGTGTGGTCATCTACCATAACACACTCAACTAAAGGCAGTATGTTTTTTCATTAAACTGAATGCCATTAGTAAAGAAGACTTTGAATTTTTATTGGAGTCAGTTAACCAATGGGACACACTATGTACATATCACTACCTAAATAAAACAACAACTACTATCATTTCAACAAGTGATATTTTCATTAACAATAACAGGAAAAAAATGTCAACAATAAATATATAGATAAATGATAACAAAAAACAAACGTTCATTTGAACAATAACAACAAGAAAAAACAAAGATGGGTAAAGAATCTAGATATTGCTAATTTTCTATTTCATGTGAAAGTGAATATTCACAGAACAGTTACTGTTAGAAATTAGCGGCATTGTCATAACATTACGGTTTCTTGCTTCTAACAAACTAAAAAACAACAAACTTACCGGAAATGACTAATCGGCAAACCTCGGACGGAGCGGGTGTTATTTTCCGGTTCGGCAAAGTTCGGCTCGGGAGGGTGCTATTGCAGAGGGTGATTTTACGACAGAGGGTGTTATTACGATTTGATACCTACACCAAGAAAAGCTATTGAGGAATGTCAAATGCCTATTATCCAATGAAATTGATAGATTTTTGCATGAAGTATAATAATCTATAATTATGACAGTGACATAATAAAGCAACAGTTTATTTCACCTCATTTATTATTACAAAAAATAACCCAATTGCAGGATAAAAAGCAATGTCATCACTGGAGCTCGACATGATTGTTTTCGAACAGCAAATGTGCAGCACAGTGCAATATGATACACAAGTGATAATCATGTGGCCTGTTTTAGACCAATATAATTGAGAATAACAACACTTATGTAACGATAAATATTAATAATTTTTGACAATTATCAGGATGAAAAAACATCAGAAATATTAGGTAGCAATCGCGATATGCAGATACTAGGTAGCAATCGCGATATACAGATACTGGGTAGTAATCGAGATACATAGTTTCTAGGTAGCAATCGAGATACATAGTTACTAGGTACCAATCGCGATACACAGATACGAGGTAGCAATCGCGATACACAGAAATAGATATCAGTTGTCATACGCAAATACCAGATAATCATTACCACACCAATATTAGGGTTAGGGTTATGGTATTTTAACATCACTTTCAACAATATTTCAGTTATATCGTGGTCACCAGTTTTATTGGTGGATGATATCAGTGTAACTGGAGAAAACCACCGACCTGATGCCAATCACTGACAAACTTTATTACATAATGTTGTACTGAGTACACTTCGCCACGTTAGTAGTGAGAAACACTGATAACACAGGTAGTTGTAAATTCAACTACCATAAAATTACGACACGACGGTTCCCATCACTATTAAGTAACAATCAATCATTAATGATGGTATAGGATGGTACATATATGTGGTGATAAAAACTTAGTTAATATCTTGCTATAATACTAAAGAATTTGTTCAGCTATTCGGAATATTAAAATATTTTTGTACTCGATAATCTAGAATCCATTTGATTTTTGATTTTTGGTGCTTTAACGCCATTTTCAGCAATATTTCAGCTATATCATGGCGACCAGTTTTAATGGTGGAAGAAGCCAGAGTACACGGAGAGAACCATCGACCATGGGGAAGTAACTGGTAAGCTTTATCACTTGTGGCTGCGAGTCGAGTGCACCTTTTCTGTAAATTACAAAGTCGGGCGCGAACCCACGCTGTATTGGTGATAGGCTTGTATGACTTGTTATGTAATCCAACTACCTAACTCATTGAGCCACCCGGGCCCTTCCAGAATCCAAAAGACAACTTTTATTTCATCACTTACAGCTACATCTAATATCAAACAGGTTTTTTCCATACTTATTCATCAAAAACAAAACAGAAAAACGGCCGATGAATTTCAAATTATTTTGAGCGTACGCTTAGAAGGTAATTTTTAAACGCATTGTGTGCATTAATTAAAACGTAGATATTAAATTTAGTGCGCACGGCGCACTAGATATTTCAGCTTTGATAATGAGATATCTAAGTGTAGATACTTATATATCTAAGTTTAGATAATGAGATATCTAAGTTTAGATAATTAGATATCTAAGCTTAGATAATGAGATATCTAAGTTTAGATAATTAGATATCTAAGTTTAGATAATGAGATATCTAAGCTTAGATAATGAGATATCTAAGTGTATATAATGAGATACCTAAGTGTAGATAATGAGATATCTAAGTGTATATAATGAGATATCTAAGTGAAGATAATTAGATATCTAAGTTTAGATAATGAGATATCTAAGTGTATATAATGAGATATCTAAGTGTAGATAATTAGATATCTAAGTTTAGATAATGAGAAATCTAAGTGTATATAATGTGATATCTAAGTGTAGATAATTAGATATCTAAGTGTAGATAATTAGATATCTAAGTGTAGATAATTAGACATCTAAGTGTAGATAATTAGATATCTAAGTGTAGATAATTAGATATCTAAGTTTAGATAATGAGATATCTAAGTGTATATAATGAGATATCTAAGTGTATATAATGAGATATCTAAGTGTATATAATTAGATATCTAAGCTTAGATAATGAGATATCTAAGTTTAGATAATGAGATATCTAAGTGTAGATAATTAGATAACTAAGTTTAGATAATGAGATATCTAAGTGTATATAATGAGATATCTAAGTGTAAATATTTAGATAACTAAGCTTAGATAATGAGATATCTAAGTGTATATAATGAGATATCTAAGTGTATATAATTAGATATCTAAGTGTAGATAATTAGATATCTAAGCTTAGAAAATGAGATATCTAAGTGTATATAATTAGATATCTAAGTTTAGATAATGAGATATCTATGTGTATATAATGAGATATCAAACTTGAGATAATTTGATATCTAAGTTTTATTACACTAGTGATGATTAACTTCAGCATGTAATTGCATAATAGTTCCTCTACTAAATTTGAACTTTCATATTCAATATGACCTTTAGCATATGTACTTTAAAACGCACCTGCTCTCAAATGTACTTTTTTCCTTTTTGTTGGACATCACGTCATATGTTTATTTTTATGTAACTTTGATTTATGTTGAGTATTATGATGTGTATCCGGAATTCTCATTCCATTTGTAACTCAAGCATGTATTTTTACCGTAAATGATAAATTATATGAGTTTGTCGAATTTTGCAAATGCATAATCTTTTCATTTTGTTTTAGCAATAGTTATATTTAATTTTATTTTCTTTTTATCTTTCTTCTTTGCTTATTTGGTTGTTTTTAAACAAGAACATTTATTTAAATTACAAGTATTTGGCATAAAATGCACATGTACACGCTAGCGCATTGTCTACCTAAATTAATAATGCAATACAATAAACCTGATGTGGTTATCCATCTATATCTGTCGACGTCTAGCCCATGAATAATTTAAACATATTAAATTAATACATTATCATAAATGTTACATATTGCCCTATATTATGCAGTGTTTACAACATGTATGACATTAGACGAACAGTAATAGTTGCATATATGAATTTACATTATTTGTTTCTTGGGTTCAAATCGTTGTTTAAGGAGATTAACCTATTCACAATTTATCTGATGAGTGGAGTGAAGTAGGTCGAGATAGTTATTCAAAAACAGCTCAAATTGAACAAATTTACACTTTTATGTGGTTGCTGTCTGGCACCTATCTGACATTTCACCTATGAGCGTCTGAGTAAATGTAGACGTTAGTGAAATTAAGAAAATATTATTGCTTGCAATTTTACATTGTTTAAACCAATATTTATTACAAGAAAATGTTGAAGACATCAAAGGGGTAATTGGACCTTGTAATCCGAAGAAAGAGCAATACAATGGTTTGAAGAAAAACAAGAACCCACAAAGTTCTTCAAATGACTTTAACATTGAACAAGACGAACTCCTCTAACAACCATGATTTAATTCAGGAGTTACGGAAGAGTGAGCAGTCCCTGTTCCACCAGTAGCACCCGCCGGGTTACTTACGTTGAAATTGCTGTTGATGAAAGTACAAAAATACTATTATTTGCAATTTTACTGGTTAAAACAAGTAAGCACAATACATAATGAAAGATTGACCAATTTTTGCCAATACACTTTTGACTATACTGTTTAAGCCTTTTGGTTTACTGGTTAATTAAGTTTTAGCTTTCCAATCTTTTAACAGAACGTCCCCGATGAAGGTTATTCCAATAACTCTTCGTGTGCAGTAAATTATATATCTACGGTTCCCATCACTAAAATTGTATTTAAATTTCGTATTGTAAGTACGTCAGTTATTATTCGTCGGAGAAAATACCAGCAATTGTAAAAATATAATGACACTTTTATCGTAAAATAACTGTTTTAATATAATGTAAACGATACGATTTATTGCGTCTGATCACACCACTTCCTGGTTTTACATTCCCTAGTGAAAGGTCGAGACATGTTGTATGCATTTTATTAAACGTTTTATCATCATTGATCTCCATTCATTCCGTGATTAGATTAATAGAAAATATAACATCATATGATAGTGCTAGACGATTTTAAGTCTGATTGGCATCCATCTAAGTCGCCATTGAACTAATCCCTAATATCAATCTGCTATTTTTACTAATTGTGTACTAAATAAAGATTGTATATATGGAATACAAGTACATGAAAGAGTGCATATGTAAAACCAATAACCTTTCTTCAAGTGATTGATTGGGTATCGGTGTCGGTTGCTAGGGCTCAACTCTCAGAGCTCCCCAGCATATCCGATGGTGCTGGACAAGGGATGAACTCCATGAAGGGGATTGCCAGATAATAATACAGAGAACCTGACTGTTAGTGCAGTGCTTGGATGGTATCATGCTTCCTGTATGTTGAAAAACTATTTTGTATATTTCGAAGATAAGAGCAGTGCATTGTATTTGCTACAAAAGACTAAATGCTTTGTGCTTATGCAATTCTCCATGCTTTCCCAGTGGCAGTCGGTAGTCGTTGTCAAATCCTTGTCTCGACGCATTCCTGTATAGTTTTTAGAAATTGTTGAACATGTTCTCGTTCTGAAAATGTAAGAAATAGTTGAAGTTTTACGTCAATCCATCCATCCAACCATCCATCCATCCAGCCAGCCATCCATCCATCCATCCATCCATCCATCCATCAATCAATTGCTTGTTGCTAATGTCAAATAAGCATCATTATCTGATTTCGTGTAATATTAATGACGAGCATATAAATGGCAAAATGAAGCAAATGTGACACTGAGTTGGTCCAATATGAAATATTAGAATCGCCTCGTGAATAAGGGAAATAAACCGTGTTTTAAACAGGGAACCAACAACTGCCCATAATACACTGTTGCTATTAGGACGTAATGTAAGCTATTAATTTGCGCAAAAGGAGCGTGACATTCTGCAAACACGATGCTTTCGTTGCTCGCTTGGTTCGCCTAGACCACATGCGGACGCCCCTTTAAAAGAAGTTGAACCCTACAGTGGAAAACTATATTCTGTTTTGTTTTGTCCCAGCTACGTTTATATCATTTGGCTTTCCTAATATTGTTATTTGTGCAAGATGAAGTTTATTCCAGAACACGCAGTAAATTAGATATTTTTGTCTTTTTAATACAGCGGGTTTTCATCGTAATTTGAGTAATGCGGATATAAATTTGTTTGGTTGCAAATTAGATTAATGAAATAGAGAACAAAGCATGATTTAAAATGATAATAAATATTTACAAGCAATAATACATCATGTATAACTATACTCCTTTAATCACAAGAACCGTGTTGATGATATATTGTTTGGTTTTGTATATATCTTCCCTTTAATGGACAAATTAACTATGACCTTGTACTACGCGTTCCTTCATTACAGATAAATCACTGTAATACAATCAATTATATTATACTGTTGTACCACTTCATGTACTCTTATCAAAGAAACATTAACTAAGAAAGAAACTGTAAACAACCCAATAAAGGATAAGCGGAAACAACTTCCTGGTTCTGGAGTGGTATTGAATTATATAAAAGGATGATAAACAGAGAATAAAATCAATGTTCTGTAAAGTACATGGCGTAATGTCACAATAACCAGAATACACTTACCTCTGCTGGTGAACTATTGATATAAATAAGGGTAATAACAAAATTACCGAGCAATCTTACAAAGGGAAAGTCAAAACTCATAAGTATATAAACAGACAAAATCAGTCAACAACCAGTAATCAAGAAAGGACAATCCAAAGACAATGGCAACATTGGGTACACAGGACACATGTCGAAGACTAACAAAACAATCAATAAGGAAAACAGAAAACTAAAAAGATGAGCAACACGGACCTCACCAAAATTATTATTATGTTATCTATTTATACTTTTGTATATAAATTAATCTGGTTTTTTTTTTAATCAAAATTGCATAGCATGCATTCCAAGCAAATCAGATAAAGCGTTGACGAGGTAGAACGTCTGACGAAGAAGAGTTTGAAGATACCAAAGATGTAATCAGAATCCGTATTTCGAAGAAGAACAGACAACACTATGGCCAAAAGAAAAAGTACAAAAGGACAAACAACGATTTGCAAAACATACATATAAAACTAAAGATCGAATAACACGAACCCCATTAAAAACTCAGGTGCTCCGGAAGAGTGAGAAATTCCTGCTCCTCTAGTTACAAACCCGGTGATGAGGAAAGGACCAGGAAGTGTTTACGACAAGTGGAACATATCCATGGTCATTTGTGACACATATATTCCATAACGGTCAACCAAGTAATGGTGGTATCAGCAACATCTACGCAGTCGATTAAAATATGCTTCTGTCCCTAATTGGAATTACCAAGAATACATTCCAGTCGTTCCTCATTATTTGATAAATAACAATGTGTAGATCTACCATGACTTACACGACATCTGGTCAAGACCATCTGGTCCTAGCAATGTTGACCGTAGGAACAAAGAGTCTCTTGCCAACTAAGGAATGTATTTCGTGTAATTTGTTAATAATTTGCTGATCTCAATTATCCTGTAAGCGTTTTATAATATATTTTATTATAAAAGGCTTAAAATCAGTTTATGGAATAGAACAATAGAACAATTGGACTTTGGGCTATCCAATGCCATTGATACCTGTATGACTAGGGATTCGTGTGAAAATGAACTGTTTACCGATAGTAACAAGGCTTTTTATAAATTTCAATTATCTTATGAATAAAATGGCTTTTGACTTTGCAACTCCCAATTGCCATCTTTCATCAGAAGAGGCAATTAAGTTTATAGCAGAGAAGAATTGCACTAGCTTCTACACTGAAAATTGAATTGATAGATGATAATTGCAGAGTATTCTTCGATCAAATTCTAATAAAATGTTGTTGAATTAGAAAACAGTTTGATTCAGATATTTTGTACTGTCCAAGGTCAAGATTAACTTGACTTTAACCTTGGAGAGTTTTCTAGAATAACAACATGAGCTATGTCATCTACATTGATACCACAATTTTCAATGTGTACTTTTATTCGAAGGCCATACGATTGAATGGTATTGGGTTGTTTTTCATAAACATTTTCATACTAATCATTAAAAACACAGTCTTATACAGAATTTGAAGGTTAAGCCTTTAATTGAGTTGCATACAGCAAACCAAGTTTGTTACACCTGTTTTCCAATAAAGGCTCGTTTGCATCAACATATCAGCTCTGAACTGGATACGTCATGAACGCTCCAAGAAAGAGCTGCAATCCTTCATGATGAATTGTATCAAGCATTTCAATGTAAGGTTGACATGCCGATTCCTAAATATAATAACATTTTGATCGAATTAACAATCTTTTTAAATTTAACAAAGACGTGTTATCCGCACCCCAGTCGTTTTTCCGGAGACTTATTTTTGCTCAATGTAATATAAGGTTGAAAGGTAGGTCTACTATCAATAATAAACCCAAAACAATTATTTTCTGTAACAACAGAAGAAGTAAACAATTTTAAATCCGGGTCTGGGCGGAGTTTTCTTTTGTCATTTTTTTTAACTTTAATTCCATCCTACATGGACCTTTCTTTTTATATTTTGCTTGGACATAGCTGTAATTGCCGTTCAATAATGCTCATATAATTACCCCGTAAACATATTAATAAGATATTATATGAAATGAAACTCTCGATGTCATGATTTAAAACTTAATACTAAATAATGTAACAGAAAGGATGTTTGAGGGGTCCAATTTCTTGTTCATGAATGTCTGATAACTTAAGATTGGCTCTAGCCTTATATTCCCTTGATGATAAAATATTGAAATAAATGTATGTAGATTCCTTTTCTACACCATATCAAGGGGTCTTTCAAAATGCCACAATTCCAAGTTTTGGAAAGTATAGATAAACAATATAGGAAATCATAGCATCAGTCATAATGGACAGTCAAAACAGGAAAACATAAGTCATAATAGACAGTCAATACAGGAATGTATAGCATCAGTCATAATAGACCGTCAATACAGGAAAACATCAGTCTTAAGAGACAGTCAATACAGGAATGCATAGCATCAGTCAAAAAGACAGCCACTACAGGAAAACATCAGTCATTACAGACAACGAATACAAGAAAGTATAGCATTAGTCATAATAGACAGTCAATACAACATAGCAGAGCATCAGTCATAATAGACAGTCAATACAGGAATGTATAGCATCAGTCATAATAGACAGTCAATACAGGAAAACATAGCATCAGTCATAATAGACAGTCAATACAGGAACGTATAACATAAGTCATAATAGACAATCAATACAGGAAAGTATAACATAAGTCATAATAGACAGTCAATACAGGAAAACATAGCACCAGTCATAATAGACTGTCAATACAGGAAAACATAGCATCAGTCATAATAGACAGTCAATACAGGAAAACATAGCATCAGTCATAATAGACAGTCAATACAGGAAAGAATGGCATAAGTCATAATAGACAGTAAATACAGGAAAGAATAGCATCAATCATAATAGACAGTCAATACAAGAAAGTATAGCATCAGTCATAATAGACAGTCAATACAGGAAAGCATAGCGTCAGTCATAGACAGCCACTACAGGAAAACATCAGTCATAACAGACAACGAATACAAGAAAGCATACCATCAGTCATAATAGACAGTACATACAGGAAAGTATGGCATCAGTTATAATAGACAGTCAGTACAGGAAAACATAGCATCAGTCATAATAGACAGTCATTACAGGAAAGAATAGCATCAGTTATAATAGAGAGTCAATACAAGAAAGCATAGCATCAGTCATAATAGACAGTCAATGCAGGAAAGCATAGCATCAGCTATAATAGAGAGTCAATACAAGAAAGCATAGCATCAGTCATAATAGACAGTCAATGCAGGAAAGCATAGCATCAGTTATAATAGAGAGTCAATACAGGAAAACATAGCATCAGTCATAATAGACAGTCAGTACAGGAACGTATAGCAGGAGTCATGATAGACAGTCAATACAGGAAAATTATAACATAAGTCATAATAGACAGTCAATACAGGAAAGCATAGCATCAGTCATAATAGACAGTCAATGCAAGAAAGTATAGCATCAGTCATAATAGACAGTAAGTACAGGAAAGTATAGCATCAGTCATAATAGACTGTCAATACAGGAACGCATAACATAAGTCATAATAGACAGTCAATACAGGAAAGTATAGCATCAGTCATAATAGACTGTCAATACAGGAACGTATAACATAAGTCATAATAGACAGTAAGTACAGAAAAGTATAGCATCAGTCATAATAGACTGTCAATACAGGAAAGCATAGCATCAGTCATAATAGACAGTCAATGCAGGAAAGCATAGCATCAGTCATAATAGACAGTCAATACAGGAAAATTATAGCTTCAGACACGAAAAACACATCAATATAAAAATAAACACATAAACATAAACAATTGATTGTATCAATAGAGTCGAACAAATATATAAAGTAACGGTACTCTAATCTTGATTGTTGAAATTCAAAACTAACATGTTAAATGGCTAATTGTTTTAAATTATTGTTTTGTAATTTTTGAAATCATACTTATCTATTTCTGTATCAGGAAGTAGGTGCACAATCTCTAATTGTACAACAAACAAAGGACACTGTGCATTTAACTTTGTTGTTGTTTTATTGCTTGTTAACAATAGTCAATAGTTTATAAACATAACGTTCGATAAATAACTACATTGTATATGCATTTTTCTATAGTTGCTTTGTATATTTGCATACAGGACTGGGCTTCACAAACCTCAATTAAATTTAAATCCCAATTATACCTTAAGTGTAAATTAATTTTTTCATGTACATTTCAAGTAATTTAAAGTGTCAATTAAGTTTTAATTGACACACGAATTTAAATAACGTTTGAGCAACCCAGTTCAGCTCATATCCTTGAAACTAAAGTATGAAACGTTATCACACACTCCAAAATCTCAATTTAATTTGACTGAGTTAGTGATGTTTTAGTGGGGTTCGTGTTGCTAAATGTTTATTTTTTGTGTGTAGTGCTTTGTAAACAATTTCGTCTTTATTTTTATTTTGAACATTGTATGGTCTGTCCTACGACTTACAGTTTCTAGCTACACCTTTGTTATATTCATATGTTTTCTATTTTTTTTTAGGGTGACTATGTGGATGAAATATGGACAAAAATGGCTATAAACAACAATTACTATTTGTAGTTGGTTCATCGTTGAAGACCTTACTCCGACTGTGAAATGTAGAACACCACTGATAACAACAAAACCACTTTCCTGTTACCTTAGATGGTGTCTTAATTGTAATAATTATTTGATAGTGTATCATGTTCATTTACATTCATATCCTTTCTTACTAATATATGACACAGTTTGTAATTAGGTACTTATAGAAGGTCAGCTCATTTGTCATGCATTCAGGTCTACTCGCTTTAATCTACTGGTCGTCACTGTATAAGGTTTTAGCTGTAAATGGCCTAAGAAATACATGCATGTCATTCCATTCTAAATAAAACACCCACATTCTGGCGATATCGTCACAGTTTTATGAGTGCGCAAGGCACGATTACAGAAAAATTAAGACAAATGTAAAGGTCTGTTGAGACTGGGTTCTGATTTACATATGTGTTACTATATTTGGTTTATAGATATATGCATATGTACTTTAGGCTGCACCTCATATCAACTAGTGGAACAGTAACTGTTTACCCTTCCAGAGCACCTGAGTTCAACCCGGTTTGTTTTAAGTGGGGATCTTTTTACTCGATCTTTATTCTTATATGTATGTTTTGCAGATCGTTGTTTGTCCTTTTGTACTTTTACTTTTGGCCATCGTGTTGTATGTTCTTCCTCGATTTACGGATTCTGATTGCACCTTTGGTATCTTCAAACTCTTCTAACAATCAAGTGAAATGTTGACAGAATTATGAAATAATAAGCTCATTCTAATTATTACATTTATCATAAACTATTTTGGTCATCTGTATGCATTGACAATTGTTCATTCGGAAGGAAGTCACTTAGTGACCCAGATAAGTCATTCGGAGGAAGGTCTAATACGTCACTTATTACACTATTGTCAATATTCAATGATCTAGGTAAATTCGTTTCGGTCACTCCATCGTCTGGCGGTGGGAGTAAGATAGAGCATGAGTTTATTGACACTGACCTTAGACTATTCCTATCATTGTTCGATCTATTAAAACGACTAGCTTGCTCATGCTGTTCAGGACAAGAGTTTTCTGACAAATTATTATTAGATTCCAACTGTTCTTCATTGGCCATTGCAGACTCTCCCGTTTCGTTTACCAAGTAGACGTTTTTAATATTAGTTTTTGGCATATATTTTTTGTTTATGTTGAGTTTTTCGTCATCATAATTTAAGTTATTTATATTGATGTTACCCATCGGTCTTTCATATCCTAAATTATTTTGACGGAATGATCCTAACTGATGAAGTTGAATGTCCGTACATCCAGATGATATGTCTAAGCTACTTCCGGTGTTTCCATAAATTTTGATTACACGCTGGATGCTAGACAAAACTAACCAAACGTTTATGACAGAAAAAAATATAATGCTAAGAAAAAATAAGGTTAAAGCTGTATAATGCATTACGAAAGGTGTCTCGTGAAACATTCCCATAATTAAAAATATAACGGGAATAACTGCCCGAAATACTATAGTAATGGCGCAACTTGCAATCGACATCTTTTTGTAAATACCCGTTTTGTGTCGTCCCACAGTTTTCATCACTTTTGTCATTTCTACTGTAATTGTATTAATTTCAGTCAGTATTCCCAGAATGCCTAGCAACCTGTTTTGTTGATAGGCTAACATTACACAGTAGCAGACGAGAGTCACCGCGTGGTGAACCATGTCTGTTCGGAACTTTTGCTTCTCAATGTGTGAATAGAGAAATGCATCTTGAAATATCAAATATATGTAGCGTCCCACGTTTATCGCTAATACCATTTGAATAAATGTCGATTCTCTTGAATTTAACTTGTCGCTGAATGGAACAAGTATAATGTTTGTGGAACAGATACAAATGACAGCCAGTAGAGACAACAACAATACTGTAACCTGCTCTGTGACCCTGAAAATATAAAAACAAATATTGAAGCTCACTTTCACGATCAAATTAAAAAGGGCAATAAGGTTAATAATATTTGATAAAAACACCAATTGTGAACGTGTATCAATAAAATGAAAGTATGACCAAACAAAAAGGATCCTTTATTGAGATGCCATTAGACCAGGGACAGAAAACTCAGAATATTACTATTATATGTAAAATATATTTATAATTATATTGATTCTTGCTTGAACTGACCCTTTATTTATTTGTTTTTGCTTGTCACCATATTGTTGGATTAATAACAATAACGCGTTGAATTTGTCCAACAACAAATATCGACAATGAATAGCGATGTAATCTGAAGTCTGGTGATTTGTAGGAATTGTCTTCCATTATTTCAATCTACATTCATGGCCTGTATAGATCCCGACGTGTAATAATACAAGGAGATAACAATACAATCGGCAAACGATTGCATATTTCATCTGTCGCTCAATTTATCTTCTTTATACTTTCCTAACGCTTTGAGTTCGAATTCCGACCAGGCGAGGTGTACTCTATGCAACATTATGTGATAAAGTTTGTCAATCAATTGCAGCGGGTACTCCGGTAATTTCCACCAATAAAACTGATCGCCACGATATAGCTGAAATATTGTTGAAAGTGGCGTTAAACACCATAATCCACACACCCACTCTCTTTATATTATCTCCTGTATCACTTGTAGAAATAGGATATCGGGATCCGAACCCTTGTCAGTGTTGTAAGGCTTGTGGTCGGAGATCAACGATCTTAATTGCTCGGCTATTGCTGGTGTCTAACGCAACTTTGAACAGTAATTCCATTATATCGAGGCAGTTTGAGAAGGAAACTGAAGTATCCAGAGAAAACCGTTGACCTGCCGCATATCACTGACATATAGTGGAATCGAGTACATCCAACCATTGGCGGGATTTAAACTCGATGATAATAGACACTGATTTCATAGGAACCATACAATTTTCAGCGTCTCTTGTGTATATAATTATTTACAATGTAACGCCAATGAAAAATGGCTTTTGTTATATTAGTACATAGAAATGACAATATCAAATTAAAAAAAAAAATATATAACAAAATTACTAGATGTAATATTGGTGTAACAAATAACATGATTGGCATAATACGTTCCTTTCATTAGATTAGTAGCTATGGTATAGCGTCACTCAACACTTAGTATAATTGCTTGGTCTAGATTTAACTACTTCCTGGTGAAGAATCGTGATAATAGAGTGGGAATAAAAACAGATATCTATAATGAGTACACTTCTTAGTTAAGGATAAGATGACATTTTGTGGTTGTTGTATACAAACATGCTCACATTGGAGGGTTTTAGTCGACAAGGAATATTTCTTTATCCCATGGTCCACTTATTAATATTTCTTTATCCCATGGTCCACTTATTAATATTTCTTTATCCCATGGTCCACTTATTAATATTTCTTTATCCCATGGTCCACTTATTAATATTTCTTTATCCCATGGTCCACTTATTAATATTTCTTTATCCCATGGTCCACTTATTAATATTTCTTTATCCCATGGTCCACTTATTAATATTTCTTTATCCCATGGTCCACTTATTAATATTTCTTTATCCCATGGTCCACTTATTAATATTTCTTTATCCCATGGTCCACTTATTAATATTTCTTTATCCCATGGTCCACTTATTAATATTTCTTTATCCCATGGTCCACTTATTAATATTTCTTTATCCCATGGTCCACTTATTAATATTTCTTTATCCCATGGTCCACTTATTAATATTTCTTTATCCCATGGTCCACTTATTAATATTTCTTTATCCCATGGTCCACTTATTAATATTTGCTAAACGCATGGTCGTCACTAAATTCGTTATCTATATTTTTTTGATATATTTTTAAGAACGTGAAGTTGGTTATCACAGCTTTGAGATTGTCAAACACGAATTGTGTTCAAAGATGGAGAATAATAACTTTAAATAATTGTATTGCATTTAACCGGGTATTTAATTAAATTAATGACAAATTCATGAATATAGTTTAAAATAACTAGTAATCCATCATGTCGTAAACACTTCCTGGTTCTTTCTTCACTCATGACTTATTACCGGGTGTGTAACTAGAGAAACAGGACGAGTGCCACTATTGGTGCAGGAATTGCCTATACTTCCGGACCACCCGAGTTTACCACCGGTTTTAGTAGAGTTCGTGTTACTCGATCTTTAGTTTTATGTGTATGTTTTAAAGATCGTTGTTTGTCCATTTGTCCTTTTTCTTTTGGTCATTGTGTCATCTGTTCTTCTTCGATTTACGAATTATGATTACCTCTATAGTACCTTCAATCTCTTCTTAAAAGAGAATAATAATCTAGTAATTTTTAAATAAATGTAAGTAATGGCATCAGACATATTTCTATTTGTGCATAATTTAATTGTGACAGGGGACGCATTGCGCCCTGATACATCATTACACGGTGGAGAACCCGGGCATATTAAAATTTAAAATAAAACAGCAAGCAGACACTAATCACTTTATAATTGAAGAGATATGAAATATTTGGTTGCAAAATATTTTCCAAAAACCTTCAGAAATCAACATTTGAAATCGCTAAGAAAAAACTATTTATACTATATACCACATGTACCAACAGTTCATTATATGCATTTTTGTTTTCATTATGTCCCTATGACCGTAGCCGACATTGGCTATCCTGTTTAGGCCCTTTGGTTTTATTGCTCCCAAAACTTTAAATTATTCGGCTTTCCAATATTTCGATTTTGAGCGTACCTAAATTTGATAACATACGTTTTTAGTAAACTTGTTTGACCAGTTTGTCTATCTTTCTCAAGATTATTCCATGTCATATCCAGAAATTCGGTCAATTGGATGTTTGGTACTTCAGCGTACCGTAATATTTAGGAAATAAATCATGGCAGCCAGAATATATGTTGAGCTTTAACATGGATTAGCAGATATTAGTATTTTATCCCGAGCCAGAGGCGAGGGATTTTTACTAATATCCGTCAACCCATATTAAAACTCAAAACACATTCTGGCTTCCATGATTTATTTCGATTCTGATATGTCTAAGAGTACAAATACGGTAGTATACTTTGATTGGAAGACGGTAATTTATATTTACGCTTGCGGAAAATGTCGCACATAATTTATACTGCCAATGGAAAAGTCAGTCACATTCACCGGCGCATGTGCGAATGAGATTATACCATCGATAAATCGCTCGTTTGTCTACAAAGCAAAAGAAGGAAGTCATGTTAGAATATTATGTAAATCCATTCTTCAGAACTAGAACCGAACACCAATCAGATGAATGTGCATCTTTTTTGTTCCAATTTAATTACGAAATTAATCACGACAAAAACGTCAATATGGGAATGTTCTGTAACTTTGTGCACTGTAGAATAGCAAAAATAGACAAGGAAATGGATTTCAATTAAGAAAACTTCCTTGTACGTGAATGCCTTAATACCAATGAATAAAAATACAGTATAATTTCCTGCAGCAAAGGACAGGCAATTATAAGAGGCAAGCCGCACGTATTGCTATATGGGTTATGTCTAAATGTTAGATTTTCATATTCTAGCAGCAATAAAACAAAACGCATCAGCTATGATGTTTGCGTTTTAAATAACTAATAAGCTGTCAACATCGCGATTAATATTTAATTACAGTCAAACCTGCCTTAAAGGCCAGCTCTATATAACAAAGCATTATCTATAAAGGGCAGTCTCATATTGCCCATTAATGAATAGGGCATATGATATTAGCCTCTATGAAGGGCTCGTTTTTAGGTTCCCTTGAGTGCCCTTTATATACAGGTTTGAATGTATATCTATCTATTTATCAGTCTTTCGTTCAGTTAAAGACAAAACGGAAGAAGTTGCGCATTGATATTTTTGACTACGTTTACAATTTTAGTTTTCCGTTTTCCAGCTGTTTGTAATGATAAAATTGATGTTTCTCTTGCATACATGATTGTCATATTGTCATTGCTGCTTGTTGTAGGGCCCAGTCCAATCATTCAGATTTTCTGGGCAAGTATGGTGGTTAGCAGATACATATTATTTTCTGCCAGGAGTTAAATCACAGCTGACTACATCTATGATCTTTTTATAAAGTAAATATGTTGATAACAGATTTTGATGTTTATCTAGCCTCATGAATAATTTCCGCTTCAAACTTTTGAGCCGGATGAAAAAAATCGGACATCATAAGGCATGTGTTCCTATAGAGAAAGCGTGATATGGAAATCCTCCCGGAGCATTGATCTTCTTCTATGATTTATGTTTTGTTTTGTTTTGGTTTCGTGTCTCGGTTTGATTAACATTGACGCGACGGGTGTTACTAGTGTAACAGGAACTGCCTACCCTTCCGGAGCACATGAGTTCACCACTGGTTTTTAGTGGAGGTCGTGTTGGTCAATCTTTAGTTTTTTTGCAGATAATTGTTTGTCCTGTTGTCATGTTTATTTTGTTCATTGTTTTGTCAGTCCTTCTTGGAATGTCGTCTTCTGATTTCCCTTTTGGTATCTTGTTTGATCCGTTGTCTTTTTTCGTTTGTACATTGTATTGTCTGTCCTTCTTCGATTTACCGCTTCTGATCTCCCTTTGACATCTTCAAACCTTTCTTAAAACCATGAAACCCCGAGAACGGTGAGAGATAGTGATTGCTAATATTCTTAATGGCATTTGCCCTTTACAAGAATAAGGTCACATTTCATTTACTGAATTGTGGGTATTCGTTGGAACTGTATAATTTTATGTTTGACAATTGAACATATATATGGTTAATGTTACGGATGCTAAAGCCGCGTTAACATATATTTCAGTCTTTACAAATGTATATCGTGAGTGAGCTTTATTGGTAGGCGAAACCAAAATGACTACTTAATTGCCACAAGCCACTGTCACATTTATTCACATAATGTTGGATCACGTGCATGAATCGAACTCATAACTTTTGATATGGGCATATATTCCACAGGGAGAGTTAAAATTAAACAGCATTGCAATCACACGACCATGACAGCCCCTTGAACACTTTGGAGTATTAATACTGTAGATCAATATATCAAGTAATATGTTTACTCCTGTCATTGATCAAATGAAACTTGTTGAATATATTATAAAAAATATCTACATAATCCAAAAGTGATACAACTCGTGATGATACATAATATATTATAATTTGCATTGAAATGTAAACTATAGAAAATTACATATAATCTATTTATTATACACCTAACAAACTTTCTAAAAAAAATAACGAATATTCTATTTCTATAAAATAAGGTCTTCTAGGATTTTTTTTCACAAATATTTTCGAATTTACGTAATTTTTTTAAGCTTTTCCATGCTTTCAGAAATATATGTACAAGTAATAGTAAAAATAGCAATGGCAACGAAAATTCCAATTAGCTTACCTATAGCTAATTAAATTAATACATTAAATATACCCAAGTTAAAATTGCTCTCAAACGATGCAGTTTTTACCGTTTTTTCCCCCCCATATATCGGAAGTTATGTGGAATTGTTAACTATGGCTAGGAAAATTCGAATATATGTGGTAGAAATCGGTATCTTTTCCAGACATCTTACTAAGTAATTTCCGCTACAGAAATAGACCATGTATGATTGTTGTACCACGCAAATGTAGAAAATGTAGGCTAAGTCGATATTTTAAAATGAAAACTCAAAATAAACGTTTTCCGTGACAGAAACACCCCCTCCCCCCATAGATGTGAAAATGTCCGTGCAAGAGTTGGAACCTAACGAAATTGACGTATATGACGTAGCAAAGACTTCAATTATGATTAGTTCAGCGTTAATATGAGACATATATACAGTAAATTAATAAAAATGTTACCATGTTTGCGATTTGCTTGACAAGATCTATATTTTAGAGGAAATTGCGTGTCAATTAGTTTGATAGGCTTCCCATGGCACAATTTATTTCAGCTCATAAATGGTTCAACATGACAACTTGACATGTAAATGTAGATGTGGTGTTGCACGATTAAAAATAGAAAATAGAAGTTATGGAGGTTTTTTAATTGAAAATAGAATTTGTTTTAAGAAGAGTTTGAAGATATCAAAGAGGTAATAAGAATCCATAAATAGAAGGACAGACAACACCATGGCCAAATGAAAAGGAACAAAAGGACAAAAAACGATCTACAAAACATACACATAAATCTAAAGACCGAGCAACGCGAACCCCACTTAAAACCGGGGGTGAACTCAGGTGCTCCGGAAGGGTTAACAGTTCCTGGTCCACTAGTGGCACCCGTCGTGTAAATCTAGCTACACACCTGGTGTCAAAAAGTCACATAATAATTGTATTGAAGACGAAAAAAACATGTCGTATTGAATTGTTCAGTATATGAAGATTTACGTCATTATTTATTTAACCATGATTGCTTGTATAATAATAATTTTATGCACTTGTCTGATGCCGATCAATTTATATCTTTATTTACTAATGAGAATAATGCCGAAATCTGCTATGAGATTTTAATGAAAAGAAAACGTATTTTATATCGATAATTTTACATATGTACATATTATTGTTTATAGTTTATAAATACCATTGGCCTCTCGTAACTCTTGTCCGAGTGGCCTTTGTATGTTTTACTGTGCTTTTAATAAAGTGTATGTCTTGTCTTGTTTTCTAAAATTAACACTTCACCAATTAATTGGATTAAGTCTAATGGCCGCATTTTAATCCGTAGATAGTCGCCATCTTGATTTGACCAATCTCATTTACGGTAGAAACAACAGTTACACGTTTTATTTTCTTTCAACATATTTTTTTTTATGTTGTCATAACATTCAAATAACAATAAAAATGTGTACAAAAAATAGCATATGACACATCATATTGTACTAACTTCTTCCCACATTTGTGTTTACGTGGTCATCATCAATAGACTTAAAAACCAATCTTCAAAATGTGTTATTGTCGAGATTTATCATGTTGTATTTGGCTCAGCTATGCAATATGCAATGATGGATTCTCTTGAAAATCGATTTAGATTGTCCGTTGTCATTAATATTACGTTTTATATTTGATTTCAAGATCGCAGAAAATGTAACCATACATATTCTCCGATTGATTTCCTAGGATCTATACTTCCGGGTTCGTGAACCTCACGATAGCTGAAGATTATATTACATCACGATATAATATTGAAATGTCTATTTTAAGAATTAAGGGAGAACACCTGTAGATACATGCGTCATCAGGTGTATTTGTGTATATATATATAATACACGTTATAGGTGGTTTTCAATAAATAATGGGGAAATAATTTCTTTGGAAATCTCACCTTATATGAAATTGTATTTTCCTAAGTAAATGATAAACATTTTTTTGCGAATAAGTAATTATTTCCTGTAAGAGGCGTACCTAATGAAGATTAATCATGAAACATGCCGTGCACACTAAATTGGATATCTACGTTTTTATTAAATTTTTAGAGCTCTAATCTGAAAAGTTTGTAAAAAAAAATCAATTTCGAAACGTTGAACAGAAGGTTCCAAAGTACCAAAATAAAAAAAAATAGAATCGTAATCCAACATCAGCTAAAGCCACTTGCAGATAAATCTTACAGAACCTATTTTGAGACTCAAAATATACTAAAAGAATATATTAGATATATTTAATCAAAAGATTATTACATAATTCTGGTTGTGATTGCTTATACTGGAACGAGTAGAAAAAACGTGATAATCATCGTAATTATAGAGTGATTTATGGCTGAAATCTTCTGTGAAGCAACAATTATGTTTGGTTTGACAAATAGCATTTGCGTCAAATTGGTAGAATTCTGATGGGAACTGATTGTGTTTCCTAGATTGAATATTATGTACATAAGTTTTCACTCATTTTAAATAAGCACTTCCTGCTTATTTGATTAAATATACATAAAAGTTTAAACGAACAAAAATGAATAATGCTTTTACACCGTAAAAGGCGTAAAGGCTTCCGATCATTTACATAAACATTTTCATTTCCATCAACGATCGGATTGGCTATATATGATGTTATTAACAACGTATTCTTCCGTATTTTCATTTAGTATATATATATATTGATATTAAGTAAACAATTTTTATAGCGATTGCCATAGCTATGAACTCGTTAGTTGTGTTGCTACAGTAAATATCACAAGGTTTTGAACTACAAATCTTTTATTGTTATCATTTGGTCAATATCTGTGCTGGTGGACTATTAGTCTCCTAGGGTATCACCCACACAGTAGTCAGCCCCTCAGGCATAAGTAACCTGCTGTCCTTTTTGCGCCCTTTGATTAACATGATCCCAAAGACTTTAATTTATTTGGCTTTCCATTCTTTTGACAATGGGCGTACTTGATGACGTTTTTAATCCAGAATGCATAATGTGCAATAAATTAGATAGGTACGTTTTTATCATTTTCTAAAGATAACATTTGGCCATTTTACTTGGATTAACGCCAACGGAGTTGTTAAATATAAAACATTTGAAATTATATGATGGCAACAGTCTAATTCGATGCAAAAGGAAAATCAGATTTTTTTTTTTTTTTATCTCGTAGCGAGTATTATCTATTCAGATGCTCGAGAAGACTGGTTATGATGGCACAACTATTGTTGCTGCACAATGCAGAAGTATACAACTATCTATAATCATTGATTCTGCGGTGAAATTGTTCAGAATTCAAAAAGTTATTATGTTTCATTCTTATTCTTCTAGACATATAACATCCTTGAAAAGATTATAACATAACAACAGTAGTCATGTTTTTGAGACAAGTTAATTGCAAAAAAAAAAAATGGAATAATTTTGCGTATTTGCAATTATATAATATATAGCCTTATAGGAATATGGTAAAATACTAGAACCAAGTAATGGTAGCAGTCCAAAATATTTTTAATATAATTTCCAATAGCTATATGTGCAAATTTAATTTGACATATCTTCAGTGGCACATGTTTTCAACGAGCCATAGTAGGCAAATCGCCAATAAGCATCACCAGTTTTTACGGCGATTGGGCACGACCATTGGCGATGGATTCAAAGTTACAAGTCGTCTAATAATGTAAGATCTTCTGAATTCTCTATAAACTGAGATTTTTCAGAGGACTTGTTTGTGTGGTTGTGTTTTGATCATAACTGTGACTTGTTGTTTTCCATTTAACATTTTACTCATTCAAAAACAATATACCTAATTAAATTTCCGTAAATAAAAACAATTTAATTAATTTAGTAAACACTTTTGACATTTATTACTTTCGTAGATTAAAACAAAATGCTTACAAAGTGTTTCATCAGATGATACGCAATTATTTTCTCTTATCTTGAACATTAGCTTTATTATTTCATCGTAATTTTGTTTTCAGTGCAATTGCCATTAAATACTTCCGTTAATCAGTCGTACAAATGTAAAATCAATTTATTATCAAAGGTTAGTTACCTCTAAATATAATGTTGTTTATACTTCAGTCAATAGCCTTGACATTATCATAGTCAGAATATCATTTCCGGGATCGAGTTTTCCATAAAATCATGTTTTTGTAAAGATTTGTATTATATAAACATATCAACACTAACTACGCGTGTTTTGTATCCAACTTTTTTAAAGAGTTGTGAAATACTACAGATGTCACTCCTAAAACGTAAAGGGTTCATTGTAAGCAGTTCCTGATCCACCCGTCGTGTTTTTTTCTTGTCTAAATAAACATTAGAGAAACCCGAAGGGGCAATCCGGTGAGTCATGAAACGGAAAAGAAAGGCACATGGGATTGTGACTAGAATTAACACAAAAAATACATTATTCAACTGATCATCTGTGATACAGCCAGGTATTCCGTAACATTTAACCAACTACGCTCAGTATAAGAGCACAGTCTAAATAAGTGGTCTAACTAAAATAGCGAAGGGCCCGGGTGGCTCAATGAGTTAGGTAGTTGGATTACCTAACAACTCATAGAAGCCTATCACCAATACGGCGTGGGTTTGTGCCTGGCTTTGTAAATTACAAAAAAGGGTGCACTCGACTCACAGCCGCAAATGATAGAGCTTACTAGTTGCTTGCCCATGGTCTGGGGTTCTCTCCGGGTACTCCGGCCTCTTCCACCACAAAAACTGGTCGCCATGATATAGCTGAAATATTGCTGAAAGTGGTGTTAAAACACCAAAAATCAAATCATTAAAATAGCGACGTTGGATGAAGGATTATATTATAAACTACTTGATTTGGTATTATTGAATAGATAAGTGGTCTAACTAAAATAGCGAAGGACCCGGGTGGCTCAGTGAGTTAGGTAGTTGGATTACCTAACAACTCATAGAAGCCTATCACCAATACGGCGTGGGTTCACGTCCGGCTTTGTAAATTACAAAAAAGGTGCACTCGACTCAGCCGCAAATGATAAAGCTTACCAGTTGCTTGCCCATGGTCGGTGGTTCTCACCGGGTACTCCGGCTTCTTCCACCACTAAAACTGGTCGTCATGATATAGCTGAAATATTGCTGAAAGTGGTGTTAAAACACCAAAAATCAAATCATTAAAATAGCGACGTTGGATGAAGGATTATATTATAAACTACTTGATTTAGTATTATTGAAAGAAAAACGGAGATTCAGACTTTCAAATGTCTATACTGCCCAAAGGGTTTTGATCTCAAACACCTACATACTGTAACATTTATAAATCGAAGTCATATTTTTATTTAAAAAAACACACTTAAATACTACACAGTTAAGACATTAACAAACGTTGTCTAATCCAATTTATCATATTTGTAGCTGGAAGATATCAAAAGATTAACCAGAAACCAACGCGGAAGGTTTCCGAAAGAAGTTCCAATCGCAGAGTATTGTAATACGAACCAAGCTAGATTGAATGAAGAGACGGAATCGGCCGAGTTGTTACGAGTGATATGATGCAAGATAATAACTAACACTTCAGCCTTTTTGTCAGAGAAATTAAGTCTATAAATTGTATATAATATATCATATGTTATATTGGATTGTAACAGCTTGCTGCTTGACATAATTCGCCATATTTTAAAAGCATCTTTAACCGCATTCAACTCAACACAAATAAATACTTGCTTATAATTCGAGAAATCGATAAATTGTTCCTGGTATGAACATTCATAACGGTTTAAAAGTTTTAAATATAATTGGGCAAGACAATAGGTAATGATGGCACGGTTAACTGACTTGTGTGCATGAAAAGTAATACAATACTGATTTAGCCCCCTTTTGTTATTTTTTGGTTGAATTGTAAATTGTTACCTCATTTATTTAATTCTCATAAAGAATGTTGAATGGTAAAAATACAACAACGAAGCATATTAAACAGTTCTCACCGAGTAAACATTTTTTCAGCCATAACATGTGGCGAGCGGAAACGATTATATTGTGCAAAGTTTATTTTGACGATAGGTTGCACTATATCGGCACACTGAACTGATCGATTGATTTGTGCTTAACGTCAACCTTAGCAGTATTTTAGCTATATCATGGCGTAGTTTTATAGAGCTAGCTTTATATAACTTGACAGGATATACAACGCTAAATCTCAGTTATTAAAGACTTGCTCTAAAATTAGGATGAGAAGCAACGAAAAGTTCCTCATTCTTTTTTTAAAAAACTAAATGTAATCCAGAATTCGACCCCCAGATTATCGTATGTTTAAAGCACACATGTGTGACATGTTTTATGCACCATCCGTTATTAATACATCAACAAAAAGATACATAGCGTCATCCTGTGTCGTCTTATTGTTATATGAGCGACACAAGAGATCGAATCAATGTAGGGAAAACCACCATTTCTATATTAAGACAAAGAAGTTATTGTTAAGTAAATAAACTGTTTACGACAAGTATAAGGTGAATTTCTTTACGGTACATGCCAGGAAAACCCCTAGAAACTTTATAAGTGTAGAAACATAATTAAAATAATGAACCCTCTTCCAAGTAATACAAACACAAATTTAATAATATTTTTCCAAGATCGTGACGGATCCTTGCCGTAATTGCTAATGTTATATAGTTCTATATATGGTTTTACTATGTAAATCAAGTAATTTAAGCATTAAGATGAGTATTCACTTTTATAATAACCACTTAAAAATGTGACCTGATAAGAACATTGACATTATATGAATTTAGAAAAAAAAAAACAAGTAAAAAAATATTATAATTTTTGTCTTGATAAAAATATAAATCAAAGGTTGTGCGGTATGAATGCAAATGTAAGTGAATAAATTAACTCTATTTTTTTCTTGATCAAAGTCTGTGGTACAAAGAGATGAATGGGCTTAACTCCGGAAATATGTACACACTAGATGTGCAGTTTGCTTACGTTTAACTTGCCAATAGTGACATAAATGAAAATTAGAAATCTTTTCAAAATATTTGAGGGCACAAACCCCCCCCCAAAAAAAAACAACAACAACAAACAAACCCCCCCCCCCCCCCAAAAAAAACCCCGATCCAAATATATTAAAGCAAAGACATCACCTTAAACCTGAAATACCCCCACCAGTCCAAACCCCTTAAAGATTTCGTCAATAATTTGCAAAATATAAGACTGCTATAATAGAGGTAGATTGAATAAAACGCGGGCAAAAACGAAACGGTTAATAGTTGACATGAGTATATTAAACAATTACGTCTGAAATGCAATAAATTCTACCCTCCCTCCCCAAGTGAACAAATTTAAATTATACACATGTTATACCTTAAAACATTATATGGTACTTACGACTTTGATAGTTCCTGTGTTTTATTGTGATAACTTTGACAAATATTCGCTATGCAAGTATTATGTTGACAGCGGCATTTAGTCCTTAAGCATTTCTGCAAGCGAGAGCAAACACAATATATTAATACACATGTATTTACAGAAAACGAGATCGCAAGAACTGTATCTGTTGTGATCATGATACCATCCGTGTACTGGACGAGTAAATTAAATACATCCGAAATAATATCAACCATTGAAAACTGTTATATTTTTCTTATTATTTGGTCTCGAATGAACAAATTCGTGATGATAGTAAAATCCATGTTCAAAAAATGTGTATTAACAAATTAAAGCGAAACCACGCTGATATATATGTTATTGTACAGTACAGTATATATACGGAAGAGATTCAAGCGAATCATATCTCGACTGTCGTATTGGATAAAACAAGACACTTCCTGGTTCATTAAATCGATTGATAAAATCCATATTACTAGTGCAATCAGGTTTCTCTCCTTTAATGGAAAAGATTGATGTTGAATGTATAGTCGATTATACACAAAATAAAAAAAAAAACTATATTTTTTTTCTGTTTTTAATTAAGGAGATGATTCTAAAAATAAAAGGATATATAGTATCTTATATCAAAGTGAATAAAGAGAAACATTAATTTAAGCGAGTGGGTTTCTGGTTTCTGAGGTAAACGATTACTATAAATAGAAAACGAACATATCTACGTTTTTTTTATTAAAGAATATTGCTAGTTCCTATTCTAGCCCCTCTTTAGGGGGGCCTCATATAGGTAGATATAAACTCGAGATTTGTCACATGTAAACAATACATACATATATTAATTTTCTATTAACAGCGACATGCGTCCTTTGTGAATGTCTCGTGTCATTTATTTCCATGTCAGGCGCGGATCCAGGATTTTACGTTAGGGGGCGCACTTCTTGGCGAGAGGTCTGGGGACCACCACCTGGTTCCACGCCTGCATGTTGTTATTAAATAATTGATTTAGTTTTTATGCACTATGAATTTCATTTCGAAATGTTACCCGGAACTAGATATCAAAATTCCATGGGGAATCCATTATTGGATTTTTTTTTGTCGATATTGCATTTATGAATTGTGTGTTCATACGTGAGTGTTTGCAAACCCTGACATATTTTAATTTATCAAGGTATTTACAGTTAAACCATTAAGCAGTCACATGTATTAAAAGATTACCCTTTTCTTGCCCTGTCATAGAAAACTTCATATGAATTGAACCTGCGTTAAGAGGACATTTGTCTCATAAGGCCATGTTTTCTTTTTCCAAAAGATGACCTCGCAATACAGGTTTGATTGTATATGTACACAGAAATTAGCCATTTTCTTTTTTATATAAAAAAAAACTAACAATGGTCCTTACTTTTTAACATTAAAAACAATTAATTTCACCTATATGTATTTCCAATTAATTACAATAATGAAATGAAAACACAATGTGATGTGATCATGTTTCGATTGCCGCTAAACATTACAAATGCAAATTTCTGAAAAACAATTCCACTCACGTTATTTTGTAAGTCATCTTTTGTATGAAGTACACATGGTGCGTGCAACAGATAGACTATTTGATGATCAACATATTAAACCGGGACCGTGGGTATAAATAGCCGTGGGCGGAGCAAACATTCAGATTGTTCATTATTTTGGCCACGATTATCTCGAGGAAAAATCAATGATACATAGTTTCACCACAGGCGCTCGAATTCCGGACCCCTCTTTTTCCTCATTTGGTCCCTCCTGCGATTATGGTATGGATCTTTGTCTGGAAGTATATCTTTGAACCATTTATCCATATTTTACAACATTTCATGTTACAACTCTCTCGTTCTACTAACTTTTGTTTCTAGGTCCAGCTGCCGTTTTACTTATATATACATGATAAAGGTAAGAAACAATCGTCAAATTACGAAGAGGGAATCCTCGCTTCGACTCGATATTTTACAATAACGCGCCAGTTTTAAAAAGGACTTTTGCTTGTCCTCGTCTCATAAATGATTTCCCTTCATTCCTATCTAGTTTATACGTACGAACAACAAATATTTATTGACGAAATTCAAGTTTATTCTCGACGTTACATCCAACTTTCCTCCACTCGTGTCCATTCAGGAGGTCAACCGAGCATATTTTGTTTCGCGCTATTTCATTGGTCGGAAAGATTTTCTGAACTTTTTTTAGCTTGTTCTTCGCTACGCACGGCCAATCCATTTCGTATCGAGAGGCCTATTAAAGCGGGAGTTTTAAATAAGAATAAAAGTGGAAAGTAAACCTTTTCAGCCAATGTGTTATATAGGCACCAGGAAAAAAATGACGAACCTAGTGACATGGTAAGAATATTTTCTGAAATAGAAAAATGCACTTCAAACATAAATTTTGACGGATGACCATTTGATCACTGAAAAGATCACAGAGAAAGGGACACTAGATATCATAAAGCAAAACAATCTCCTTTTTAGGCTTGTCAAAAAATAAAAAAAATGAGTTAACGCTCCTCAACCCCTACCCCAGCAACAAAAAGACAGTGTACATATGATTGATTGATTGATTGGTGTTTAACGTCCAGCGAGCAATTTTTCAGCTATATTCAGGACGAAAACATTAAAAAATTTAAACGCCACGGGACTCGAAACAAGGAAAGGTGATGGGTATGGACGGATAATTTTGCCAGTGCAACAGGTCTCTTATGGACCACTCATCATGAGCATAATGCTCATAATGAGCTGTTACACTGGGTTCTTTAACGTGCGGAGAGGGTGGCAATCTCTCAACACGGGACCTCGGTTTTATTTACGTCTCATCCGCAGGACGGGTTGGTTGTGAATTTCTACATGCCGCACAACCGACGAACGCCCCTTCAAGCCGAAGAAGCTCTCGGTCCAATTTCTATACCCCGGGGTTCCCGCGGGGTTGACCCCTTTTAGAGGACTTGTGCCTCTAGGGCGGAGAAACCTGGTGCCTATTCTACCCCCGGCAACCGCTTGTAAATTGTAACTTTCATAATTCCCCTCTTCTGCTTTAGAAACAGGTATATGTAAATATGTCTCAAAAGAAATTTTTGCATTAAAGGGATTAGAACTACTCTTTGTATTTCTTTTCTGTTTAGGGAGATACGTGTAAAATTCCAACTGTAATGGCCTTTGCAAAAAACATAGGAAAGAAAAAAATATTCTTTTATTTACATGGGAGGGGGCATCGACATTTTTGTACCTAGGCTCATCACAAATAATTAATGACCCCCCAAAAAAAACTAATAAAAAAAAACAAGAAACCCCCCCCCCCCCCTCTCTTAATGCAATTTTTGATTTAAACAGTTAAAAGAAGTAAAACATGAAAGTGTGCATTTTTAGTACTTCATGTTTCAATAAACCAATAAAAAAATACAACACAAATTTTGTCCCCCCCCAAAAAAGAGTTCATTAGACCGAAAAATAATACGTGTCTAGGTACAAAAACATTTTTGTGAGTGATTACCTCCCCCTTTTTTTTACATCCACAATTTTAGGTGTGTGTTGTTCAAACCAGAATTTTTATAATATTTCTTTCAGCTACAGAAAGAATTAAAGATCAAACTTTGTTGCGATACTCATGAAAAGTTCTAATTATGTTATTTACCTGGAAAAAAGAATGGATATGGGTAAATGTACATCATGTATATTGTACATAAAACAAAATCCAACAACATACAAGGAAACAACCAGCTTCGCTTTTCCGCTTGAATCTTCAACAACAAACCAATCTATACCTAACAACATCATCTACTCTAGCGCGAAACAAAATATGCTCGGTTGACCTCCTGAATGGGCACGAGTGGAGGAAAGTTGGATGTGTCGTCGAGAATAAACTTGAATTTCGTCAATACATATTTGTTGTTCGTACGTATAAACTAGATAGGAATGAAGGGAAATCATTTATGAGACGAGGACAAGCGAAGGTCCTTTTTAAAACTGGCGCGTTATTGTAAAATATCGAGTCGAAGCGAGGATTCCCTCTTTGTATTTTGACGATTGTTTCATACCTTTATGTATATTTAAGTAAAACGGCAACTGGACCTAGAAACAAAAGTTAGTAGAACGAGAGAGTTGTAACACGAAATGTTGTAAAATATGGATAAATGGTTCAAAGATATACTTCCAGACAAAGATCCATATCATAATCGCGGGAGTGACCAAATGAGTAAAAAGGGGGATCCGGAATTCCAGTGCCTGTGAGTTTCACAGTTACTTTTGGAGCAAAATATTTGACAGACATGGTTACTAGTGTTCCTCCCTCGGAAACTTTCAGTCTTATTATAAATAATATTCTTCATCAGTCTAAAAGCTACAAAAATCACTTCGAAAATTCAAATTTCTGAGGTATGTGACCTTTAGGTCACGTTGGCCATGTGACATACAGTTTCATAAATATGCTGTTCATGTCAACGGGGATTTTTGATGATAAGCTCCGCCCACAAATTTTGTCGGTAGGCACTACCGCAAATTCCCCTTTAAGTAGGGATAAAAAAAAGGCCTTTGACACAATATATTTACGTGTTTGTAATAATCTCTGACGACAAGAAACAGTTATTGTTTTTTTTTTATATATAACATGAGATATACGTAATACACCAGATGCGCAAATTCTTAACTATTTTGCTCAAAAGTATTCTACGCGATATAACTGTAATACTGCTAAAGGTGACGTTAACCACCAATCAATTAATCATTTACAAGGACTAGCTTTGCAAGGTTATAACAGTACAGAGAATTATTCTATTTTATGTAAAGTATGATAGCTATGCAAATATTTGATTGGTTGATATTATACCACATGACACTAAATAAAGTAAGTATGGTATTTCCTCACCATATTTCCCCATATTCGAAATTCTTACGATCTAACAGAACAGAATGAATATTGTCGTAATCCCAATTCTATTCTGTCCTCATCCACGACTTGCCACCTTGTTTGTAACAAGAGTTTGCTCGACGAGTATCACTAGTGGAGCAAGATCCGGTAACCCTTTCGGAGAACCTGAGTTCATCTCCGGTTTTTAGTGGGATTCGTGTTGCTAAACCTTTAGTTTTCTGTGTAGTGTTTTATATATTATTGGTTGTCCCTTTCATTTGACCATAGTAGTTACTACGTTTGTCCTTCTTCGATATACGACTTCCGATTACCCCTTTGGCATCTTCGAACTTTTCTTGCAGCGATCGAGAGACGTTCCGAAAACCTTGTTTTGTAAGCAAGCATAGCGAAAAGATTGTATATGCCAGACAATAATGAAATCGAAGAATTGTTACAAAGCAAAAACTTTATTAACGCACATGTATGTTTGTGTATTATAGAATTTCTTCGGCTAAAATTCACATATGTATGCATGTCGCAAGTAAGCGCTCTAGTTTGAGCGAACCGCCATCTTGGATTCTTAAAAATCCCACATAACAAAATATACGAAAATAAGATACCACCGACAATGGGCTCTCCAGAAATATATTCCACCCACCCCTGCATTTTTAGATCATGTTTCCTATGAAATACACAGGGTGAGTGTAGAGAGAATATTTGATCACGAACATCTTTAGTAGAAAGAAAAAGATCTTTGCCACAATATATGTTGATATGTATGTAAATATCTCAAATGACAATAACTCTTTTTTTTTAGGCTAGGTAACAAATATAAGTTACATTGAAATAAATATCATAATGTTCACAGATGAATATATCAATAGAAAATAAACGGAACTTCAGATAGATACGTTTTTATTTAGATTCATACCGGATGGCAATTTTCATTTGTTCGACCTATGAACGGAAATGATAGATATAGATATAACTAATATGCACGTCGTTCGTTTTTGTTTGTGCTTTGTTTTTGTTGTTGGGTTTTTGTATGTGTCGTTGTGTTCTGTTACTTTTCTTGGTCGTGATCGTATGGCAGTTGGATTTACAACTACATATGCAATCAGTGTCTATCACCACTGATGTTGTGAGTTCGAATCTCGATCAGGGCGAGGTGTACAACATTATGTGATAAAGTTTGTCAGTGACTTGTGACAGGTCGGTGGTTTTCTCCGCGTCCTCCGGTTTCCTCTACCAATAAAACTGACCACCACGATATAACTGAAATATTGTTGAATGTGGCGTTAAACACCATCAAGGAAACAAACAACACACAACTTTTATTGAAATGGCATGAGATTCTGCCAAGATAATGATAGCTATTCAATATTGCTTCAAACATCCATTAAACTTTAAAGGAAAAAACGTATATACAACAATCACCTGCAGTAATTCAGACATTAATTTAGTCATGATTGCATGGAATCGTAAACAAAGCGATTTTGGGGATTGAAGATGCAATTCAGGTGGCAATGTATTATTAGTTTTTTGGGATGGACTAAGGGGAACTGACTATTGATAAATGGAAGGGAACATAGGTTTATCTTACGTTTATGTGGAAAGTAGCATTTTGATTCGCTAACAACCTTCTCCTATAATTCATATCAAGTAAGGCGGAATGTACTATTTATTTTGACTAATAGCTAATGAACTGCGTAATCTTACTCTATATCAGACACTCTAATCTGTTGAATATAAACTACCCGTGAAGGTTATTCCAGAAACGCGACACGAACAATACAATATATCTCTATTTTTTCACACTTCGTTAATATATAATAACAGCAGATGACTTCCTATCACCTATTACAAAAGTCATAAATAACAGACATTTCAGGATGGAAGGCATGGCCTGTATTTAGATCAACAATATATACGACACAGAAGACAAATATCAGGGGAAGATCCAGGTTTTTGAGTTATGGGACATAACGAAAATATGTGGGGTCTATAGCTCTGGGATAAACAGGTGCAAAATCATGCAGTCCTAGAGTTGAAATATACCATTTGCTTCACTAAAAATTGCCATTTTGTTCATGATTGTTTTTTTATTATTCATTTTCTTGTTTTATTATAGGGGGCGTACGCCGGATCGACCCCTATCCGTATGAATCCGCACCTGGATATTATTCTCTGTCGTCTTTTATTCACCATTACACAATCTTTACATGTATAATTCTGCTACATTTTACGGCTGGGACATATCATCCCTTAAACTAAAGGCGAAACTGAATATATACTAACATAGGGATTGCTTCTAAAACAACGGGCTTTACCGACGAGCCTGATTTGTTGATCAATTGCCAAGCGTAATAAGGTATTGTAATACAGTGAGCGTCATTAGGTAGGCGTGGTGACAAAACAATGGAAGGCAAATGATTTCAAGTTGATGGTAGCATGAAAAAGTGATTAGTATCGTAACTTTGAAGTCTGCTATCCAATAAAACATGTGAGACAAAAATAATTAGGCTCCGGTTGTCCTGTATCCAGAAATATCATCACATTTAGCGAAAACTTAAAATTAAAGCGAGCAGTAGGGATGATGGTAAGTAAACGTTAGAGACAACCGAAGGGACAATCAATAATGGATAATCCAGAGAAAACTGGCAACATTAGGTACACAAGACACAGGACGAAGACAAGCACAAACAACCACACAACACAGAAAACTATAAAGATGAGCGACACGGACCCACCAAAGAGCAGGGATGAACCCAGGCGCCCGCGAAGGGCAAACAGTTCCTGCCTCGTATAAGACACACTGCATGTTGCTTAGTCTACAAACATCTGTTTAAACACCAGTGGTAATGGAAGCGAGAGTAAACTCTGAAATGAATACGTAATATGGCTAAATTTCTAGCAAAAACTAGAGGCTCCCAGGAGGCTGTAATCGCTCACCTGGTTTTCAATTTGACATCTAAAGTTGATAGAAAATGGGGGTGTTACACATAATTTTAAAAGTGGGCCACACAAAGATCATTTCAGCTCAAATTTCTGAGAAACAGATATTGATGTGATTTTTATCTCATAATATTCCTAAACGGAATAAAATGGCTGAAAAATCTCACAGAAAAACCCAGAATATATGTTAAACTACTCATTGCCATATAGCTGCAGTTAAAATTTGAGTTCATTTTGATTTGTAATAAAGTGGAAATTGACAACTAAAGAAATTTCTATTTTTAGTAACATCAGCCATTTTGAATGTAGGGCGGGGTTGTCGGACAAAATATTGAAAGGGGACCACAGAAAAACCATGTAGCTGCAGTTGAAATTTGAGCTCATTTTGATTTATAATAAAGCAGCAATGGACAATTGAAGAAATTTCTATTTTTAGTAACAGCAAGCCATCTTGAATGGAGGATGGAGCTGCTGAACACAATTTTGAAATGGGACTACCCAAGGAATATCCCTGCCAGGTTTGGTTTAATTTGGTTCAGCAGTTTCAGAGGAAAAGATTTAAATGTGATCTTTTATCAAAATATGCCTAATTTGCATAATCGGTATAAATCAGCTGAAAGAAAAATTTCACAGAAAAGCCCGGAATATATATATGTTAAACTACTCATTGCCATGTAGCTGCACTTAAAATTTGAGCTCATTTTGGTTTATACTAAAGCAGCAATGGACAATTGAAGAAATTTCTATTTTTAGTAACAGCAGCCATCTTGAATGGAGGGCGGGTGTGTCGGGCACAATTTTGAAAGGGACGCACCCAAGGACCATCCCTGCCAGGCTTAGTGTAATTTGGTTCAGCGGTTTCAGAGGAGAAGATTTAAATGTGATCTTTTATCAAAATATGCCTAATTTGCATAATCGGTATAAATCGGCTGAAAGAAAAAGGGGTATGTTCACCAACTATCAAAATCGGCCTCACAGTTTGAAGAAAACTAAACAGGCATTGTTTAATAAATTTGTGTGATATTTTACTAGGACACACCTAAGCCTTTCTTAGAATGATAGTATAACATAACTTGGCTGTTTGTGTTTTATAGAATTTTCACCCATTCACACCTTTGCATGACAAGCTACGGCATATTTCATCAATTTCTAGTCGTTTCATCCACAAAATCAATATCAGCACAGTCATCGACAATCGTGATATTTGAACTATGAAATCCCCAGTATGAGTACTTTCATGTATTTAAATATCTAAGTTGTCGAGGACTGAGCTCATATAAAAAAAAAAAAAAATTGTGATTGATACAGTCCATGGACATAAGTATTCGTCACCTTCGATTTTTTACTATATATTTCATATAAAACCACATTTAAAAAAAAAATATTTTAAAGCTATCTCTGGAAAGATTTATATGAAATTTATTTCAAGACGCGCAGAATTCTTTGAATTTTATTTGTTTATCTGATAGTAATTTTCGTTTGCATAGTTTTTGTTTTTTGTTGATTTAAACACAAATGTACATTGTTCCGATTTTATTTTTGTTAATATATATAACAAATTTGACGTCAGAAAACAAAAATTTTCTTTAAATCATCAGAAAATAAAGGCAATCTAAAGGAAAATCATGCTAAAATAAACAAATAATCTTTAATATTTCTGCTTCTTCTGGTACAAAAATGATCAAAATCCGTGTAGAAATGACTTCACAATAAAAAAAAAATTTAAATGTGGTTTTATATGAAATATATAGCGTAAAATCGAGGGTGACGAATACTTATGTCCATTGACTGTACATCGGTTGCTGAGGATGCGTATATGACGTTAAGTGGTTCCTACACTAGCCGATTACACTGGGAACTATGGGAGTTTTTAACATTGGCTTATCATCAAAATTTTAAAAGATATATAAGTTGGAAAAATATATCCAAACTCCGACCCAATACGATATCGGTAAAATCTTTCGTTCAAACCAAAATCGGAACTCGCCATTATGGATAGGAGTTCTTTTGTTTACATATGCGTCATGGAAACTGATTCTGCGTGATACTAGATTTTGATCTGAAAAAATAACCGACACCAGTTTGATTGCACAATATGAACTGGTGGACTAGAACTTTAAGAAGTAAAGTTGTGGATATTGAAATTATACCATAAAATGTAATTTCCCCACCTCTTGTTCCGTAGCAGACAACAAATCACGATGATATTCTCTCATTTTTGTAAAATTCAGTTATATTACCATTTTTACATTTAATTAAATGTTATTGGTGTTTTAGTTCACACAAACAAAACAGTTGGACCTTCTGAGAAAGAAAGTGGGTAAATCTAATGGTCCAATTTTTGTGATTATGTATATAATCTGAAATGTTGATGACCTGAATATATTATGTAAAAATCTACAATTTTAAACGAATTATCGTTTACAAGACACTGAAATAAACGTTATTAATAAAAATCAGAAGCATGATACTATATAATAATAATTACTTCCCTTTAATCTATGTCCATGTATACAAAAACTACAAGATAATTATGTAGCAACATTTTCAGTTCAAACCTAACCCGAATAATCCAGTCGTTATATGACGCTCCCGTTGGTCGCTACAGCGATAGTGCCGATAGAGGGCGCAGTATTATTCAAGTTAGTTCAAACCATGTATTTAAGTGAAATGTTATGTAGTGAAATTGTTTTTAATTTATTTGCATTTGGAATATTACTTCAAAATTACAATTGTTTGCTCTTTAAATAATAAAACTTTCCCATATATATAGTTAATATGAATTTCATTCAAATACGAATTTATATTGTACCGGTGTTAGACTAATAATAAAGCAGGGATGATATTAAACAACCCCAATGAAATAAAGTTTAAAAAATAAAAATGAAATAAAGTTTAAAATAATAAAAAATAAAATAAAGTAAACTGCTCTAAAAAAAAGAAAAAAGAGTAAACTGTTTAAAAAAAAATAATGAAATAAAGTAAACCTTAAACACCATCATATTCTCAATGTATTGAGAAATTCTGACGCTTTTTCTGCCTTTGGAGTATTATTGTAAAATAACCCCTTGATGTCCTTTACACCTTATAAAATCACCACTGAATAATTTAATATATTCTTAGACCATAAATAACTACTAGGTCATGCACCCGTCCGTGTGAAACCGCGTAAGTAACATAGCCATAGGATGTAAAATATCTCCCTCAATCTGTCAAAGGAATCACTTGGCGTCCGCTAGCAAAACGAAATGAATGATATACGGGTTCTGATTACCCCTTTGGTATCTTCATACTCTTCTTACCGGGAAATATAATGTAAGCAAAGGCTACATGTATTGAAAAATAGAAATCACTCTGTGTTCAATGCAACAAAGAAAAACAGATATACATTTTTAAGGAGCTTGGGTTAAATAAGACGAAGGTCATTCGTGCATTACAAGAGAAGAAACTTTAAAAGTCTACTAAAATTAACAACAAAAAAAAAAGAACATAGAAAGCCAGGAGTGAACCAGATATATGAATTTTAGACATAGATAACTGCTAAGATATCTGTTACTATGCTAACAAAAATGCATATAACAAAAGTATGTATTATTTTTGAGATCATTAATAAACTTAGATGATAGTATCAAGTTTATATTAAGAATAATACACTCTATGGATGCTTATTTGAGCTATCATCAAGACCAAGAGATATGTCATACTTCTAGTAATTGGTTTTAAGGATGGCGATCTTGTCATTTTGTCAGGTTTGGAAGACACAATCTGGATTTGGAGTTGGTCTTCTACTGGATTGAAAGACCAGATCCCTATATAAAACATACTACGAACCAGATTAGCCCTGTGTAAATAAAGTTTTAGTAAAGGCACAATATGAATACAACACAAACCTATAATGTAACAGTTGTTCGGACAAGTGTAATAGAAACGTAGTTGTCAAGCTTAGTACACACGACACGTTTCTGGAATAACCTTTATCAAGTACGCTAAAAATCGAAAGATTGGAAAGCGAAACAATTTTAAGTTTTGGGAGCAGTAAAACAAATGGGCATAAACAGGATAGCCAATATTAATGAATGTCATCAATGCCTGAGGGAGGAGAACCTGAGATTTATTAATAATTATATTATTTAGTAACTGTAAATTCAGTAATACATATCTAATAAACCATGTCAGTGCCCAAACACTGACTTCTGGGCGGATAATACTCTCGGGGACTAATAGTCCACCAACAGAGGTATCGACCCGGTGATAGTAACACTGACTTCTGGGCGGATAATACCCTCGGGGACTAATAGTCCACCAACAGAGGTATCGATCCGGTGATAGCAATACAAGAAATAAAGTACGATGTTTTTGTAATAGTATTGTCGAGTAAGTACAAGATCAGTGTAATGAATTGTAACAGTATAAGTATTTTGTTTTCGAAAGTATTAACAACAGATGCCGCAAAGCTTGATTTTTTTCTCCTTTAAGAACATATATGATCGTGAATGTACGTACAAATACAAGTTTAATCCAAGTTAATATCCTATATATTAAACTGTACGTACTTATGTTGCATACACGTGTATAACACAATTTTATAAAAAAAAAATAAAATCGAAGGGTTGTAGGTTAACGACGAAAAACATAGTGTTATATAAATATTACACAGAACAAAGCAAAAAAAAAAATACCTCTCTGTGTGCTAGGGGTATCAATTTTACCTCTTTCTACGATTTTTCTATTGGATTTTAGAAATGGGCCGACAGTGTGATGTTTTTTCCCTTTTATTCCTACATTAGAACAGATAGTTTCAAAATGCTATTAACTATATTGCAAAAAAATGTAAATTTTGATGAGCAATTATTGTCATGTTAATGGGTGTAAATTTTTCAATGCATATGTCGCATAACTAAACCTTAGTACAAAACACATGTAATAGTGGAATATAAGTTTCGTTTTGATGGGACGTGCTCTGTTTAATTTGCAGAGTTTCGAAGATAATAACAATGTTGAATAGGTTAACTTGAATGTGTTAACAAATATTCTTGGTTTGGTTTGGTTATGGTGTTTAACGCCACTTTCAACAATATTTTAGCTATATGGTGGCGGTCAGTTTGATTGGTGGAGGAAACGGGAGAACACGGAAAAAACCATCGATCAGCCGCAAGTCGCTGACTAACTTTGTTGTCAGATAATGTTGCATCGAGTGCACCTCGTCATGATCAGGGTTCGAACTTACAACGTTAGTGCTGACAGGCATTGATTGCATAGGTATTTGTAAATCCAACTACCATACGATCACGACCACGACGGCAATTTGTTTAGAGGTTATGTTTTGATAATTACACTTTGTGTTTATTTCATTTAGATAGCCCTTAGTGATTGGTCAAAGAAAAGCTTGATGATACCAAAAATGGTAATAAAAAGGTTGACACGTAGTTTCGAAATTGAAACTTCAATAGTCAATGAAGCGCAGGACCATTCCTTACCAAACAAGACGGATGTTGATCAGCGACTAATTTTAAAGTAAATCCAAGACCATCAACAGTTTAATTTGTGTGATATTCCCTAAAAGTGGTTGGTAAAAGTAACATAGATTTTTATAACGGATTCATTTATTTAGTTGCATGCTGTTTCTTGGTTTGTAATTGACATTGGATTTTGTTGAAATACTGTGAACGCGTGCTTTGAATGACATTGCATCAGATCATTGCCTTGAATGACATTGGATCAGATCATTGACATGTTGAAATATGATTCAAGATTTGTAAAACTATAGAAATTGCTTCAGCGAACTGATATATTTTGCTAATAGTGAGCTATGTAATTGTTTAGGTAAATTATATTCATTGGTATTACCTCGTGTAATTTTATTCGTCACTGCTTCCGTTCGGCCACATATTTGCGGAAACCAGTCTGCACACACACATTTACATACATATTGTAGACTTATTTGCTTTTAAAATAATAATAATAAAATAGATAAATAATAATGAATAAATAAGATCAACCCCATCAAACAATATTTCAGTTGTCGAATGCATACTGTAGAAGGACGAGGTCAAATTAAGTTCAAGTTTTGAATACATAACATCTATAATAGTATTCATTTGTTCATTTGTGTGCATGTATGTTCATTATGTTATGTTCTTGTGTATTTGCTTGACCCATATATGTGTAATTTTGCAAATAAAGCTAAATATTTAAAATAATCATTTGTTTTAAACAATTTTAATATTAAGTTTCAGGTGTATAATAATGTTGCGGAGATCAGCAAGGAAGAGGAAAGCTTCCTCGTTGCCATATAGTACAGTGGTAGCTGCATCAAGGAAAAAACCTACATCTTCTGCAGTAACGACTACAGCTAGTAGTGCGAATTTGGTGTCTTATCCTTTGTGTTATAACCACGTACCAGTGTCTGTGTCAAGTTCTTCGCCTTATAACAGCGTGTCTGTGTCAAGTTCTTCGCCTTATAACAGCGTGTCTGTGTCAAGTTCTTCGCCTTATAACAGCATGTCTGTGTCAAGTTCTTTGCCTTATAACAGTGTACCTGTGTCTGTGTCAAGTTCAATTGGGTCTATGGGAGTTTCTGCAAATATCACAAGTTTACCGCAACCTGCACCAATCATGTTACCTCAAACTACAGACCACAGTACTGATCAGGTTCCACTCAATACAACTACATCGGGATCCCATACAGGTAATAATACTTATTTGCCCGTACAAATCGGGTCTAGCTTAGATCAAATGCACACACCACACCAAATTGTTGGAATTGCATCTGATATTACTGTAAATGTGACCCAAAATATAAAAGAAAAAATTAAAAAGAGGGATTATGTGGATTTGGCTTCACTGTTAACAAATAATCAGCATAATGATAGCAAGCAAAAATTGATTTTCCAGCAAAGGGAGCTAATTTTACAACCAGACCAAAATTCCAAAAAAATATTTTCAATCGACACAGCGTTTATAATAGCTACAAGTATTTATTGTTCAGCACATCCAGAAAAAATTCAGGACTTTTTAAATTATATGAGTATGGTCCAATTAGGGGCATCACGATGCGCAAATCTCGGCTGAAAAATGTGCGATAAACAGTTCCGTCTGCGTAAAGCGCAGGATTCCACAAGCTCTTGGTCCTTGGTCGATTATGAATTGTGGTTGATAGATATGAACAACATTAAAAGTTCACCTGGTACCGGTAATCAAATGGTTTTTTCTGATATGAAAAATGGTGCTCTAAAATGTTATAATTTTAATTACGAAGGGATCTGTTTCAGACAGCATTGTTTTATAGCCATTCCTCTATCCGTTGTAATGGTGGGCATTCGATGCTTGTGTCATAGAAAGCAAGGGCAGACAAAATTTCAAAATTCTGGTTCTGACTTTAGACCTGAAAACAGAGTATTTGAAAGATTCAGGTCTCCAAGGAATACACAACAATTTTTAAATCAACATTTTTCATTTAGGCACCCTGGAACAAATACGAGACAAAGATATCCTATTGCGCCTTTGGGACAAGGGCTACACGCCTATAAACAGTAGGAGTTTGCAGAAAATATTGGCGAGTTATCCAGATCAGGAAGTTGCTGCTGAATTATTAGATGGGTTTTCAAATGGCTTTAGACTTAAGTATAGAGGTCCACGAATTAACACTTTTTCAAAAAATCTATTGTCTGCGGAACAACACAAAAATGAGACGTTATTAAAGTTACAAAATGAAATAAAGCTTGGACGGATATTGGGCCTCTTTAAAAATATGCCTATTTCAACATTGCAAATATCGCCTATTCGCTTGTCCCAAAACCTGTTGGAAATTGGCGCCTTAATACAAATCTTTCTCATCCTCCAAGCAAAGGTATAAATTCGTATATAGATCCAGAGTTTTGTAAAGTTAATTATTCCTCCCTTGATAGTATTTTGGAAATGATATATAATTGTGGTAAATCAGCAGAACTGGCAAATATTGATATCAAGCCTGCATTTAGACCTTTAATAGTTAATTCGGCCGACTTTGACTTGCTTGGAATAAAATTTGATAATATGTATTATATAGACAAATCCTTGCACATGGGCTGTTCAGTTTCGTGTAATTTATTTGAATAATTCTCTAGTTTTATGCAGTGGATAGTTGAAACTCGTTGTGGTTTGCATTCAATTGACCATTATTTAGATGATTTTATTCTTGTTGGTAAATAATTCAGTAATGATTGCTCTACGTTAACGAACACTTTCATGGATGTTTGTGACGAACTTGGTGTTCCAATTGCTGAAAACAAGACGGTTGGCCCTTTAAAAATTATTACATTTTTAGGTTTTATCATTGACACAGTACTTATGATGGTTAGAATACCAGAGGAAAAGCTTAAAAAATTACGTAATTTATTACAGCCTTTGTTGTATAAGAAAAAGGTATCACTTAAGGACTTAAGAGTCTTTGACTGGGCTAATGACATATTGCTCAAGGGCCATCCCATCTTCAAGGGCTTTTATACGTCGGTTTTACGATTTGATTGCAGCTGTAAATGATAAAAAACCCGCATTACATGGTTCGTATTAACAAACAAGTCAAAGTTGATGTTCAGATGTGGTTACAGTTTTGAATCGAGTTTAATGGTCAATGTTATATCCCTGAGAAAACATGGTTATCCAATGACACCCTTGAACTGTTTATCGATAGTTCCGGTAGCCTTGAATTGGACTGTGGGGCATATTTTTGAGGTCACTGGGCACAATTCCGCTGGCCTTCAAGTTGGAAAAAATTGCCGATTCTTAGAAATATGTCGCTTTTAGAATTGTTTCTCGTTGTTGTTGCCCTATATTTGTGGGCCAACATTTTGCAAGCGAAAAAAATCTTGTTTCATATAGATAATCTTGCTCTTGTGGATAAGCAAATTATGAAACTGGTTCGGCCTCTTGTTTTATTGACAATGCTCAACGATATTCAATAAGGGTAATAACAAAATTACCGAACTCCGAACAATCTTACAAAGGGAAAGTCAAAACTCATAATTATATAAACAGACAAAATCAGTCAACAACCGGAAAACTGTGAAAACCGTAATGACCCTGACTTGGTACAGGCATTTCTAAAGAAATGGTGGTTTGAATCAGATTTTAAAGCGGCAAACCTCCCCCTTTCATTACGGCTCAAAGTCTCCGGCTGTCACTATAGCAGTATTTATAACAATACTTGAACGAAACAGGTAAAACAGTTGTCAAAGCAGCACCACACTCAGTGAAGTAAATGTCAAAGACACTTTTCCGTCACACATTGATAAACAAATATTTTTGAAATTTTTGTTAACATCTTATCTTTATACATTTTCACTTTATGAAAATCCATCGTTTATAATCTTTTCTGCGGAGACGGAATATATTTCGACAAGATCTTGGTATCGGAATATAAACTTTATAAGAGATCGAATAAGGCGAATCGTTTTATAGCCCTGGTCCAGTAGCCTGTTTCTCAGATGAAGATGACGTTTCAGGAAATCAGAATAATTGCTACTGGCCCTTGCATAACGAATCAATTGCGAGATGTAGACACCATATGCCGGAGAAGCTGGTATATTTCTGCACATATTTTGAAAATTTATGATTTTAAAATTGAAGTCGTCCCGTTTATCATAAATGTTAGTACTGATTTGACCACTGTCGTCATATTCGAGGTATAAGTCCAAAAATTATGCGGACGAAGCTGTATCTGTGGTCTCTTTAACTTCCAGCTCTGGAGGATATATCAATGGAAGAAATTCTGCAAATCTAGAATTATTGATAAATAAAACGTCATCAATATACCTGTATGTGAAATTAAAGGCTCTAGCCTCATGAATCTTCTTATCTTTTACAAGCTTTTGAAGAAACTCCGACTCATATGAGTATAAAAATAAATCGGCTAGAAGAGGGGCACAATTCGTACCCATTTTAAAGCCAGACATATAAATACTACAGAAAATTCAATTGCGGATGCATTATCCCGTTTTCAGATGGATCGTTTCAGGTTGTTAGCTCCATAGGCAGAGAAGCAACCAGCACCTGTACCAACGGAATTTAGGAAAATCATTTTAGACCTGTAATACAGAAATTGGTTGGGAATTCAATAGCACCAAATGCACTGCAAATATATCACAGGGGGATTTTTCTTTTTGATCAATTTAGATCCGGCTTTGGGTTGAAAAATACTTGGCCAATCCCATTGGCCGATGTGATGTATTACCTGGTTTATTTATTTGATAATGGGTTTTCACACTCTACCATATCTTGTTACATTTCTGGCCTTGGGTTTTTAATGCAAAATAAATGATATGGAAGATATTACCCCCAAATTCGTAGTCCGAAAAATATTGGAAGGAATTAAACGTTCTAAGCCAAAACAAAAAGATATGCGCTTACCCGTTACAAGAGAGTTGTTGAAAGTCATACTTTCATCTTTGACCACTGTTTGCAAATCAAGTTATGAGGTAAATTTATTTAAAGCTGCTTTCTCACTAGCTTTTCATGGGTTATTTAGAGTTGGAGAAATAACCGTATCTAATGGCATGTGCCGTCATGTTTTATTGATGTCGAACTTGTCTATTTTAAACAACCACTTGAAAGTTGACATTTGCTCATCAAAAACAGATCAGTATGGAAAGGGCACTACTATGTTAATACCGTCGCAAATAGATCAGTCAATCTGTCCGTTCAAGTTAGTTAATGAGTATATACAAGTAAGAGCCCTGATACAAGGTCCATTATTGTGTCACTACAATGGGAGTTCTCCCTCTAGATACCAGTTTGTAGCGGTGTTGAAGAAGGCTTTAATGAGTGTAAATATTCCTTGCAATAGATTTAGTTCTCATTCCTTTCGCATAGGGGCTGCGACGAGTTTGTCCATGGAAGGAATCTCTGATAGTCAAATCATGTAATTAGGACGTTGGCGTTCATACGCCTATAAAGGCTATATTAGAATTTAAACACTTGTTGAGAATGAAGTATTTTCTTTTCTTTTCATCTTCATTGTTTTATCTAATAAGTTCAGAACTATTACTGTAGGAAATCCTGACACTAATGTGTGAATAGTGGGTTCTTCAATCATAAAAGAAGCATTTGTATCAGCCAGAAGTCGTCCTGGTGGCACCTGTCTAGGATTGGGTCGTTTAAATGTATCTACATGGTGACAGGGGAAACGAGGGATGGTTGTGGGCCAATTCAAGGGTCAAATCAGATTAATGAAGAAATATGAAGACCCCCCATAATTCATTATATTACATGTTGCAGGCAATGACTTGGGTTGTAAAAAAGTCGTTTTTTTGCGCAACGAAATAAAAAATATAATTCGTTGGATTTTGATTGAACTACCAAATACAACAATAATTTGGTCACAAATCCTCCCCCGCCTGAAGTGGAGATATTCCGAAAACCAAACTGCTGTGCATGAATGTCGTTACAGAAATAATAATTCTATTGCATCCTTTGCTACACAGCTTGGTGGTCATTATATATACCCAGATATATGCCGAAATTATACATTTCTAAATCAGATGGAGTTCATCTTACACCAGTTGGAAATGATATATTTTTGAATATTCTGCAAGGTGCAATTGAGTATTTTATGTCGTCAAACTTGGGTGGATTAACCTTCCCAGCTCATAATGAAAGCATTTAAGCATTATTGAATTTGATCTTTCAAATGGCGCACATCCTTGTTTAAAGAATTAAATTATTAGATGTTATTGATTATCTTACCGTAATTATGTTTTATACGGTACCTATGTTTTATTTAATGCGTTGAAGTTGTTTTCGAAGTACGCATACATCTTAATAAGATTGTTCGAATATCTCAGTATTTATAATCTAAGTGGTTTAAATAAAAAACCACATATCTATCTATCATCTATCTAAATCGTTTAAGTAAAAACCACATAACCACATAGTCAATTTGTGATGTATAAATGTTGTCGCTTTTATGATTAATTTGGTGTTGGTTCACAGGTTACAAGCGAACATTCCATTTCACAGCGGTTGACAGTGCAACCAAGAGTTTGCCTGCTCTGTTAATTTGGAGGAATTCGCTGCTTTTTATGTTTATCTTTATATACTATTCTGCTTGAAACATACCATTTGAACATTTGAACCTGTGTATCCCACGGTGTGATCAGACTTTAATTTACAAGCACCTGTGTATCCCACGGTGTGATCAGACTTTAATTTACAAGCACCTGTGTATCCCACGGTGTGATCAGACTTTAATTTACCAGCACCTGTGTATCCCACGGTGTGATCAGACTTTAATCTACAAGCACCTGTGTATCCCACGGTGTGATCAGACTTTAATTTACAAGCACATGTTTATCCCACGGTGTGATCAGACGTTAATTTACAAGCACCTGTGTATCCCACAATGCATTGTATACCCGTTGATTATCTATGTATCTACCATCTCTCAAAACGTTGCCATAATTTGTCGGTAACTGCATATCTTGTTATCGTATCTATCTATCTACGCATTTATATTTATTGATCTGATATTGTATAAATATTAATAATTAAACCCGTGGCCAATTACCGCCAAAACTTTATATATTTGTTTCTTTATACCCGTACGAGATAAAAATAAACTGTAATAATGTTACACGTGTATAGCACAATTAAAAAAAAATCGAAGTGCTGTATGTTACTCCACGATGAATCACAAAATAAAAATAAATCATAAACAGTGATTATCAACAATTTCAACAATATCAGCACAACGAATAGATACTTCTTACAGTTCCTGCTCCACTGCTGACACCCGTCGTGTTACTCATGATAAGTCATGAACGAGGAAAGAAGGGCACAATTGTTACCAAGACAAACGGGGAAATATCCGTAATGGTTAACTATATGTGATAACTGTAATATTTTCAGAGTGATAATTTCAATTTACTACAACAATGCATCTTGCTGTGACACAAATACGAACACAATATAAAGAATATATAGGTACGATAAATACCGGTACCACAAGGGATGTCCGTCCTACTTTATAGAAGAACTCGTACAAGCATGGCAATAATGCTTGCGGCAAATACCAATTTCCGATTCGGAATAGTTGTGAATTGGAGTGTACATTACGACTATTTCAAAGTAAATCGATTATAAATAGTGTCAGGCATTACACGACGTGATTCCAGTATAAACAGTGGCAGGCATTACACGACGTGATTCCATTATAAATAGTGTCAGACATTACACGACGTGATTCCATTATAAATAGTGTCAAACATTACACGACGTGATTCCATTATAAATAGTGCAAGACATTACACGACGTGATTCCGTAATAAATCGTGCCAGGCATTACACGACGCGATTCCATTATAAATAGTATCAGGCATTACACGACGTGATTCCTTTATAAATAGTGTCAGGCTTACACCACGTGATTCCATTATAAATAGTGTCAGGCATTACACGATGTGATTCCATTATAAATAGTGCCAGGCTTACACCACGTGATTCCATTATAAATAGTGCCAGGCATTACACAACGTGATTCCATTATAGATAGGGCCAGGCATTACACCACGTGATTCCATTATAAATAATGCCAGGCATTACACGGCGTGATGCCATTATCAATAGTGTGAGGCATTACACGACGTGATTCCATTATAAATTGTGTCAGGCATTACACGACGTGATTCCATTATACATAGTGTCAGGCATTACACGACGTGATTCCATTATAAATAGTGCCAGGCTTACACCACGTGATTCCATTATAAATAGTGTCAGGCATTACACGACGTGATTCCATAATAAATAGTGCCAGGCATTACGCGACGTGATTCCATTATAAATAGTGTCGGGCATTACACGACGTGATTCCATTATAATAGTGCCAGGCATTACACGACGTGATTACATTATAAATAGTGCCAGGCATTACACGACGTGATTCCATTATAAATAGTGTCAGGCATTACACGACCTTATTCCATTATAAATAGTGCCAGACATTACACGACGTGATTCCATTATAAATAGTGCCAGACATTACATGACGTGATTCCATAATAAATAGTGCCAGGCATTACACGACGTGATTCCATTATAAATAGTGTCGGGCATTACACGACGTGATTCCATTATAATAGTGCCAGGCATTACACGACATGATTACATTAAAAATAGTGCCAGGCATTACACGACGTGATTCCATTATAAATAGTGTCAGGCATTACACCACCTGATTCCATTATTAATAGTGCCAGACATTACACGACGTGATTCCATAATAAATAGTGACAGGCATTACACGACGTGATTCCATTATAAATAGTGCCAGGCATTACACGACGTGATTACATTATAAATAGTGCCAGACATTACACGACGTGATTCCATAATAAATATTGCCAAGCATTACACGACGTGATTCCATTATAAATATTGTCAGGCATTACACGACGTGATTCCATTATAAATAGTGCCAGGCATTACACGACGTGATTCCATCATAAATAGTGCCAGGCATTACACCACATGATTCCATTATAAATAGTGCCAGGCATTACACTACGTGATTCCATTATAAATAGTGCCAGGCATTACACCACGTGATTCCATTATAAATAATGCCAGGCATTACACGACGTGATTACAATATACATAGTGCCAGGCATTACACCACGTGATTCCATTATAAATAATGCCAGGCATTACACCACGTGATGCCATTATAAATAGTGCCAAGCATTACATGACGTGATTCCATTATAAATAGTGCCAGGCATTACACCACGTGATTCCATTATAAATAGTGCCAGGCATTACACCACGTGATTCCATTATAAATAGTGCCAGGCATTATAACCACGTGATTCCATTATAAATAGTGCCAGGAATTATAACCACGTGATTCGATCATAAATAGTACCAGGCATTACACTACGTGATTCCATTATAAATAGTGCCAGGCATTACACCACGTGATTCCATTATAAATAATGCCAGGCATTACACGACGTGATTACATTATAAATAGTACCAGGCATTACACCACGTGATTCCATTATATATAATGCCAGGCATTACACGACGTGATGCCATTTTAAATAATTCCAGGCATTACATGACGTGATGCCATTATAAATAGTGCTAGGCATTACACGACGTGATGCCATTATAGATAGTGTCAGGCATTACACGACGTGATTCCATTATAAATAATGGCAGGCATTACACGACGTGATTCCATTTTAGATAGTGTCAGGCATTACACGACGTGATTCCATTATAAATAGTGTCAGGCATTACACGACGTGATTCTATTATAAATAGTGTCAGGCATTACACGACGTGATTCCATTATAAATAGTGCCAGGCATTATAACCACGTGATTCCATTATAAATAGTGCCAGGGATTATAGCCACGTGATTCCATTATAAATAGTGCCAGGCATTACACTACGTGATTCCATTATAAATAATGCCAGGCATTACACGACGTGATTACATTATAAATAGTGCCAGGCATTACACCACGTGATTCCATTATAAATAGTGCCAGGCATTACACTACGTGATTCCATTATAAATAGTACCAGGCATTACACCACGTGATTCCATTATAAATAATGCCAGGCATTACACGACGTGATGCCATTATAAATAGTGTCAGGCATTACACGACGTGATTCCATTATAAATAGTGCCAGGCTTACACCACGTGATTCCATTATAGATGGTGCCAGGCATTACACGACGTGATTCCATTATAAATAGTGCCAGGCTTACACCACGTGATTCCATTATAAATAGTGCCAGGCATTGCACCATGTGATTCCATTATAAATAGTGTCAGGCATTGCACCATGTGATTCCATTATAAATAGTGTCAGGCATTACACGACGTGATTCTATTATAAATAGTGTCAGGCATTACACGACGTGATTCCATTATAAATAGTGCCAGGCATTATAACCACGTGATTCCATTATAAATAGTGCCAGGGATTATAGCCACGTGATTCCATTATAAATAGTGCCAGGCATTACACTACGTGATTCCATTATAAATAATGCCAGGCATTACACGACGTGATTACATTATAAATAGTGCCAGGCATTACACTACGTGATTCCATTATAAATAGTACCAGGCATTACACCACGTGATTCCATTATAAATAATGCCAGGCATTACACGACGTGATGCCATTATAAATAGTGTCAGGCATTACACGACGTGATTCTATTATAAATAGTGTCAGGCATTACACGACGTGATTCCATTATAAATAGTGCCAGGCATTATAACCACGTGATTCCATTATAAATAGTGCCAGGGATTATAGCCACGTGATTCCATTATAAATAGTGCCAGGCATTACACTACGTGATTCCATTATAAATAATGCCAGGCATTACACGACGTGATTACATTATAAATAGTGCCAGGCATTACACGACGTGATTCCATTATAAATAGTGCCAGGCATTACACTACGTGATTCCATTATAAATAGTTCCAGGCATTACACCACGTGATTCCATTATAAATAATGCCAGGCATTACACGACGTGATGCCATTATAAATAGTGTCAGGCATTGCACCATGTGATTCCATTATAAATAGTGTCAGGCATTACACGACGTGATTTCATTATAAATAGTGCCAGGGATTATAGCCACGTGATTCCATTATAAATAGTGCCAGGCATTACACTACGTGATTCCATTATAAATAATGCCAGGCATTACACGACGTGATTACATTATAAATAGTGCCAGGCATTACACCACGTGATTCCATTATAAATAGTGCCAGGCATTACACTACGTGATTCCATTATAAATAGTTCCAGGCATTACACCACGTGATTCCATTATAAATAATGCCAGGCATTACACGACGTGATGCCATTATAAATAGTGTCAGGCATTACACGACGTGATTCCATTATAAATAGTGCCAGGCTTACACCACGTGATTCCATTATAGATAGTGCCAGGCATTACACGACGTGATTCCATTATAAATAGTGCCAGGCTTACACCACGTGATTCCATTATAAATAGTGCCAGGCATTGCACCATGTGATTCCATTATAAATAGTGTCAGGCATTACACGACGTGATTTCATTATAAATAGTGCCAGGCATTACACCACGTGATTCCATTATAAATAATGCCAGGCATTACACGACGTGATTACATTATAAAGTGCCAGGCATTACACCACGTGATTCCATTATAAATAGTGCCAGGCATTACACCACGTGATGCCATTATAAATAGTGTCAGGCATTACATAACTGATTCCAGTATAAATAGTGCCAGGCATTACACCACGTGATTCCATTATAAATAATGCCAGGCATTACACGACGTGATTCCATTATAAATAGTGCCAGGCATTACAACACGTGATTCAATTTGCAGTTTAATGTTTCCTCGTTCTTTAAAACATCCTCAATATAATAAAATCAATCACATCATGACAGCTCTACATGTTCGAGACTGTCAAGTTATTTGTAGCTGACGGAAGAAAACAATGAATTACTTGAAATATTATAGTAATCGATATGCTTCCTCATTATTAATTTACAGAGATATTAATGTCGTTCACTCCATGACACATAATGTACTTTGTATGTTCGCCATGATTTTTTTTTATCGAATCGGTTACTAGCCGAGCCATATCACCAATAACCCAAAAAGAAGTACAAAAATGTACTTGTTGTTGTTCGTCTAACACGTGTCGGCGCCTCGTATTGTATATGTGAAAAACAAATATTAAAATCAGGTCTGCGATCCATGTAGATAAAGAATGTTTATTACACCCAATAAAATAATATAAAGCTTTAATGAATAGCTAATCGATTTATATATGAAAAACAAATATTTGAATTTTTTCTATTTAATGTGCATAGTGATACCAAGTGCATGCATATTGTTTTCATTACACTGTCGTGGTCGTCTTAGCGGATGACACATTGTAGTTAAATATATGTCTGTCTATGCAATCAGTTCCATATCATAACTTGCCTTGGATTCCCACCCAATGTGAGCTTCTGTACTTTATTTTACAACGTTTGCTAGTAGCCTCCGATTTGCGACAGGTTTTTAATTTTCTCAGGGTACTGAGGTGCTTTTTTTCTACTAAGCAAAGCTGACCGCCATGATGTGACTGAAATATTAAACACTCTTATCCAAGCTATATATTGTATGGTAATATATATATAATAAGATGTGTTGTACGGTGATGTCAAGGTTGTGGCTTTTAATGCATCTTTGAACAATATTTCAGTTTTATCGTGGCGGTCAGTGTTATATGTGGAAGGAACCGGAGTACCCAAATGAAAACCACCGACCTGCCGAAAGTCATTAAATTTTTTTATCATATAATATTGTATCCAGTACTCCTCGCGGGATCCGAATTCACAACGTTAGGAGTGATAGGCACTGCTTGCATAGGTATTTGTAAATCAAACTACCATACGATCATGACTACGACGTCCCCATTTCTGCGATATAAGATATACTGCATTATACTATAAGTTGATAATGTAGACAATGAATTATATTGTGCAATGATACCATAGATATTGTTTATATTGTACGGTATTAACAAAACCATGTTTCAGAAATACAGCTGTGTATGGCATCTTTTTTGTATTCATAAAATTTCAAAAACATACTTAGTTTAAATGTAATATTTCTGATTTCTTTCATTTCCGGTTACAACAATCCAATAGAGAAGTACGTTTTATTTCTAAGGATCATGTAGGTGTCTTAAGTTAATTAAAAATTTGTTCACGCCACGATATAGCTGAAATATTGCTAAAGTTCGCGTTAAGCAGCAGTAAATCAATCAATTAATCAATCAACAACAAGCCAAATCTACATTTCTTAACTCATGTAATTATAATTAAAACTAAAGTGCTCCTCCCTCGTCCATGATTGGCCTTGGCAGATTTTGGCTGTTTTCTTTGGTCTTTGGTTTTCTTGCTCCAAAAGATTTTTGCATTATTTGGCTTTCATATATTGTGGCTTTGAGTATACGTGATGAAGGTTATTCCAAAAACTCGTCGTGCGCGCTGGGTTTGATATCAGCGTTTTCATTTGATAATGTCTGCATACGCTTGTATTTGATTATTTCGGCAACACATTGTAATATAGCGAAAGTTATGCTAGCCAATCTCTATATTGACAATTATAATGTAAATTAGTCTACAAGGAGAATTTAGTCTTGGTGGTGCGACAAACGTCATTATTGAGATTTCTTTTTAAGAAGCTTGTTCAACAGATGTTGCAAAAATATAAACATGGTTTCAAATAGACATATATCTGGAACAAACAAATGTTTTAGATTGGGCGTATCATATTTTGCTGGCCGTTTGTTTTTCACTGCTAGATAAAAAAAAATGGCTAAATTATTAATTAGAATGAACAATGCAAATTAAGAAAGACATATATATGTTTATGTTAAGTGAAACAAATATCTCATCCGGAAATTTAATACCGATATTGATCCATCTTTTAACTTATTAACAACCGATGTAACATCACAACATACCTGTAATATGATCATCTTTCTAACAGATAAGTTTAAGTACAGAAACATCAAAGGGTATATGAGGTTTGGGAGCTTAAGAACGGAAACATCAAAGGGTATATGAGGTTTGGGAGCTTAAGAACGGAAACATCAAAGGGTAAAGGAGGTTTGGGAGCTTAAGAACAGAAGCATCAAAATGATTATATTGCAGGCTTGAGATTCAAGTATGGGATGAATTTCGAATGTTGAGGCCTTATAATTTGTCTGTTTTTTTATGCAAACAATTTAAATGTTGTGTTGCAAAGACACATAGTTGGAGATATGATAACATTAAAGTGCATATTTATGTGAGTGGAATTATTGTGTGGTAGCATATAACACTTTCTAACATTCATGTGATATAAGATGGAAATAATGAATTGAATGATTACATAGCCATATGTCACCCGCCACTCACAATGTACAGTATTATCTCCATACGGACTCGTTATTGATTTAAAAAAAAAAAACAACACATTTTGATAGAAAATAACGTCACGATTACAGACAGTCATACAACTATTTTGGAGTTAAAATGGTGAAAGTGATCCCGATCTTCCATGTTGATATCTACATTTTAAACGCAAAATATCATTCAATGAAGCATACTATCAACGAGAGAAAAAGGACAGCAGTACAATAACAGTATCTCAATACGCTTGTGCTCAAATGCATACGAGTTAAAAATTAAATAAATACGGATGTGTAACCTCCTATAATGAATTTGGTGATTTCCGCTTCCTGGAGATGCATACAACCTGTCTCAAAAATATAAATAAAGTGCAGACACAATGACTCTGCTTTCAGATCCTAGCATTCCCTCGGCGCCATTTGTCACGTTACACGCAAAATACCTATAACAGTATCTCGTCTTTGTTAGTCACGCAACTGTTATAGGCAACTCACTTATAGCAATCATTTGTCTGTGTTAGCAACGTTATTATTATATTCAGATCACTTAAAAAAATCTCTATTCTTTGTTAATCGGGTTACTATTTAATTCAAAGCACTTCGAAAAGTCCATAGACTCTGTTAGTCACGATGTCACAAGCAGAGCACCAATATCAGAACCTCGTCTGTTAGTCTCGATAGTAAATATTATATGCAGAACATCAATAACAGTTCATCGCCTGGTCTGTTAGAGAGATGCTACTATTATATGCAGAATATTTCAAAATGTCTCTCGTCTTTGCTAATCACTCAACTATTTATGGGAAGCCCACTTATAGTATTCATTAGCCTGTGCTAGCAACGCTATTATTATATTCAGACTAATTCTAAAGGTCTCTCTTCTTTGTTAATCAAGTTATTATTCAATTCAAAACACTTAAAAAAGTCCAGTCTTTGTTAGTCACGATATCTAAACAGAACACCTCTACCAGAACCTCGTCTGTTGGTCACGAAAGTAAATATTATATCCAGAAAATCAATATCAGTTCATCGCCTAGATTGTTGGAGACACGCTACTATTGTATGCAGAACATTTCAAAATGCCTCTCGTCTTTGTTAATCACCCAACTATTATATGCAGCCCACTTATAGTAGTCATTTGCCCGTGTTACCAACGTTATTATTATATTCAGACCACTTCTAAAAAATTCTCTTTTTTGTTAATGAGGTTATTATTCAATTCAAAGCACTTCGAAAAGTCCGTAAACTTTGTTAGTCATGATATCGTATGGAGAAAACCCATACCAGAACCTCGTCTGTTAGTCACGGAAGTAAATATTATATGCAGATCATCAATAACAGTTCATCGCCTGTTGTAGTAGACACGCTACCAATGTATGCAGAACATTTCAAAATGTCTATCGTCTTTGTTAATCACGAACATATTATATGCCGACAATTTATCAATGTACACAGTCCTTTTTAATCAGCTTGTTATTATACTCAGACATTTTTAAAGGTTCTGCGTCTTTGTTGATCAGGCTACTATTTTATTCAGAGCACCAGTCTTTGTTGGTGACGCTATTCTAAGCAGAACACGTATACCAGAACCTTGTCTGTGCTTGTCATGCTGCTATCATATAAAGGACACTTTTAAATATATCTCGTCGTTGTTAATCACACAACTATTATATGCAGTTCACTTATATCAGTCATCTGTCTATGCTAGCAACTCTACAATTATATTTAGAACACGTCGAAACGCCCAGTCTTTGATGGTCACACTATTACATGCAGAACACGTATATTAGAATCTTGTCTGTGTTAGCCATGCTGTTATTATATGCATCACACTTACATCAATGATCTGTCTGTACCAACAACGCTACAATTATATTCAGAACACGTCGAAACGTCCAGTCTATGATGGTCACGCTATTACATGCAGAACACGTATATTAGAACCTTGTCTGTGTTAATCACCCTGCTACCCTATGAACACTTTTAAATGTATATCTTCCTTGTTAATCACACAACTATTATATGTACCTCACTTATATCAATCCTCTGTCTGTATTAACAACGCTGGAAATATATTTAGAACACTTCGAAACATCCAGTCTTTGGTGGCCACGCTATTGCACACACTACAAGTATAACAGAACATTGTCTGTGGTAGTCACGCTGCTATTATATGCATATCACTTATATCAACCCCCTGTATGTGCTAACAACGCTACAATTATATTTAGAATGCTTCGATGCATCCAATCTTTGATGGTCACGCTTTTACACACAGAACACGTATAACAGAACCTTGTCTGTGTTGGTCACGCTGGTATTATATGCAGAACACTTTTAAATGTCTCTCGTCTCTGTTTATTATGCAACTATTATATGCAGCTCACTTATATCAGTCATTTGTCTATGCTAGCAACACTACTATTAGTAATATGCTTAGAACACTTCTAAAAGTACATTGTGTTTGTTTATAAGGCCACTATTATATTCAAAATACTTCTAAAAGTCCATTGTCTTTGTTGGTCACGCTATTACAGGTTGAACACCAATAAGAAAGCCTCGCCCTTTTAAATCAGGCTGCATGTATTACTATGTTCAGAACATCTATAAATGTTCGTCGGAACATTATTTCAGATAACAGAGACCTGACTTTTGGAGTCGGATAAAGAAGAAATTAATTGGGCATAAATTAGTTTATAAAAGAAAAACAGATATGAAGCTACTAGATATATGACTTTTCGATGAAGTATAATATTCATAAGCCGGGCAAACTGGTAGGACAACTTTCCACTTAAAGAATCAATTGTGGACTATCTGTCTGTTGACGACAAGTCAGGAAAGTGAACGGTCATGTATTTATGTTAGAGGTATCGATTTTTCCTCTTTGTATTTTGAAACTATTCCGACAGTGTGGTATTTTTTTTGTTTATTTATTATATTCCATAGTCGGCAAACAACATCTTAAACTTTCAAGATAGTCAACAACAGGGCAATCCAATATATGCTTTTATTGCTAGAAAGTAATTAATGAACCAGTTAAAACATATCAAAAATCTATATATTAATTGACAAATCAATTTGTTTTGTAAAGAAGAACACCGAATGACATCAAATGTATTTAAAACATCCTTATCACCAAAGATCCATTACACTAATGTTACTTATTAGAATAAACTAATGGGATTTAGCCCGAAGACCGTGTTGTGCGTTGTGACCTTGAAAATAACAACAAATTGTATTATATTCACTTTATAGTTAGCTAGTGATCGAGAATACCATGTTGCCTAGGTCATTCTAGAGTGTTTGTTTGTTTGTTTGTTTGTTTGTTTAATGGTGCTTAACGTCACTTTCAACACTATTTCAGTTATATCGTGGCGGTCAGTCTTATTGATAGAGAAAACTGGAGGAACCGGAGAAAACCACCGACCTATCGCAAGGCACTGACAAACTTTATGACATAATGTTGTATACCTCGCCCTGATCGAGATTCGAACTCACAACATCAGTGGTGATAGGCAGTGATTGCTTAGGTAGTTGTAAATCCAACTACCATGCTAGCAAGGCCACGACGATCCCCTTCTAGAGTGACTCACTTATGATTTTATACGATTGATTGATTGATTATTGCTTAGCGTCCGGTAACTAGTTTTTCAGCTTTCGACTGCCACAGGAAAAGTATGGAAAGTTTGGTAGGGACGAAAGATTTACAATGCGCTTACTTTTCCGAAATCTATTAAATAGAACTTAACGTGGCACTGCCCAAACATGTTAGCCGTAACATCACATGACACACCTCCAGTTGCGCCAGGGATTCCCTATCTACCTCCTAGTGACTCGTTGGGTAGCTCTATTGGTTTGAGCCCTGGAAAGTTTCACCGGTACCCAGTAGTATAGGTTTATTGCACGGTCAGTATATCATATTGCAGTCTGTGACAGTTACATTTCACCATATTTCTTTGCGACATGCATTCAACAGAATGCTGTCATCTTGTTTACCTCTCGTCTGCTTAATTGCAAATATCGTTTTACCGGAACCTCTCTAGTGCGCACCAAACATTAAGGAGAAAGTATGGATGTGATATCGATGAAGATGCAATATTTTTAACTCATTCGGAAATGCTCTATTGTTTAGGTATATTTATAAAGGAAGACTAGTAAGCATATCGACTAATATTGCATTTTTATTTTACAAAGAAATCTACATGAAATATTTGATACTATATTGTTTTTTGGTGGCTTTATACGTTGTACTTAATTGGTTAGATGTTGTGGGCAAATAATTAATTTCTTTAAACGATTAAAAGAAATTTGATGATTTATGTAGTAAATTATGATAGTTTCTGCTTTACTGAACATATTTGGCATATATTTTGAAAGTATTATATATTGATCTATGGAAAAGATGACATATTGCCTGAATAGCACGATAATGCTACTTAACCTTTGATGTTTAACCGTGATGTCATTATATATAACCAGTATAATAATAAAGATGATGTGGACGTCATCCCGTTATATACGAAACTATTTTCCTTGTATAATTACACATTTCCCTCCCCAATCGGATCCGGAAATATGATCAGAACTGGAAGTTATTTTCGTATATTACAGGCCACCGACTCCATATAATGCAAAGATTTGCTTGTAGTTTTCCTAATATATTTTTTTATTTGTATATGTTGCTATCTAGTTTCATATAATTTCTTTATTGTTAGTTACATATTCAAATTTCAATAAAAGGTAAGTTCACGCAACGGTAAGTGCAAATTATGTCTAGAGTTGGCGTAAGGCAGCAAGCTATCTGTTGTTAAGTAAACATGTATTTCCACTGGTTTGAGTTTTCGATTTGTGACTTGATTATTGTCGCTTGGGAAACTCGAATACACTTTTACGTTAATATCTTAAGCGTATGTGTCAGAAATCTTATTAAAACCATCCATAGACTACACATGTACGTCACAGTAACAGCTGACACAAACTTCATATTCCGTCCATTTGCACTTCAGTATTATCTCGGAGTTTTTCACATATCACTTGAAATCTAAACCGATGTCATGATATATTATCACCGCAATGATTTTATTTGTTAATGAATAGATTTTCGTCCGACGTTAGAGGTTAATCAGATTTACTTGTCCAGATAACGTTTATGGCCAACTGTCGCCAAGTAGAACATGTAATTCTGTCATTTCTAAGTTCTTAAATGTCCGTATGTTCACAGGAAAAATTGAGAAGAAAAAAATGCTGATTACGATGTAGAACATGCAAATTCTGTCATTTATAAGTTCTTTAATACCCCTATGTTCCAAAGAACAAACGAGAAGAAAACAAATGCTGGTTACAAAGTAGAACATACAAATTCTGTCATTTATAAGCTCTTAAATGTCCCTATGTTCAGAAGAAAAAAATGAGAAGCAAAAAATACTGGTTGCTAAGAACAACATGCAAATTCTATTATTTATAAGTTCTTAAATGCCCCTGTGTTCAGATGAAAAAAGCAGAAGCAAAAAATGCTGGTAAGGCTACGACGCAAATGGTCAACACATTTTATATCGGAGAAATCCAACAAAAATCCTTTAGCTACAGTGAAAATTTTAGAAACGTCATTGTATAATTGACTTCTCGTGTTTATTCCCTCTAGACTTGACAAACAACATCTTTAACTCTTATGTAGTTGATTCACAAAGCAATCATATTACTTGCTTTATTACCAGAAAGTAATTACTGAATCGTGTAAAACACATTCAGAATCGATATCTGCCCTCATCTATTGACATTTCAATTTGTTTTTAAAGACAGAAAATGGCGAAGAAACGCTAAGATGGTGTTTAACTCCACTTTCAACAATATTTCAGCTATATCGTGGCGGTTAGTTTTATTGGTGTAGGAAACTGGAGGCCCCGAAGAAAACCACCGACCTGTCGCAAGCCATTGACAAACTTTATCACATAATGTTGTACCCCTCGCCCTGATCGAGATTCGAATTCACAACATCAGTGGTGATAGGCACTGATTGCATAAACAATTGTAAATCCAACTAACATACGATCACGACCATGACGGCCCCATGACCTACAATGAAAGATCTAATGATTTAATATCAATAATATAAATTAATATGTAAAACTATTATAGAAAAAGACATACAAAACAATTTTGGCACTAAGATAAGTTTGAAGATATCAAAGTGGTAATCAGAAGCCGTTAAGTCGAAGGAGAGACAACACAATGGTCCAAAGAAAAAGGACAAAATAATAAATAATGATCTACATACAAAACACTACGCAGAAAACTACTGATCGAGCAACACGAACACCACTAAAAACCAATGGTAAACTCAGGTGCTCCGGAAGGGTACACAGTTCCTGTTTCACATGTGGCATCAGTCGTGTATCTGCAAGAAGCAATTTTAATGTTTGTACCCATAGATAACTTTATTGTTGATATTTGAGGCTCCATTGGGTATTCACCCAATTTTTTTTTATAAAACTCCTTTGTTTGAAGAATCTTGAAGCAGCCTATTGCATCACCATAAAAAAATATCATATGGAATTCGCATGAGCTACCGTGCATACTAATACGCTCATACCACATTTGTTTACACTGCTCTGCAATGTTTGATATCTGAATTTGTCGTGCCATGTTTTTATCGTGTAGTGCAATACTGTAGCAGCTAAACAAATGGACACGTACCTAATATATGCATCAGGGATTGTTGATTAATATTTGACGTCCAGTGCACAGTCTGCCGAAATGCCAAAAATACCAAAACACCTACAGATAATCAACGCCATGATTTTGCAAGAAAGTGAAGTTCACATCTAGATAGATAGCTTACTATCTGGTTGTTTATACTAGTACATGTAGTTACTTTTATTTAAAAAACAAAGGAACAATGAAAACACAAAAATACGTCTCTCCAGGAACAGTTACAAAATGCAATCGAAAAATTGCAGAAAGAGGCAAAAGATCGAAATCCTTAGCACACATATCTATGACTGCTCATTTTCCTGACTTGTTACAGGAACTCTTATAAAAAATGACGGAAGAAAATTAGTTTTATGGGCTCAAATCTCCCTTAAATAAATTGGCGAGATCGTCCAAGTGTTTTCCCCGTATGGGTAATATACCAACCCTCACATAAAACCGGGCGAACAGTGTTGATATCCAGCACTCTAATCATGAACATTCTGCATAATATATCTTAATAACAGAGAAGTTGGCGTATGTATAATATCAATACCATTAAAGAGAGCAGGTAACCAACCTGAATATTACTATCGGAGAACAAAATACGTGACATTAAGTGTATCTTCTATTATCAATATTGTATGCACATACAAAACTTACACGACCGACCGCATTATTCCATCAAGAGTGTGTGTGTGTGTGTGTGCAAGGGGAGGGGTGTTCTTGTCCATACAATCGCGCCTTTTTTATCATCCATTATCGGTATTGTATACACATGCAGAAAACACTTACTCGACAGAACACATTTTTCCACCAAGAGAGGGGTCTTGTTCATACAACCGCGCCCTTTTATTAATTGAAGTGCCTGTGATATACCAGCAGAGTGAGAGGTCCAGGATAAATGTGTTAGGATGTAATGGTTTTGCATCTGTCTCCACGATGTTCAATTTCAACTCTTCTGACGGTGTAATATCGTTTTGTTTTTCCTTATTTTCATAGATCAATTATTTAAATTTATTAACAAATACATGCAAATACAATAATACTGTAGTTATCATAGTAATGTGTTTGTATCAGAAAATTGTCTTAGCGATGCTTTCAAATGTGTTGTGGAGTCAAAACATTCTAATAATACGTTACTACGAACATCGACTCTCTATACTGATAGGCATTGTAGGTCTTCCGTTTCTAATATAAACATGGTCTGCTTACAGCAAGCTCCCACCTACTAAATATTGAATTCATCACTGACATTTCGTCCCCATTTTTGAATTCCAAGCCCGCCATACCTGGTACTGGCAATGGTGACATATGAAACATGTGAACATCAACAAACAACGTAGGGTATGTACATTTTGCCTTTGGTTTTTATTAGTTATTGTTCCTGTTATATTAAAGTTTTTGCATTGTTGGAATGAAGAATGATTGATCTTTCCTTAAATCCCAAATATACATAGAGAAATCGTTTTTTTTCACAATGTAGTCGTCTTCGGAATCATTAGGTGCGCTGATTTATAATACGTATCTGTATGTAAGCATGATGGTATACACCAGTGATATATTAACAATAATATTTGTCATATTTGCACGTGACAAAGCAAACTCTTAATTTAATATTCGGTGTCATGGTTTTGTCAGTCCAATAATTAATTAAAGTTAAATCAATGTGACTGAAATGAAAGTGAAAGTACAATTTAAAAATAAAACATCCGCATTTCCAGAAAACATCCATGATTTCCAGGTATATCGAAAGCAGATCTACGACGAAGCTACATTGACATGTTAATTATTCTAAATAAATTTTGGAAATGCGTACAATTCAAACAACAGTCATCATAATCATGGTGATATGTGCTGGGAACATTCTCGCCAACATACAGGTTTGTACACTACATTATATAGTAACCTACAAGATTGTATAGGTAGACTCTCCATGTTAACAGACGCAGGTAGAAATTGGTCAACAAATATATTTCAACGACCTCTCTACTTAAAATGGGTTATATATATATATATATATATATATATATATATATATATATTTGTATATATATGTATCATTATTTTCGTCCTGTTGTACGTCGCTTGCTTCAATTCATATCAAACATTCAGTGTATGAAAACAAATTTCACCCGTAAAGAATCCTCTTGCTGATAAACCAAATCTTGATTCCTAAATACTAGTACATGGAGTTACTTTTATTTTTTTTAAATGGGATGAAATGAACTTTCCATATTAACAGCCAAAGGGAGAATGTGATCAACTATTTCAACGATCCCTTGACTTCAAAACTTCAAATGCATTATTTGTATTATAATAAATCATGTGTTCCTCACTGTATGCGTTGCTTGCCTCATTGTGTATCCAAAATTCAAGGAATACAATCAAAGTTTACCCTAAAAATTACATTTCCACTTTGAAGTATCACAATTTATAAATAACTTTATTACATTTTCCCTATAAAAATATATATTGCATTTAATAATAATGGCGTCGGTTATTTATATGTTCATCGGCATGAAACAGATATTTGGCATTTAATTGTCAAAATAATGCTTCAAATACACACCTGTGAATTAAACCCTGTATTAGGATTATTAATCTTTCATATCCAATAACCCATGACTTCAAATATTGTTGTATGCTGCTACAAGAAATGAATATTTTCGACTAGTCAAATGTCAAGGTGTACTGTGACTTCCTGTAGAAAATATAAAGTGCAAAGCTTTCCTTAGAGAAGACGTTTCTAAGTTGTGAAACTTGTGTCCTATCAAATTCTTTATTATTGAACAATAAAATATGCTTAAAGTTAAAGCTGTCCTAGCATGGTGATTATACGCTAGTAAAGAGTGGCGGAGTACACTTTTTTACCTAAAGTATCCCATGCCTCTTTTGAATATTCATCCACCTCCCGTCTTACAGTATTGCCACCAGAAGATACCTATCCATACAAAGACCATACTGTGAATAAGGGTAATAACAAAATTACCGAACTCCGAACAATCTTACAAAAGGAAAGTGTGACATGTAGAACAGCAATAAACACACTATTCTTTTCTTTAAATTATGTCTAAGTATAATAATGTATAGTCTCTCATGTTCATTTACATCCGTATCCTGTCTTACTAACTTTGATTATCAGAGTTTGTCTTTCGCGTAGTGTGCAATTAGTAAAACATTTTCCCGTGCTTATGGTGTATACTCTTATTCATACTGTTGTGGACGTATGGTACATGATAGAGTATCTAATTTTCACACTCCTTCAACTTTCAATTTTGATATGTTATATTCTAAGCCATATATTTACTTAGTCATCCCCCCCCCAAAATGTCTAGTTTTCTTACTATTTACCTATTGGAATCCATGTGGCTGTTTTTGTATCTATTCATAACTTCGCATAGGTAAAGTTATGTCGAGCACAATGATGACAGTATTTATCAAATTACTTTACCTGTTATTTGTTTTCTTGTCAATGACGCCATATCTGTGATGAACATTTTAGATACCAAATGACACCAGAACGACAAAGATGCCATATATAGCGTTTCACATGCTATGAGGCATCTATGGAAGGTACTCTATAAAGATTATGCATTTCGTCCCAATCCGTAAGCAAACGTGGCTGGCATAGATAACTCTTGTTTTTTGTTTGTCGATTTCTGAACATCTTCTCCTCTGGAAACGCTTGGTCAAATAAAAGGAACGTTTACAGGAATCATCTATAAAATGTCCTCTATAAGATGTCATCATTCCATCCCGATTGTACAACATATAATCGCCTTGAGAAATAGTTGTTTCTGATTGATTGAAATTTAAGAAAAAACCTTCTCCTCTATAACTAGGATGCACAATGAAATGCTACTTCGTAGGAATATGTGTAAGGGACGTCCAGTACAAAATTTTTATATTTTATGCCGATCGATCGGACAACTATTATGACTGATATGTGCAGTTTTTGTTTGAGATTGGCTAATTAAAAAATGTTCTCCCTAAAACCATTTAGACAAATTAAATAAAATTTGGTAGGAAGCACATATGAAAGGTTCTGTACCAAGTTTACTCATTTAGTGCAGATTGGAAAATTAACATGGCCAATTGGGAAATTATGTTTTTTTTGGGATTGTGGAATGGATTGTGTTAAGTGCGTTCGGTAACATGTCGCCAGATTTCCTCAATCGTTTGCGGAACAACGCCCATTTTGTTTTATTGAAATGCTACTTTCATGGCTACGATTGAATATGGGATCCAGTGTAAATATGAATATAATTTTTTTTTCTGAAAATCTGGACTTCTGAACTTTGAATACAAACTTGCATATGAGCGATACAGGCTCAGGTAAATCTCCATTATACAGATTTTGGCTACAATGTGCCTACCTTTGTTCAAAATCTAAATAAGGAGTATATAACTTACACTACCTGACAACCCATTCCCCCTTTCCAAATTTTAAGACATTCCATATGTTTTCAAATTTCAATTGAGATTATTATGTGTTTGTGAAAAAAAATATTGAATAATCAATCACCACATTTGCAACAAAAGTAACACAGCGGGTGCCACTAGTGGAACAGAAACTGCCTACCCTTCAGCTGCATCTGATACAGATAATCAGCGCCATGTTTTTGCAAGGAAATGAAGTTCACATCTAGATAGATAGTTAAAGACCGTGCTTACTATCTGGTTGTTTATACTAGTACACGTAGTTACTTTTATTAAAACAACAAAGGAACAATGAAAACACAAAAAAATACCACACTCCGGGAACAATCATCAAATCCAATCGAAAAATCGTAGAAAAAGACAAAATTCTTAATACACATATCCATGACTGCTCATTTTCCTGGTTTGGTACAGGCAGTCTAATAAAACAAATGAAGGAAGTAAACTAGTTTTATGGGCTCAGTTAATATCATATGTATACTATCAATTCCATTACAGAGAGCCGTTGAAATCAGACACATTTTATTTAGCAGATACCTCACAAGAACATCGTCATTGTATTTCTTATTCCATATAAACCGTGCACATGCGTTTTTCCGCAAAGATTGGAATAGCTATCCCAAAATGTAAACCCTTTTGCTCTGAATATTACTATCGGAGAACATAAATTCACTACCAGTAAACGAATGGATATTTTGACACACGTCTTGCAAATAGTGGATCAAATTTTTTATGATAAATGCATGCAAAGATAATACTATTCATAATAATAATAGTATTTGTGTTTTTGTCTCACTGAAACTTCCAAACGTGTTATGTTCTCCATATACAATAATTGATAATCATTATATAATATTGTAGTTTTGGAGTGAGTGATTGTTGTCTAGCGCAAACTTGGCAATTGCTCAGCTATATCATGGCGAGAACACGTTAATTTTCAATCAGATGATGATGAGGTCCGCTTTGTTCTAGACCAACACGCCGAGTTGTTTTTTTATAGTGCTAGCTCACTGAAACAACAGTCCACGGATAGACATGTCGCTCCACTCAGACACATTATTCTGATTCCAAGCCAAACAGTCTTTGCTCTTACTCCTTAAGGCTGCGTGCTTAGTGGAGAAGCAACAAATAGTTTTGGAAGCCGACTATACATATACTTATGGTGATATACTACCAAATTATTTCTTATAGCTGCACCTAAAAGGACATATTCTTAATTAATAATTCATACGTCATATGATGCTCATAGTATTTTTTGTAAGTCTAGAAATTAAAGACATTTCATTAACTTAACGCTACAAAAGAGATGTGATACAACAACCATGTGATAAAGTGAAAGTGAAAGTACAATTCAAAAATAAAACATCCGAATTTCCAGACACGGTTATCGGGAGCAGATTTAAGCTAGATCTACCTTCTTAGATTAATTCTTTGATTTTGAAAAAGACACACAATGCAAGCAACAGCCATCATAATTATGGTGATTTGTGTTGGGAATATGCATGCCAACACCTACCAACAGGTTTGTGCATTACATGATATAATTATTGACAACACACTTTAGGATTAGAAATCTATTTTCCATGTTAACGACGAATGTATTTGCCTTTATCAATAAGACGGTCGGCTATCCCTGTAACGTACTAAAATGAAAACCAAAAATAATACTACACTGTCTGAACAGTCAAAATCGTAGAAAGAGGTAAAATCACAAATACTAGCATGGTGATTATACGTCAATAAAGCGTGGCGAGGTATACATATTTACCAAAGGTAAACCCTGCCCTTTTTGAATATTTATCCACCTTCCGTTTTACAGTATTGCCACCAGAAGATACCTATCCATACAAAGATCCTACTGTGATTGTGTCATGTAGAACAGCAACAAAAATCACGCTATTCTTTGCTTTATTTTATGTGTAATCTTGAATAAACTCTCATTTTCATATACATCCATATCCTTTTTTTCCCCATTTAATTTGTTATCAGAGCTTTTCGTGCAGTGTGGAATTAGTAAAACATGTCCCGTGTTTATGGTGTATACTCTTATTTCTACTGTTGTGGACGTATTGTACGTGACAGAGTGTCTAAATTTCACACTCTATCAACTTTAAATGTTTAGATGTTATATTCTAAGCCATATATACAATTAGTCATCCCACTTCAACCTAATTCAAACTGTCTAGTTTCTTATTATTTACCTGATGGGAGCCTCGTATTTTGCTTTCTTGTTGATAACACCATATTAGGGATGAACATTTTATACACCAAATGACACCTGAACGAAAAAGATACCCAGATGTAGCATTGATTGACGGAAGTAAAGAGAAACGCTCAAATGCAGGTTATGGAAATTTCACACTTATTTTAGTACCAGTTATTCTCATTGTTGAAGACCCTACTGAAATACTACGGGTGCCACTAGTGGTGCAGAAACTGCTTACCATTCCGGAGCTTCTGAGTTCTCCCCCGTTATTGTGGGGTTAGCTGTTTACCATTCCGATGCATCTCAGTTCACCCCCGGTTATTGTGGGGTTAGCTGTTTACCATTCCGGAGCATCTGAGTTCACCCCCGGCTATTGTGGGGTTAGCTGTTTACCATTCCGGAGCATCTGAGTTCACCCCCGGTTATTGTGGGGTTAGCTGTTTACCATTCCGGAACATCTGAGTTCACCCCCGGCTATTGTGGGGTTAGCTGCTTACCATTCCGGAGCATCTGAGTTCACCCCCGGCTATTGTGGGGTTAGCTGCTTACCATTCCGGAGCATCTGAGTTCACCCCCGGCTATTGTGGGGTTAGCTGCTTACCATTCCGGTGCATCTGAGTTCACCCCCGGTTATTGTGGGGTTAGCTGCTTACCATTCCGGAGCATCTGAGTTCTCCCCAGGCTATTGTGGGGTTAGCTGTTTACCATTCCGGTGCATCTGAGTTCTCCCCCGGTTATTGTGGCGTTAGCTGTTTACCATTCCGGAGCCTCTGAGTTCTCCCCAGGCTATTGTGGGGTTAGCTGTTTACCATTCCGGAGCATCTGAGTTCACCCCCGTTATTGTGGGGTTAGCTGCTTACCATTCCGAAACATCTGAGTTCACCTCCGCTATTGTGGGGTTAGCTGCTTACCATTCCGGTGCATCTGAGTTCACCCCCGGTTACTGTGGGGTTAGCTGTTTACCATTCCGGAGCATCTGAGTTCTCCCCGGCTATTGTGGGGTTAGCTGTTTACCATTCCGGTGCATCTGAGTTCACCCCATGCTATTGTGGGGTTAGCTGCTTACCATTCCGGAGCATCTGAGTTCTCCCCCGGCTATTGTGGGGTTAGCTGTTTACCATTCCGGTGCATCTGAGTTCACCCCCGGTTATTGTGGGGTTAGCTGTTTACCATTCCGGAGCATCTGAGTTCACCCCCGGTTATTGTGGGGTTAGCTGTTTACCATTCCGGTGCATCTGAGTTCACCCCCCGTTACTGTGGGGTTAGCTGTTTACCATTCCGGAGCATCTGAGTTCACCCTCGCTATTGTGGGGTTAGCTGCTTACCATTCCGGAGCATCTGAGTTCACCCCCGGTTATTGTGGGGTTAGCTGCTTACCATTCCGAAACATCTGAGTTCACCCCCGGCTATGGTGGGGTTAGCTGTTTACCATTCCGGTGCATCTGAGTTCACCCCCGGTTATTGTGGGGTTAGCTGTTTACCATTCCGGAGCATCTGAGTTCACCCCCGGTTATTGTGGGGTTAGCTGTTTACCATTCCGAAGCATCTGAGTTCTCCCCCGGTTATTGTGGGGTTAGCTGTTTACCATTCCGGTGCATCTGAGTTCACCCCCGGTTATTGTGGGGTTAGCTGTTTACCATTCCGGAGCATCTGAGTTCACCCCCGGCTATTGTGGGGTTAGCTGTTTACCATTCCGGAGCATCTGAGTTCACCCCCTGCTATTGTGGGGTTAGCTGTTTACCATTCCGGAGCATCTGAGTTCTCCCCCGGCTATTGTGGGGTTAGCTGCTTACCATTCCGGAACATCTGAGTTCACCCTCGGTTATTGTGTGGTTAACTGTTTACCATTCCGGAGCATCTGAGTTCACCCCCGGCTATTGTGGGGTTAACTGTTTACCATTCCGGAGCATCTGAGTTCACCCCCTGCTATTGTGGGGTTAGCTGTTTACCATTCCGGAGCATCTGAGTTCTCCCCCGGCTATTGTGGGGTTAGCTGCTTACCATTCCGGAACATCTGAGTTCACCCCCGGTTATTGTGGGGTTAGCTGTTTACCATTCCGGAGCATCTGAGTTCTCCCCCGGCTATTGTGGGGTTAGCTGCTTACCATTCCGGAGCATCTGAGTTCTTCCCCGGCTATTGTGGGGTTAGCTGCTTACCATTCCGGAGCATCTGAGTTCTCCCCCGGTTATTGTGGGGTTAGCTGCTTACCATTCTGGAGCATCTGAGTTCACCCCCGGTTATTGTGGGGTTAGTGTTGCTTAATCTTTAGTTTTCTGCACAGTGTTTTGTAGATCATTGTCTGTCCAATTGCCAGTTTTCCTTAGGCCATTATAGTGTCTTTTCATCTTCGATTTACTTATAATGCATATTATGTATATTATATTTTACGTCTATGTACCTGCATAATTTTGCAGACAAATTGTAAAACGTAAAATTTTGACGTTAAAACTAAAGCATTTTTGCTAATTTTGTAGAATGAAGTGGGGAGTTCCATTAAATCGACAGTGAACATTGGAAAATCTGTGGCCTTAGCAGTATGGTCAAATCCTGTGGCTAACATCGTAGTGTCATGTTTACCAGAATTGTATTGTTATTATGAACATTTCAATGATCCAAAACATTATATTAAATGTGCATTGTATGTACTGAAGTGCATATTTAAAGAAATAGTAGGTATAACTACATGTCTATATGACGTGGGAGGCGATGTTCTCATCGAATGGTACCAGCATGGTACTTATATACAAAACTATGACTATTTCAACATTGCCTGGGATGTTTTTAAATGCACCGGTGTAGATCAAAGGACACTGAATTACATCAAGAAGAACATTTGGGGATGAGACAGATGAGAAAGTCACGTGCCAGTTAAGTTTATTTAATGAGATAGTCACGTATCAGTTATGTTTATTTAATGAGATAGTCACGTGCCAGTTAAGTTTATTTAATGAGAAAGTCACGTACCAGTTTAGTTTATTTAATGAGATAATTGTAATGATAATTTGTATTTAATTGATAATAAACTAGAATGTGGTACATATGAAACAGAGAGTAGATATATATGTTTTATTAAGTGCAATTGCGAGAACATATACAACTGATTGTGCCTGTCCCGAGAGAACCAACATAAAGAAAACTGTCATTGTATATTGCAATTGATGTGTATTAGAGATAAAACTGAACCAATAATGATTGTCATACATTATACGTTATACGTACAGAAAGATCAGAAATGGCGCTATGATGGACAGTTGGACATGTCAAACGGTGTGTCACAAGCCTTACCGCTTAACAGTCCCAACTGTCCGTCAAGAGCCAATAAATTATGATAATAAAGCAATAGTTTGCTTGGTTTCTCTACTTCACTGTATTATATGGTAATGTTAGTATTAGGGTTATGTTGTTTAACACTACTTTCAACAATATTTCAGTTATATCATGGCGGTCAGTTTTATTGATGGAGAACACCGGAGTGCCCGGTGAAGACCACCGACATGCCGTATGTCACTGACAAACCTTATCACTTAATGTTGTATCGAGTACACCTCAACATTGGGTGGAATTCCAATTCACATCCCTAGTTATTATAAAGTTGTTTTTGTGTCAACTGTTACTTTTTATGGGTGATTGTGTTTATTATAATTGTAATGTTCAAATCGATTTCTGCGTGGACAGGATATTTATAATTAAATAGTACGAATCAAAATGCAAAATGTTTCAGAGCACCGGATTTGTATGGGAGTTAGTACTAGTTGTTCTTTTATTATCTTATTTTATTTCGCTGTGATTTTATTTGTCGATGGTAGTGTTGTTTTTTCTTTCCATATTGTGATATTCTTTATTTGGTTAATATCACTGAATCAGTGTCAAAAAGACATATATGTTTTTTTTGTATATTTTACGTTGGTTTAGTATATACAACATTAGGTTTCTTTGACTCAAATTTCGCGGCAAAAATTGTTCAGTCCAATTAGGTTTTATGTATTTATTTCTGAATAATTTGGAGATATTGGGCATCTGTTTCAAAAATATTTTGTAAGATTTGCAAAGTTCTTGTTAAATGCTAAAACTATATCCTTTCAAATAAAGGTTTTAAAGTGGTGAAGCAATTAGAAAATGTAATTTTCAAACCTATTTTCTAATGCTTTACTCGCTTTACAAAATTTTCTATATGCTAGTGTAAAATATGTTTAAAAAAACCATTTAACTTTTTAATTATTTAGAAGTAGAAAATAACTACAAAATCCAACTACTTTTTATCAAATCTTGCACAAGTGATCATAAATTTACATCGCACGTTACACATATATTCCAGGAAAACAATAACTCTGTAAATCATGTAATGTCGTGGAAAATGAACTCCGTTTTTGCTTGGGATAGAATACATCATATCAATACATATTTCATTCAATTATCTTTCCTTGGAAAATGAATTTCCTTTATTAATTCCGCAGGAGAGTTTTGCACAGTACAGTGACATTTATCAAACAATAATTCGAATTTTACTGCAGTACAATATATGGTTCCTACTGTCCATCTGTTTTAAAATATATTTGTCAATGTAAAATTGACTTTGTTATGTACAGTTGACTCTCATTATGTAGAACGCGGCGGGACCAGTCAGTTCCCTACAACTTAACCTACAAATGGAGATAGGAGTAAATATGGTTAGCTTAAACTTTAAAGGGTCCATGAATTAAAATCGACTGATCAGGAAATTCGACTCAAATGTGTTCGAGATAACGGGAGTCGACTGTTAATAATATCATACTGTTTGTAATGTACAAAATGTATACAATATTTACCCGTAACTGTTTATCTTATATGTTTGTTGTTTTGCTAAAACCTCGTTCAGCTTGCAATTAATAAAGTTGTATGATTTTCTTTGAGTATTTATAATGTGCATATCAAATAGAAATGCATAAGCAAACTACGAAGGCATCACGGGGAGCAACCAGACTCTGCAAATTAAAGATGGGCAAACAATTCAATGATGAATTATAAAAAGGACTAAAACACAACAAACAATGACACACACGACACCAGACAGAAAACCAAAAATTGAGCAACACGAACCCGACAAACACTTTTCCAGCAGTAGTAACCGTCGTGCACCTTTTGTTAGATTACGATAATATGCGTTTTATGCTACTTTTTACAATATTTCAGTTACATAGTAGACGTAGGTTTTATTTCCGGTGAAAAACATAAACCTCGCGTAAGTCTATATAAGGTGGTATCGAGTACAACTCAAAAGAGGCCGTGGTAGAATTGACAAACTTTAGTCATAATACTTACTGATAGTGGTGTACCCCTCGTCCTGATCGAGATTCGAACTCACAACATCAGTGGTGATAGGCACTGATTACATAAACAATTGTAAATCCAACTAACATACGATGACGGCCACGACCACGGCGGCTCCAAGACCTACAATGAAAGATCTAATGATTTAATATCAATAATATAAACTAAAATGTAAAACTATTATAGAAAAGACACACAAAACAATTTTGGCACTAAGACAAGCTTGAAGATACCAAAGTGGTAATCAGAAGCCGTTAAGTCGAAGGAGAGAAAACACAATGGTCAAAAGAAAAAGGACAAAATAACAAATAATGATCTACATACAAAACACTACGCAGAAAACTAATGATCGAGCAACATGAACACCACTGAAAACCAGTGGTGAACTCAGGTGCTCCGGAAGAGTTAACAGTTCCTGTTTCACATGTGGCATAAGTCGTGTTTCTGGAAGAATATATTTTCATGTTTTTATCCATAGATAACCTTAGTGTTGATATTTGAGGATTGATTAGGTATTCACCCAATTTTTATAAAACTTCTTTGTTTGAAGAATCTTGAAGCAGCATATTGCATTCTCTTTAAAAAAATATCGCATGAAATTCGCATGAGCTCCCGTGCATATTAATACGCTCATATCACATTTGTTTACACTGCTCTACAATGTTTGATATCTGAATTTGACTTTCTATGTTTTTATCGTGTAGTACAATATTGTAGAAGCTAACCAAATGGACACGTACCTAACATATGCATCATGGATTGATTGATTAATATTTGGCGTCCAGTGTACAGTCTGCCGAAATGCCAAAAATACCAAAACACCTACAGATAATCAACGCCATGTTTTTGCAAGAAAGTGAAGTTCACTACATGTAGTTACTTTTATTAACAAAACAAACGAACAATGAAAACACCAAAAAATACCACACTCCGGGAACAATCATCAATTCCTATCGAAAAATCGTAGAAAAAGGCAAAACCCTTAATACACATATCCATGACTGCTCATTTTCCTGGCTTGGTACAAGCAGTCTAATAAAACAAATGAAGGAAGTAAACTAGTTTTATGGGCTCAAATCTCCCTATAGGGAATTGGTGCGATCATGCAAGAAGAGTTGGAAGATACCAAAGATGTATTCAGAATCCGTATATCGAAGAAGAACAGACAAAACAAGTGTTTTCCCAGTGTGAGTAAAATACCAACCCTCACATAAACACAGAGAACAGTGTCGATATCTAACACTCTAATCATGAGAACAGTGTCGATATCTAACACTCTAATCATGAGAACAGTGTCGATATCTAACACTCTAATCATGAGAACAGTGTCGATATCTAACACTCTAATCATGAGAACAGTATCGATATCTAACACTCTAATCATGAGAACAGTGTCGATATCTAACACTCTAATCATGGGAACAGTGTCGATATCTAACACTCTAATCATGAGAACAGTGTCGATATCTAACACTCTAATCATGAGAACAGTGTCGATATCTAACACTCTAATCACGAGAACAGTGTCGATATCTAACATTCTAATCATGAGAACAGTGTCGATATCTAACACTCTAATCATGAACACTGTGTCGATATCTAACACTCTAATCATCAGCACTGTGCATAATATATAAATCTTCTTGACACAGATAATATCATATGTATACTATCAATTCCATTACAGAGAGCCGATGACCTCAGACACACTTTATTTATCAGATAGCTCACAAGAACATCGTAAGGCATGCGTCATTGTATTTCTTATTCCATATATTCCGTGCACACACTTTTTCCGCAAAGATTCGAATAGCTATCCCAAAATGTAAACCCTTTTGCTCTGAATATTACTATCGGAGAAAATAAATTCACTACTAGTAAACGAAAGGATATTTTGACACACGTCTTGCAAATAGGGGATCAAATTTTTTATGATAAATGCATGCAAAGATAATACTATTCATAATAATAATAGTATTTGTGTTTTTGTCTCACTGAAACTTCCAAACGTGTTATGTTCTCCATATACAATAATTGATAATCATTATATAATATTGTAGCTTTGGAGTGAGTGATTGTTGTTTAACACCAACTCAGCAATTTTTCAGCTATATCATGGCGAGAACAAGTTCATTTTAATAGATATGATGATGAGATCTGCTTTGTTTTAGACCAACACGCTGAGTAGGATTTTTATAGTGCTAGCTCACTGAAACAACAGTCCACGGATAGACCTGTCGCTCCACTCAGACACGTGATTCTGATTCCGAGCCAACAAGTCTTTGCTCTTACTCCTTAAGGTTGCGTGCTTAGTGGAGAAGCAACAAATAATTTTGGAAGTCGACTATACACATACCTATGGTGATATACTACCAACATATTTCTTATAGCTGCACCTAAAAGGACATATTCTTAATTGATAATTCATTTTCATTAACTTAACGTTACAAAAGAGATGTGATATGTTTTTACATTACATAATATAATTATTGACAACACACTTTAGGATTAGAAGTCTCTTTTCCATGTTAACGACGAATGTATTTTCCTTTATCAATAAGACGGTTTTCTATCCCTGTAGCGTAATAAAATGAAAACCAAAAATAATACCACACTGTCTGAACATTCAAAATCGTAAATAAAGGTAATAACAAAATTACCGAACTCCGAACAATCTTACAAAGGGAAAGTCAAAACTCATAATTATATAAACAGACAAAATCAGTCAACAACCGGAAAACTGTGAAAACCGTAATGACCCTGACTTGGTACAGGCATTTCTAAAGAAATGGTGGGTTGAATCAGATTTTAAGGCGCCAAACCTCCCGCTCTCATTACGGTTCAAAGGTTCCGGCTGTCACTGTAACAGTATTTAAATACAGGAACAAAATAGGTAAAATAGTAGTCAAAGCAGTACCATATTCGGTGACGTAAATGTCAAAAATATTTTTACGTCACACATTGACAAAAAAAATTCTTGACATTTTTGACTTCTTTATCTTTATACATTTTCACTATATGAAAATGCATCGCTTATAATTTTTTCTGCAGAGACGGAATATATTTCGACAAGATATTGGTATCGGAATATAAACTTTTTAAAATCACAAATACTAGCATGGTGATTATACGTCAATAAAGAGTGGCGAGGTACACATATTTACCTAATGTAACCCCTGCCCCTTTTGAATATTTATCCACTTTCCATTTTACAGTATTGCCACCAGAAGATACCTATCCATACAAAGATCCTAATGTGATTGTGTCATGTAGAACAGCAAAAAAAAAAAAAACTCACGCTACTCTTTGCTTTATTTTATGTGTAATCTTGAATAATCTCTCATGTTCATATACATCCATATCCTTTTTTTTTTTTTTTATTAATTTGTTATCAGTGTTTTTCGTGCAGTGTGGAATTAGTAAAATATTTCCCGTGTTTAAGGTGTATATAAGGGTAATAACAAAATTACCGAACTCCGAGCAATCTTACAAAGGGAAAGTCAAAACTCATAATTATATAAACAGACAAAATCAGTCAACAACCGGAAAACTGTGAACACCGTAATGACCCTGACTTGGTGTAGGCATTTCTACCCTTATTTCTACTGTTGTGGACGTATTGTACGTGACAGAGTGTCTAAATTTCACACTCTATCAACTTTAAATGTTTAGATGTTATATTCTAAGCCATATATACAATTAGTCATCCCTCTTCAACCTAATTCAAACTGTCTAGTTTCTTATTATTTACCTGATGGGAGCTTGGTATTTTGTTTTCTTGTTGATAACACCATATTAGGGATGAACATTTTATACATCAAATGACACCTGACCGACAAAGATACCCAGATGTAGTATTGATCGACGGAAGTAAAGAGAAACGCTCAAATGCAGGTTATGGAAATTTCACACTTATTTGAGTACCAGTTATTCCCATTGTTGAAGACCCTACTGAAACACTACGGGTGCCACTAGTCGTGCAGAAGCTGCTTACCATTCTGGAGCATCTGAGTTCATCCCCGGCTATTGTGGGGTTAGCTGCTTACCAATCCGGAGCATCTGAGTTCACCCCCGCTATTGTGGGGTTAGCTGTTTACCATTCCGGAGCATCTGAGTTCACCTCTGGCTATTGTGGGGTTAGTGTTGCTTAATATTTAGTTTTCAGCATAGTGTTTTGTAGATCATTGTCTGTTCAATTGCCACTTTTCCTTAGGGCATTATAGTGTCTTTTCTTCTTCCATTTACTTATAATACATATCATATATATTATATTTTACGTCTATGTACCAGCATAATTTTGCAGACAAATTGTAAAACGTAAAATTTTGACGTTAAAACTGTTTTGCTAATTTTGTAGAATGAAGTAGGGAGTTCTATTAAATCGACAGTGAAGATAGGAAAATCTGTGGCCTTAGCAGTATCGTCAAATCCTGTGGCTAACATCGGAGTGTCATGTTCTCATCGAATGGTACCAGCATGGTACTTATATAGAAAAGTATGACTATTTCAACATTGCGTGGGATGTTTTTAAATGCACCGGTATAGATCAAAGGACACTAAATTACATCAAGAAGAACATTTGGGGATGAGACTGATGAGAAAGTCACGTGCCAGTTAAGTTTATTTAATGAGATAGTCACGTGCCAGTTAAGTTTATTTATTGATAAATTCACGTGCCATTTAAGTTTATTTAATGAGATAGTCACATGCCAGTTAAGTTTATTTAATGAGATATTTGTAATGATAATGTGTATTCAATTGATAATAAACTAGAATTTGTACATATGAAACAGTACAGTAGATATATATGTTTTATTAAGTGCAATTGCGAGAACATATACAACTCATTTTGCCTATCCCGAGAGAACCAGCATAAAGAAAACTGTCATTGTATATTGCAATTGATGTGTATTAGAGATAAAACTGAACCAATAATGATTGCCATACATTATACGTTATACGTATAGAAAGATAGGAAATGGCGCTATGATGGACAGTTGGACATGTCAAACGGTGTGCCACAAGCCTTACCGCTTAACAGTCCCAGCTGTCCGTCAAGAGCCAATAAATTATGACAATAAAGCATAAGTTTGCTTGGTTTCTCTACTTTCAACAATATTTCAGTTATATCGTGGCGGTCAGTTGTATTGGTGGAGAACACCGGAGTGGCCGGTGAAGACCACCGACATGCCGTAAGTCACTGACAAACCTTATCACTTAATGCTGTATCGAATATACCTCACCATTGGGTGGAATTCCAATTCACATCCCTAGTTATCATAAAGTCTTTTTGTGTCAACTGTTAATTTTGATGGGTGATTGTGTTTATTATAATTGTAATGTTCAAATCGATTACCGCGTGGACACGATATTTATAATTAAATATTACGAATCAAAATGCAAAATGTTTGAGAGCCCGGATTTTTATGGGAGTTAGTACTAGTTGTTCTTTTATTATCTTATTTTATTTCGCTGTGATTTGATTTGTCGATGGTAATGTTGTTTTTTCTTTCCATATTGTGATATTTTTTTATTTGGTTAATATCACGGAATCAGTGTCAAAAAGACATATATTTTTCGGGGGATATTTTACGTTGGTTTAGTATATACAACATTAGGTATGTTTGACTCAAATTTCGCGGCAAAAATTGCTCAGTCCAATTAGGTTTTATGTATTTATTTCTGAATAATTTGGAGATATTGGGCATCTGTTTCAAATTTTTTTTGTAAGATTTGCAAAGTTCTTGTTAAATGCTAAAACTATATCCTCTCAAATAAAGGCTTTAAATTGTTGAAGCAATTAGAACATGCAATTTTCAAACCTATTTTCTAATGCTTTACTCGCTTTACAAGATTTTCTATATGCTAGTGTAAAGTATGTTTAAAAAAAACATTTAACTTTTTAATTATTTAGAAGTAGAAAATAACTACAAAATCCAACTACTTTTTATCAAATCTTGCACAAGTGATCATAAATTTACATCGCACGTTACAAATATATTCCAGGAAAACAATAACTTTGTAAATCATGTAATGTCGTGGAAAATGAACTCCGTTTTTGTTTGGGATAGAATACATCATATCAATACATATTTCATACAATTATCTCCCCTTAGAAAATGATTTTCCTTTATTAATTCCGCAGAAAAGTTTTGCACAGTACAGTGACATTTATCAAACAATAATTTGAATATTACTGCAGTACAATATATGGTTCCTATTGTCCATCTTTTTTAAAATATATTTGTCAATATAAAATTGACTTTGCTATGTACAGTTGACTCTCGTTATGTAGAATGCGGCGGGACCAGTCAGTTAACTACAACTTAACCTACAAATGGAGATATGGTTAGCTACCACTGTAAAGGGTCCATAAATTAAGTTCGACTTATCAGGAAATTCGACTCAAATGTATTCGAGATAACGGGAGTCGACTGTTAATAATATCATACTGTTTGTAATGTACAAAATGTATATAATATTTACCTGTAACTGTTTATCTTATATGTTTGTTGTTTTGCTAAAACCCGTCCATCTTGCATTTAATAAAGTTGTATGATTTTCTTTGAGTATTTATAATGAGCATATCAAATAGAAATGCATAAGCAAACTACGAAGGCACCACGGGGAGCAACCAGACTCTGCAAATTAAAGAAGGGCAAACAATTCAATGATGAATTATAAAAAGGACTAAAACACAACAAACAATGACCCACACGACACCAGACAGAAAACCTAAGATTGAGCAACACGAACCCGACAAACACTTTTCCAGCAGTAGTACCCGTCGCGCACCTCTTGCTAGAAGACCTCGTAAGTTCATAACTTGAGTCTGATCCAATGTCTATAATTGCTTGACAATAAAATATGCTATACCCCCACGCATAGAGAGGGGGTTATATTGCAATCACCGCCGTCCGTCCGTTTGTCCGTCCGTTCACACTTTCGTAACAGATATCTCTACTTCCACTGGAAGAAATGATTTTATATTTGATATATGGCTTTGGCATGGTGACTTGTACCGTGTCTCCCCTTTCCAGCTTTACCGCACATCTACTTCCTGTTTGCAGTGCGACTTAGAATTTTTCATGTTTGCCGTAATGAAAACTTTCGTAACAGTTATCGCAGCTTCTACTGGAAGAAATGATTTTATATTTGATATATGGCTTTGGCATGGCGACTAGTACCATGTCTCCCCTTTCCAGCTTTACCGCACATCTACTTCCTGTTTACAGTGCGACTTAGAATTTGTCATGTTTGCCGTAATGAAAACTTTCGTAACAGTTATCGCAGCTTCTACTGGAAGAAATGATTTTATATTTGATATATGGCTTTGGCATGGTGACTTGTACCGTGTCTCCCCTTTCCAGCTTTACCGCACATCTACTTCCTGTTTACAGTGCGACATACAAATGAATGAGTGGGGGTATTCTTAGCACGACGTAGCGTGCAACATCTTGTTTAAACTAAACTTGTTAGATTACGATAATTTGCGTTGTAAGCTACTATCTACATATTTCAGTTATATCGTATGCATATGTTTTATTTCGGGTGAAAAAACACAGACGTTAGTCTATATAAGATGGTATCGAGTACAACTCACAACAGGGCATTTTAGAATTGACAACCCGTAGATATAATACGTACTGATAGTATAAGTAGGTGTTCATCAGATTTAAATCAATCTTCCATAATGTATTAACTACGTAAGTCATCTTACAAGAAGAGCTTTAAGATACCAAGTTTATAATCAGAATTCGCAACTCGAAGAAGAACAGACCACACAATAGGCAAAAGAAAAAGTACAAAAGGACAAACAACGATAATACAAAACATACACATAAAACTAAAGATCGAGAAACGCGAACCCCACTAAAAACATAAGGTGAACTTAGGTGATCCGGAAGGGTAGACAGTTTCTGCTCCACTAGTGGCACTCGTCGTGTTAATTTATTCACATATATTGCAATATGCCACATCGCAAAATATCCGCAAATACACAGATTTCAGTAAGAAAGTCGCTTAAAAGAAATGACTGTCTAAAGTAAATAGAGGCGGGAAATTAATGTGATAGATACAATGGGGATTGCATGGTCTGAGTGTATCAGCTATCTCCAGTTGTACTTGAATGTAACGCATTTTTCCATAACTTACGTCGTGCGCACTAAATTTGATATCTACGTTTTTATTACGAATTTGTTTCGATGTCATCTCTCTCTTCTACATATGATTGATGATTAGCTTATTCTTTGTGTTCTTTTGCTATATCAGTCATACCTAGCTATATGGTGGAGAACCTAAGGGCTAATATGCTTAAACCATGCTATATTGAACATTTTTGTCACCAGATATTAGACAAAGTATTGAATTGCAATGGGGGAGACTGATTGAACGACGATCGAATAATGTGCTTGCTAATGTTGACAACGTGAAAAACTACATGTTTGTATTTTCCTGTGTAATTCTCGTGGACAATTCATTCAAAACTTATGCACAGAAGCTGAACAGATATTTATTGATATATATGACAATGTTTCTTATTATAGCTGTATGCAACTATAGATGCACTATCGATGTTCTTATTATACAAATGAACAGGTACTCTAATCCTAATTTTGAACAGTTGCGACATGGAAACAAGTTATTTTAATAAGAGTAAAGTGATTTTAGATCATTTCATACAGTATTTGCGCACACAACAGTATTATATATTGTGTACATTCCAGTCGCGGATGCTACGAGTGCAATTACGGGGTAGATCGCCTAAGATCATCCGTAGCTGTTTGACATCGCCCGTTGGCAAATTCCCCATTCTACACATAAGCTCATGAGAAGCATGCATCAGAGGACCAATGTGGTTAGTGTCACAGATGGTGTTTTAACAAACAAATGATCGGCAACATAACCCTTGCATAATATCTAATATTTAAATGATGGTTGAGTCGATTAGCTCTCTTGCATGGAACACATGTACATATGACAACTACAGTGTCACATATTATATACATTCGAGTGTGGCCGTTTTAGTTACTCACGTGTGAAAATCACTTGCATGACGGACATCATTTCACCAGTGGCTCAACCCCCATCCCCACTTGTTATTGAAGTGCCTGTACAAAGCCAGGAGAGTTAGAGTGGGTAATGCATTTTGGGATATAAACGTTGCCTGTTTCTACGATTAGATTGTGTAAGTGGTCCGACTATGGGATTTTTGCTTTGTTTTTCATTTTATTTTCTTAACAATAAAATTAAATACGTTGTTACATTGGACTATCGGCATTATGAATGTGCAACAATTGAATATCCGTTATGTTAAGGTTAGGAATTAGGTTTATGGTGTTTAACGTCACCTTCAACAATATTTCAGTTATATAGTGGCGGTCAGTTTTATTGATGAAGGGGACCGGAGTACCCGAGGGAAACTACAAACTTTATCACATAATGTTGTCTCAAGTATAATTCGCAAATGAGTATTGTTCCAGTCCAGGTAGGGTCAACCAAAGACAATACAATTAGTGGTTGCTGCTCCTTTGTTAATCAAGCGACAGTAAGGAGTAAAAACAATTACTGGTTGGCTCAGACTCAGGTTCATGTGTCCGAATAGAGCGACATGTTTACCCACAAACTGCTGTTTCCAAGAGCAAACACTATAAAAATCCAACTAAGCGTGTTGGCATAGCACACACGGACATTATCATCATCAACATATCATCGAAGTAACTTGTTCTCGTCATGATATACCTGCAAAATTGTTTATTTGGCGTTAAACCACATTCACGCACTCACTTAAATTTTGGTTTGAGAATATTTGCTCTTCAATGTCATAGTATATTTAAATCATAATTCGTGGTATAATACATATCTGGCATTATATTATACCTTAATATTAGTCCTAGCCCTCCTGTATTCGTTTGCTTGTTTGTTTGCTTGATGGTGTTTAACGCCACTTTCAACAATTTTGGCGGTCAGTTTTATGGTGGTGGATACCGGATGACCGGAGAAAACCACCGACCTGTTGCAAGTAACTGACAAACTTTATCATATATACTGTTGTACACCTCTCCCTGATCAAGATTCGAACTCACAAGGTTAGTGGTGATAGGCACCCACTGCATAGTTAGTTGTATATCCAACTACCATAGATCACATCACAGCCACGACGTGTGCTCTTTGATGTCACAACATATTTAATCCATAAATCGTGGTATAATGCATGTCTTACACTATGCCATTCCTTGATATTATTTTAATAGTCGTGACCCATCTGTATCCATGAAACGATCGATATATATACATTGTATATATATATATATATCCCTGATGATATGTTAATATTCCTAGTTCACCTACAGACATGTATCGACCGACATATTAAATCTATTCACCACTATAATTACATCACATTCTTCCTCCTGGTAGCTGATTCATTGATCTGATTCTGTAATGTTGCGTGTTCACCGACAAAACAAAAAGTACAATTTTTATATTCCAAATCGTTGCCGGGATATCTTTTTGTGATTACAATAGCCATTATTAACTTATAGTATATATTTTTCATATGTTATATTTCTAACTGATTACAAGAAAATTTTAATAATAGCCGGCGGAGTGAAACAGTTGACTGTTCCCCTACTTCCGGATCCGAACCGTTCCATGCCCGAGAACGATGCGCAGTGCGTCATTCCTGTCAAGCACACCAGTCGTGGATTTGTGGTTATGTGCATGTATATAAGATAATAAAACAGTTATTTCATGCCTGTTCAGGGAACAGCCAAAACTATTGTCCCTCGGCGCTGGAGATGACTTGGGAACTGTTGTCTTCGGCCGAATCACGGATATAAGTGGTTGCTCAGAGTGATTTAGAATGTTCGTGTTTGTCCATTAAATACTGTTCTATTAATTTTAAGTGCAAATTGAACAACAAGGCAAAAACCTCATATAATGTAAAAAAAAATGTCAGTTTTCAGAAAATGACAATTTTATTATAATGGCTTTAATTAGTTTGAATTATTTTAGATAAATAGTATTGACGAGGCATTCATGTTTTCTGATTTTTTGCTTACCACGTCCATATATAAAAAGAAAAAGCTTTATTTTATTGTAAAGATCGTAGCTATATATGGTCTTTTCTATAGTTGGAGCTATCATATTTACCATAAACTTTAGAGAATATCCTTGGCGGTGTAATGTTTAGCGTGCACGCATAGAATGCGGTAAATCGGGTCATACTAAATACTACGAAATTGGTATTAGCTGCTTCTGAACTCGTATTACGAAGGAGTAAAAGTAAAAAGTTGGCTGGTTCGAAATCAGTATGATGTGTCCGAGTGGAGCGACATGTCTAACGGCGGAATTTTGTTTCAGTTATCACGAGCTAGCATTATAAATATCCAACTAATAGACCAGAGCAGACATCATAATCTCATTTAAAGTAACTTTATGGAACAAACTAGATAATGATACTAGGAACATTCAGTCATTATCTTCATTCAAGATTAAACTTAATGAAGATGTTGATAAATCTCCTAGCTTCTACTCTATTGGTTCTCGCAGCTTAAATATTTGGCATTGCCAACTTCGAAATGAAGCAAGCAGCTTAAATCACCACTTGTTTCAGTCTCATCAGTCCGACAGCTCTCAGTGTGCCTGTGGGGATGCAATTGAAAATAATTTCCATTATTTTTATGTTTGTCCATTGTTCATAAGACACAGAATACAACTTTTTAATTCTCTAAGAAAGTTTCAAGATGTTTTAAATTTGGATATATTATTGAAAGGCTCACCAATCCGTACTGTAGATGAGAATACTGAGATATTCGATGCTGTTCACCATTTCATTACTGGTAGTAGAAGATTCACATGATTCAATAGATTTTCCTTTTCTTTGTATTTGGTCATATAACATTGAAAAGTCTTCCTATATATACATGTAGCTCCAAATCTTAAAATTTTTCAGCTTAATTAATAGCTGTAAATCTTTCAATTATTCAGGTCTCCCTTCCCCCTGCCCCCCTTTACCCAATTTGTACTTGCTTATCTCAATCACAATCCCTATTTTGTTTAGATATTTCCCCCTTATTTACTTATTTGTCTCTTCTTCCTCCATCTCTCCCAAATTCCCTTTATTCAATCATAAATATATATACTGAAAAAGAGTTAATTCATATTGATATGGTGGACCTCACTTAATTAGTGATTTTGATATCATAATTTCAGTTTACATGTTGTATATATTGTGTGATTAAATGTAAGTTCAGTCTATCCATCATGCTATGCCAATTCATCATCATTAATATTATAAATAATAATAGCTTAAATGTAAAGCCATAATTTGGCTATTCCAAATCATATCATACCTATTAAAAAGGGGGAAAAAAGGGAAAAAAAATACTTTATTTTGTATGATCCTGCTATTAATATACATATTATATCATACCTATTAACAAAAAAAAAAGAAAAGAAAGGGAAAAATCTTTTTTGTTTTGTTTGTATTATTCTGCTATTAATATACATGTGTTTATGCTAGGTAATTAAGATGAATTGCATGTATACATGATGGGTAGATTGCTCTATGTCTTATGTAAATTGTGTTCAAATGGTTCCATCTTGTTGTTGGAGAGGATTTGTATAGACATAGCCTGTTATCCAATCCTATTGATTTATCAATAAAATATTTGAAATGAAATGAAAGTAACATTGTTCTCGCCATGTTATAGCTGAAAAATAACACATTCACTCTGTTATTGACTCATAAATTTTAGAACTCAACTCATTCTTCTAATGACATGCACTTCACAAATACTCTCAATATATCGCATAGCAACCTCATTTCTCACAATTATTATGATGTTAAAAAGTGGTAGACACATATTTTGCTTTGTTTTGTGATAAAGAACTTGAAAGTAAAAATTCCCTAAGAGAAATGATGTTATCAAAGTATTATATCATTTCCGCCTTCATCCGATACGATTATGTCATAAACCAAATATCATTTTTAATAATAAAGACGGAAACATTTGTGTAATATAACTGGCATTTGGACAAATCCCAGTTGACATCGTCTGAAATACTGATGTAATCAAAGACAAAATACTGATTCGAAATGAAATGTATTTTATTCTGTTTGATAATGGCTGTCCAATTTTGGTTCCATGTTGTAAAAGTTATTTGTTTCCATGGTATTGTGATTACATCAATTCACAACAAGGAAAGACAAGTTGGAAGATACCAAAGGGTAAATCAGAAGATATCAAAGGGTAAATCAGAAGATACCAAAGGGTAAATCAGAAGATACCAAAGGGTAAATCAGAAGATACCAAAGGGTAAATCAGAAGATATCAAAGGGTAAATCAGAAGATACCAACGGGTAAATCAGCAAATATCAAAGGATAAATCAGAAGATATCAAAGGGTAAATCAGAAGATATCAAAGGGTAAATCAGAAGATACCAACGGGTAAATCAGAAGATACCAAAGGGTAAATCAGAAGATATCAAAGGGTAAATCGGAAGATATCAAAGGGTAAATCAGAAGATACCAACGGGTAAATCAGAAGATACCAAAGGGTAAATCAGAAGATATCAAAGGGTAAATCAGAAGATACCAAAGAGTAAATCAGAAGATATCAAAAGGTAAATCAGAAGATATCAAAGGGTAAATCAGACGATACCAAAGGGTAAATCAGAAGATACCAACGGGTAAATCAAAAGATATCAAAGGGTAAATCAGACGATATCAAAGGGTCAATCAGAAGATACCAACGGGTAAATCAGACGATATCAAAGGGTAAATCAGAAAATACCAAAGGGTAAATCAGAAGCCGCAAATCAAGGAAGGGGATGACAACACAATCGCCTATAGAAATAGGGCAAAATGGCAAATCTACTAAACACTACACAGAATAAGATCGAGCAACACGAACCCCACCAAAAACCGTCGGTCAACTCATGTGCTTTAGAATGATAAGCAGTTCCTGCTCCACTATTGACACTAGTCGTGTTACTCTAGTTTCAAACCCGGTGATAAGTCATGAACGAGGAAAGGAATGAATCGGGAAGATTGGGGCCAATAAAACTACTGTAAACTACTGGTCCCGTTTTATTGCAGTAAAAATTAAGGCAAGTGAGCGATCGTATATATATGTGTAATAAGGGAACTAAGTTTTTGGAACTGTTCCGAAAGTATGGTAGTTTTTGTGGGGGTTTTGTTCTTCATTTTATTACCATATTTATCATCTTTTCCCCGGTTTAATTGGAAGTCGAAATTTGATCAGTTGTTTTTTTTTTTTTTTTTTTCATTAGTTATAACATACAATTATTACTTCTTACTATATACAATGTATAAATAAAAAACATAACTAATATGATTGATGATATATAATTATGATTTATTAGTTATAAATGTATGTTGACTTATGACTTGCAATCTGATATGTAAGTATCCATTTGAGCATATTAATATATCACATTATTTTGTTGTTGAGAATTTTCTACATTCTTTATGAAATTTCTTCCTCTACTTCAAAAAGATTCAATTTAAAGATAATTTTTGCGGGACAAAAAAAATCCTATTCAGAAAACTGATGTAGGAAAAAGCCTGTCAACTTGCAATTTCATGCTTACATAAGTTTGTTTTAATATTTGACTACACCCTGTGTCCTAGATTTATACCAACGTTTAATTTTCTGACCTACATGTACATTTAAAGTGTATGATTATGATTGAGGAGGTGCATCGTATAACAGTGTGAAACGGAAATCAACGCCCTATATCAATTTCTTACAAATAATACGTAACATACCAAAAATACTTGTGATGATGTGTATCTGGTTCATAACGGTATCGCCTCCTGAATGACACAACTGACCAATAAAAATAGCCTAAGTTTTGTAATGATAAAATGAAAAACAAAGCAAAAATGCCACACTGTCCGAACGGTTCCAAAATCAAACAGAAATATCGTAGAAATAGAAGCAGAATATGTGCCTTTAACACACATATACCAGACCGCTCACTTTCATGGCTTGGCTAAATGTGGAGAGATTAAACTAATTTCATGAACTCAAATCTCCCCTCTTAGTGAAATGATGCGGTAAACAATTAATGCTTGACATTGTAACAAAGAACACTCTAATCTTGAGCTTTATGTATAATATATTTAATCTTATAGTGACACAGAAATTGTCACATGTATAAATAAATTGTTTAAAGTAATATGAAAGGCAAATATCGTGGAATTTTTGGATTACATATTTTCACTTAATATGTCACTAAATTTTAACTAAAATCAACTGCATAACATTAAAAATCCGCTCAAAAGCAGATTTTAGGAGCAAATCGAAAAATACTTGACAGCAGATAATTCTGTGTTCTAGTACAGTAATGCAAACGATATGCGCGTGACACAAGATTTGAACTCTTTCGGGGAGATTATCGCTCATGCGCAATGTTCAGTTGATGAAAATATATTTCTACATATTCCGTGTGTACCACATAAGAATAATTGCAAAGAAAAATTGGTTCACACGACATGAAACAGACAGATTCCTCAATAATCATTGTCAGGAATGTGTGCTTACCTCAGCATCCATGATTGTTTATCTTTTCTGCACGAGGTCATGATCGGCAATCATCGGACCAAAACATTTCTTCACAAAACAACCGAAAGTTAATCAGTCTCCACAATAATGGCGTGGACGATAAACATGCACACGGATTTGCAGATTTCTAGTTGCTGGGAACATATTCCGACTTGAAACATGCATGAATAGCTTAGTAAAGGTGCCGCCGTATTCCAAATTGAATTTTCAGGGGAAAATGTTCTTCACCCAAAACTGGTGTAATATTACTTTAAATAAATTGGTATTTAACAACATGAGTAACAATTTTTGTAAGGGCCGACGTGGTCGTGATCGTATGATAGATCGCATGGTAGTTTGATTTACAACTACCTATGCAATCAGTACCTATCACCACTGATGTTGTGAGTTCGAATCTCGATCAAGGCGAGGTGTACAACATTATCTAATAAAGTTTATCAGTAACTTGCGACAAGTCGGTGGCTTTCTCCGGGTTCTCCGGTTTCCGCCATCAATAAAACTGACCGCAACGATATAACTGAAATATTGCTGAAAGTGGCGTTATACACCATCAAACAAACAAACAAACAAACAACTCTTGTTCTTTTTTCTACGTAGTTGTATAATTATCTGAATCGTGGAAAGATTTGTCAGGCAGAATTTTAGAACAATTATATCTCAGCAAAATGAATATATGTTTTTAAACAATGATGAATAGATATTCTCTGTTTGAAATTTTTTCTTCTTTTAAGTTGCTTATTGAGAGGAATTAAAGCAAATTATATTCATCTATAAAGAAGATTTATGCCCACATGTCCAGAAATCCAATGTGGGACTAATGATAAAACACGTTTGACAAACCTAGCCATATCCTATTAATTGTCGATTCCTTTGCTATATGAATGAAGGCTGCAAAACTGATTATTTTTGCAATTGGCTATTTACTATTTTACAAATTTTTGCCTAATTGATGGACACGTTTTTTTTCTTTCTCTCTTTTATTTTCAAAACTTATTCTTGTTCATTGTTTGTAGTACATCACGAAGGTGTGAAATTATTCGAAACACGTGGTAGGCGAGACATATTGTTAGCGTTATACTTGTTTAATCATAGTAACAAACAAAGCCAAAATAACATATATCAATCAGTATAATTAAGGATTGATCTCAAATCGGTTCATGAAGAAATAAACTCAAAAATGTGGTACACACTGTGTAACTCGCGGTTACGCAAGGGTGTGTACCACATTTTTGAGTTTATTTCGAATGAACCGAACAAAAAATTGTGATCAATCCTAATAAATTAATTCCTAATTCATTTTTTTCTTGTTCTAAAAATATTTTGTCGGATAATAATTGCTTAAAAAGAATTAAAATTAAAAAAATTCCCAAGTGAGACCCCAACATGTGACTTCCGGTTAAAAATTTTGTCTATGGAAAATAACATCCATTTTTTAACCAATCAAAATCTCTTAAACACATCAAATTAATTTATTTAACGATAACATAAAAAAACGTTAAAAAATATCACTGTCGGAAAAACTATAAAATCAAATACCATAGTCGTAAAAAGAGGCAAAATCGATACCCCTAACACACAAATACACGACCGCTCACTTTACTGGTTTAATAATTTAATTCCTTATTTTCAGGTTTTTTTTTGTAGAGTATAAAAGTAGACTATAATGCAATCAATTGTTCAAATTAATTTTAATAAAAACGCACATTTAGTGCGCACGACGCGTTTCTAGAATAACATTCATCAGGTGTAACATTCTCTGTAAATCTGTGAACACTATTGATGTGTTTATTATGGGTTTTGCATGCTTAATACCTATGTGACAATCTTTACACAAATGGCACTGCCTGTAGCTACATATTTGTTGTGCTGTCCCAATCTTTACACAAATGGCACTGCCTGTAGCTACAGATTTGTTGTGCTGTCCGTTGAGCCATCAAATATTCAAATGACTATTCTATCTAAAAATGGATATTGTATTTTAAAACTAATGAGTATTATCATATGACGTAAAACATATATTGACTGTTAAACCTTGTGATCTTGAATTCTAATATGTACTAAGTATACACGAGTACTTAAAATGTTTACGCTGAGTTTAAATAAAGGTAATAACAAAATTACCGAACTCCGAACAATCTTACAAAGGGAAAGTCAAAACTCATAATTATATAAACAGACAAAATCAGTCAACAACCGGAAAACTGTGAAAACCGTAATGACCCTGACTTGGTACAGGCATTTCTAAAGAAATGGTGGGTTGAATCAGATTTTAAGGCGCCAAACCTCCCGCTCTCATTACGGTTCAAAGGTTCCGGTGTCCTATAATTATTAGCTACCATAATTATTAGCTACTTTTTGACGTTCGGAACTAGATTTTCGTAAACCACAAAGGTGTTCCAAATGATAGCCATGAAAATTAGCTACCTTAATAATACATTAAAAGTACTATGCCAGTTATTCCCCTTTTACCATGTTTTGATAGATTCTTGGTAATTAGTATTTTTGAACGAAAAAAGGGGGGTGGATGTAGGCGAGGAAATCTATTTAATTAGATAGATTTATCCAAGAAATGGATAGCAAACTCCTATTTATTCATTTACACCAAGGATTTATATATATATATATATATATATATATATATATATATATATATATATATATATATAAATCCTTGTTTACATGGAGCAAAATCTGGATGAAAATAAGTTATTTCGATATAAAATATATGATTGATTGATTGATTGATTGATTGGTTGGTGTTTAACGTCCAGCGAGCAATTTTTCAGCTATATTCAGGACGAGAACATTAAAAAATTTAAACGCCACGGGATTCGAAACAAGGAAAGGTGTATGGGTAGGGACGAATAATTTAGCCAGTGCAACAGGTCTCATCATGAGCATACTGGGTTCTTTAACGTGCGAAGAGGATGGCAATCTCTCAACACGGGACCTCAGTTTTATTTACGTCTCGACCGAAGGACGGATTGGTTGTGAATTTATACATCCCGCACAACCGACGGGCGCCCCTTCAAGCCGAAGAAGCTCTCGGTCCCATTTCTATACACCGGGGTTCCCGCGGGGTTATATATATATATAATATAAATAAATTCAAGTCTAATAATATTTTTAAAAAATTATATATTTATAGTGACATGAACAAGTTTCTATATATCAATCACCATATTATTTATCTGTACATAATGCATTTTCTGCTTTGCATATATACAAAAATGTGTATATCTATTCCATTTATATGTGTATTATCATAATGTGTAATATTGAATTGATTAATAAACTATGTGTATACTATATCTATTCCAAAGAAATAAGACGCTTAGTTATAACAAGCAATAACGCTCCTGTGGTGAAATAGTTACGAGTACTCGCATCATGTGCGGTAGATCGTGGTTTCGATCAACGATCTGATCAAACCAAAAACTATACAATTTATATTGGCACATGGCGTAAAAGAATAAAGGCAAAGACTAGTCAGCATAATTTCCTCATTACATGGGATAGAAGTCGTGAAGTTTTCCATGAATATAAGTTACCTTGCATCTGTCCAGTGTATGACATAGGTTTCAAAGTGTTATTCATGAAAATAAACTACCTTGCACCGTTCAAACATGAGCATAAGCATCTGAAGCTTGTCCATGAAAATTAGCTACTCGACCTTTCTTCATTGCATGGAATAGGAGTCATGACGTGTTCCATGAAAATAAACTACCTGGCACCATTCAAACATAAGCATAAGCAACAGAAGTTTGCCCATGAAAATTATCTACCTCGCATTCCTTCGTTTCATGGTCCATCAAAATTAGCTACCTGCCCATGAAAATTAGCTACCTCGCATTCCTTCGTTACATTGGATAGGAGTCATGACGTTTTCCATGAAAATAAGCTACCTTACATCTGTTCAATGTATGACACAGGTGTCAAAGTGTTATCCATGAAAATAAACTACCTGGTGCCATTTAAACATAAGCATAAGCAACAGAAGTTTGCCCATGAAAATTAGCTACCTCTCATTCCTTCGTTTCATGGTCCATGAAAATTAGCTACCTGCCCATGAAAATTAGCTACCTCGCATTCCTTCGTTTCATGGTCCATCAAAATTAGCTACCTGCCCATGAAAATTAGCTACCTCGCATTCCTTCGTTTCATGGTCCATGAAAATTAGCTACCTGCCCATGAAAATTATCTACCTCGCATTCCTTCGTTTCATGGTCCATCAAAATTAGCTACCTGCCAATGAAAATTAGCTACCTCGCATTCCTTCGTTACATTGGATAGGAGTCATGACGTTTTCCATGAAAATAAGCTACCTTACATCTGTTCAATGTATGACACAGGTGTCAAAGTGTTATCCATGAAAATAAACTACCTGGTGCCATTTAAACATAAGCATAAGCAATAGAAGTTTGCCCATGAAAATTAGCTACCTCTCATTCCTTCGTTTCATGGTCCATGAAAATTAGCTACCTGCCCATGAAAATTAGCTACCTCGCATTCCTTCGTTTCATGGTCCATGAAAATTAGCTACCTGCCCATGAAAATTAGCTACCTCGCATTCCTTCGTTTCATGGTCCATGAAAATTAGCTACCTGCCCATGCAAATTATCTACCTCGCATTCCTTCGTTTCATGGTCCATGAAAATTAGCTACATGCCCATGAAAATTATCTACCTCGCATTCCTTCGTTTCATGGTTCATCAAAATTAGCTACCTGCCCATGAAAATTAGCTACCTCGCATTCCTTCGTTACATTGGATAGGAGTCATGACGTTTTCCATGAAAATAAGCTACCTTACATCTGTTCAATGTATGACACAGGTGTCAAAGTGTTATCCATGAAAATAAACTACCTGACGCCATTTAAACATAAGCATAAGCAACAGAAGTTTGCCCATGAAAATTAGCTACCTCTCATTCCTTCGTTTCATGGTCCATGAAAATTAGCTACCTGCCCATGAAAATTAGCTACCTCGCATTCCTTCGTTACATTGGAGGTTCCCCGCTGATTTGTTGTAACGTTTACTGTTGGAGAGATGTGACAGAATCAAAAATCATATATTTATTTGTTAAATTCGAAATTTATAAAATATTTTTTAACAAAATCTATACTTTATTGAACATAAACTGTATAAGTGACCAGGTGAGTAATTCAGGCTCAGTTAAAATGACCCGCTAATTAAGAAATAAATCATGGAAGCCAGAATGTGTTTTGAGTTTTAACATGGATTGTTGGATATTAGTATTTTATCCCGAGCCAGAGGGATAACATTTACTAATATCCGCCAACCCATGTTAAAACTCAAAACACATTCATGCTTCCATGATTTATTTCGATTTTGATGTCTAAGATTACAAATACGGTAGTATACTTTGATTGGAAGACGGTAATTTATATTTACGTTTGCGGAAAGTGTCACACACCATTTATGCTGCCAATGGAAAAGTCAGTCACATTCACCGGCACATGTGTGAACGAGATTATGCCATCGATAAATCGCTCGTTTGTCTACAAAGCGTAAGAAGGACGTCATGTTAGAATTTGTGTTGTACTCTGGTATTCATCAAAGCTTTTGAGCAGACGTTGTCAAAGGGAACGTGAGCTATTGCGATCATTTGATCCGTCGTCCGTCTGTAAACTTTTCACATTTTAATCTTCTGCTCTGAAACCCCTTAGCTCAATGAACTGAAGCTTAGTAGGAAGCATCTATGCAAGGTTCTCTATAAAGATTTTTCATTTCGTCATGATCCATTAACAAACATGGCCACCATAGGCAATTCTTATTGCTGACTGGTTGATTTCTAAAAAATCTTCACCTCTGAAATCGAATAGCCATAGGCAGTTATTGTTTCTGGTTGGTCAATTTTTAAAAATCTCTGAAACCGCTTGGCCAAATGAATTGAAACTTGGTAGGACGCATATATGGAAGGTCCTCTATAAAGATTGTTCATTTCGGCTCAATTCGTAGCAAACATGGCCGCCACAGGCAGTTCTTGATGCTGATTGGTCGATTCCTAAAAAAATCTTCTCCTCTGAAACCGCTTGACCAAATGAACCTAATTTTGGTAGGAAGCATCTATGGAAGGCCCTCTGTAAAGATTACTCATTTAGTCCTGATCCCTTAGTAAACATGGTCGGCACAGGCAATTCTTGTTGATGATTGGTCTATTCCTAAAACATCTTCTACTCTGAAACTGTTTGGCCAAATGAACCGAAATGTGGTAGGTAGCATCTATGGAAGGCCCTCTATAAAGATTGCTCATTTGAGATCCGTTAACAAACATGGCCAGCACAGGCAATTCGTGTTGCTGATTGGTAGATTCCTAAAAATCTTCTACTCCGAAACCGCTTGGCCAAATGAACCGAAACGTGGTAGGTAGCATCTATGTAAGGCCCTCTATAAAGATTGCTCATTTTGGATCTGTTAACAAACATGGCCAGCACAGGCAATTCGTGTTGCTGATTGGTCGATTCATACAAAATCTTCTCCTCTGAAACCGCTTAGCAAAATGAACCGAAACTTGATAGGTAGCAGCTATGGAAGGCCCTCTATAAAGAATGCTCATTTCGTCCCGATCCGTTAACAAACATGTTCACCACACGCAATTCTTGTTGCTGATTGGTTGATTTCTAAAAAATATTCTCAACCTACTGAGCCTCTAGTCTATATATTGTATTGTATTATATGTATGCTAATGTGCCACCATGCCTGTCTGAGTTTTTCAATAAAATCTTTAAGAAATAACTTGTGTTAAGATACTTTGTGTGTGAGATATTATCATGTATATATGGCTGTTATTTAATTATTAAATTGGCAAGTATGTGTGATACAAGTATCTGTACTTACAAAACATACCAGCATGATGCAAAATATTTATTTGGGCTATATTCAATGACATTACAGACATTTTCATATGTTGTACCAGCGTCTGGCAATCTACTTTCTAAAGGTTGAGTACATCATCCAAGTGATGAACAGTGCAGTGAAAGATAAATGCGGTGTAGGCAGCTCTTTAAACTTCTCTCCCATCAAGGCCCAGATTCAATACAAGCGCAAACCTCTAAACATTTATTGATAAAGAATAGAGATACATGTACATAAGAAATTAGGATGCAGGCACCCTAAAGTACTACATGTACTGTTATTCCAAGATGTATAAATTTGTAGGCCCTTCTGAAGTAATATCCTCAAAACAGAAAAAAACAGAAATAAAATTAGATATTAATCTGTTATCAAAAACAAACAAATACAAAACGAAACAAACCAATCAAAAATATCAAAAAGAAAGACAAAAACCCAACTTGAATGCACCTTTTATCAATATGACTTAGTTCTGTACACATAATTTTCATAAGAGATACAGGTAACTAATTTACCTGGAAATTTTACATACATTTTGTATCTATCATATTAAACAATGAGCGTATCTTGTTTTCAAAGAAAACATTCAGATAGCTACATTGCTAAAAAGAGGTAATAAAAACGTAGATATCAAATTTAGTGCACATGAACGTTTCTGGAATAACCTTCATCAGGTAGTTCAAGATCAAAAGATTGGAAAGCCAAATAATTTAATAGTTTTGGGAGCACAAAATCTATGGGTATTGATGTTATGTAGGAATTTCTTTTACACCTGGTAGAGATATTGTGAGTGCTGTTTTTATGATGTGTGTTTTGGTGCAGTCGGGGATGTTGTCTTGTGATTCTACGGTGAATACGGACTGACAATGTTGGGGATGTTGGATTTTTGCTTTGTGTCAGCTGTGATCTGTCCATCGCTCCTCATTGGTGTGACATCTGTTTTGTCTGTACCTAAGGATTTTATATATAACAGTTTCTTTCATCACATATTGCTTAAGATTTTAACCAAGATATAGTTTTTCTGGTAACTGATTCATGTCGAGCGACGCCGAGAAACTTACACTATAAGCGCGGACGTCTAAGACGCTTAGAACGATGTCTGTTTCTGCTCTTTTTAGACAATTTGCCAGTTGTTTTTTTCTTAACTATAAGACATTGCAGAATAAACACAATATACGTACATTGTCGGGGAAATATAAAAACTGTACGTAACAGCTTTAGTGAGTGAGCGATTGTTTTTTAACGCCAACTCAGCAATTTTATAGCTATATCATGGCGAGACCAAGTTAATGAGATGATGATGATGTCCGCTTTTTTCTAGACCAACACGCTTAGTTTATTTTTATAGTGTTAGCCAACGGAAACAACAGTCCGCGGATTTACATGTCGCTCCACTCTGACACATTATCCTGATTCCGAAGCAACCAGTCTTTGCTCTTTCTCCTTAATTCTGCGTGCTTTGCATTATAAGCAACAAATACCAGTTGATAATCTTTGGTTTGAAATATGAATTTGTTTATATACATGTACTCAAAAAGTCGCTTTCTATGTGTCTTCTGCCGAAGGATTGTGAAAGCGCGAAAAGTTGACCGTGCGTTGCGCAATGTATTTTGTATTGTTACGTTATCTATTGTCATTTATGTAGACAACAGGGATGGATCCAGGGGGGGCGCGCATTCGCCCCCCCCTCTAAAATTTGAAAAAATAAGATTTTTTGGCATAAAATAGTGATATTTCACACGAAATACCCCAAAATATTTCGCTCCTCCCTCCGCTCGGCGCAATTTTTTTTTAAATTTGCCCCCCCTAACTTGAAATCCTGGATCCGCTCCTGGACAATATAAGAATAAGAATAAGAATTTTGTATTGCCAATTAAGGGCCCACAAAGGGCAAACAATTTAATACAATGATTGAAATGATTGGAGACATACATGTAAACACACACAAAAAACAGGAAAACATATTTATGTTCAGTGACTGCACGGCCAGATCAGAGCCTATCAAATACCACCATAAATCAATTCATATTTAATATAATATAACATGTATAATAACTATAATAATTCACCTAACCTAATGATATCTATAGGATCAATTGTGTCCTCGCAGCAAAAAAACATTCCTCTATAAAACTACCTAATTTTTTCAAAACTTGTTCATGTTCATTATTAAATAGCCAGACAAATTTTGATGATGTGTCCATGTATCTAAAATTTGGACATAAGTCAATAACTTTATCAAAAAATTTTACTCTAATATTTTCATATAAGGGACAGTCGACAACAAAGTGAAATATATGTATTCGCTGAGAAACAGACCAGAAATGCTCACCAAAGACTCTCATCGGTAGTGTAATCGTTAGCGTGCTCGCCTCGAATGCGGTAGATCGTGGGTTCGAGTCCCGATCGGGTCAAACCATGCTCTGTACACATATTTTGCCATCTTCCACATTCTGTTGGAAATTTATGATTTAGGGTTCTATTTTTACAAAATCCAAATAAGAAATTGTCATCAAGAGTGTGCAAATAGTTTCAGTTTCGAATTGAAATTAATCTAATAGCTACCAGTTCTTATATATTGTAATAAATAAAGTTCCCAACTTTCATTATTAAATATATATGGAACATAATTTTATTTATTTCTTGAATTCAGAAGATAGTGTCAATAAGTAAGTAAATGAGTTAATTTCTTTATTTCAAGAGGGTAACACGGTTAGCAATAATAAAAGTGTGATTAATAATTATCATATATGATCTTATTAAGTTAAAGAATAATTTGTATAGTTTGAACATCACATAAATATTAAATTATACCATATATAGTCCACCAATCTATTTTTTAATAGCTGTAAAAATGATACATCGCAATGGTAAATTGAAAAAAGATAGTTTGTAACTTAATCACATGCTATACAGCCATACAGGTAGCATTTTGTTTTTCAACTATGAACACCACTAATATCTATTGTTTATTTTATTTTATATTGTGTACAGATCCAGGGGGCGGATCCAGGATTTCACGTTAGGGGGGCGCACTTAAAAAAAATGCGCCGAGCGGATGGAGGCACGAAAATTGTTGAGGTATTTCGTGAAAAATCACGATTTTACGCCAAAAAAATAATAGTTTTTCCACTTTTAGGGGGGCTCCCCCCCTCCCCTGAATCCACCCTTGAGATCTATATGTCTCTCTTTGTCAATCAGTAACTCTTTTCCTGTTTATGTACATGCAGTTTTTCATTTTGTTTCTCCATTGGAAATACACAATCTGTATTTTGGTAAACATAATAAGGGAGACAAATCCTATAAGTTTATGCTACAAGTAGCTAATTTTCATAGGTAGCTAATTATTATGCTCCGCCGTATGAAAATTAGCTACCGGAAATTTGAGGTAGCTAATTTTCATGGGTAGCTAAAAATTTTACGACACCGGCTGTCACTGTAACAGTATTTAAATACAGGAACAAAATAGGTAAAATAGTTGTCAAAGCAGTACCATATTCGGTGACGTAAATGTCAAAAATATTTTTACGTCACACATTGACAAAAAATTCTTGACTTCTTTATCTTTATACATTTTCACTATATGAAAATGCATCGCTTATAATTTTTTCTGCAGAGACGGAATATATTTCGACAAGATATTGGTATCGGAATATAAACTTTTTAAGAGATCGAATAAGGCGAATCTTTTTTTAGCCCTGGTCCAGTAGCCTGTTTCTCAGATGAAGATGACGTTTCAGGAAATCAGAATAATTGCTACTGGCCCTTGCATAGCGAATCAATTGCGAGATGTAAACACCATATGCAGGAGAAGCTGGTATATTGCTGCACATGTTTGGAAAATTTATGATTTTAAAATTAAATATGAGAGATGAGAGCACTTCAGAGAAGATGTAACTTAAATGATTAATACAGATTTCTATATTGGTTTATTTGGTAGATGGGAAAACATATCTGCCTACATAACTCACTAAGCTTCACTTAAATATCTCAAATTCACATAGTACCATTGGTGTAACGACTTTTGTAATTAACGGTGTAAGTGTTAGTCAAGTGTTCTGTCAAAGTAAGTCAATATTTCATTTAAAGACCAGTCGTCGTCAATTGAGGATTTCGCAGTGCTAAATGTAGATTTACTGGCGACGGGAAGTCATATGTATGTATATTTCGAACCACCAGTAATTTCCGATATATAGTGGATTGCACTTTGCAAGCTAAATATTTGTCTATGTATGCTACAGGGTATTCCTGATACATGATATTTCATGATCCATATTCCACATAGTTAAAATATGAAGTGACTCATTTTACTCCACATACTACTGGAAAACAGCTTAGTACTACATTCCTATTTCTTTTTCCAAAAGTGGAAGAAGTCATTATCTCAAATACTTATAAATCGAAGTAAAAATTGCCAGTATGTTGGTAGCTTATTCACTATCTCAAATGACAATGGATCTTTTACTTTTAACTTGGATGTTTTCTTTCCTCTACCACTTCCAAGACTTTTTACCGGACTTGACTGTATATATGAGTAACACGACGGGTGGAATTTATGAAACAGGAACTGATTACCATCGGCGGGCACATGAGTTCACCCCAGGCTTTTTCATGGTGTCCGCGTTGCTCATTTTTTTAATAGTTTTTTTGTGTTGTTCTATTGTGCGTTCTGAGTTCCGTGTTGTGATGTTCGTCTGTACCTCCAGTTGTATGTGAAAGGTCTAATGTCTTGTTTGCATTGTTTGTGCTTGTTTACATATAGTGATGTTCTATACATATTGTGTTCTGTTTTTGCTTTGTTTTTCCACGTCTTGTGTACACTATATTGCAGGGTTCTGTGGATTGTCCATTTTGGATTGCCCCGTCGGTATTCTCAAACGTTTGGTTGTTAACCGATGTCGTGTATCATGCTTATATCCTTTGGTTTAATTGCTCCCAAATACCGTTAGTTTATTTCTGGTAATCCAATCTGTTGACAATAACGTAGTTGTTGACGGTTATTCAAGAAACTAGTGATTCGCACTAAATTATTTTATCTGATGTTCTCGTGGCAAGTAGAATTTTGATTGGCTAAAAGGGTACCTTTAAAACTTCAGGGAAGCCGTGCGGTGACAGAAAATCAATAATCGCTCTCACCTATGTGCTGTCCATTTGCATTGTTCACAGCAGACGACACACATTTCACAAGATGACAGAAAATCAATAATCACTCTCTGTGATCTTCGTTCGAAGATACACGTATTTATGTTTTTCCTAGTAGAAGGACATACTTATTAATGTTGGAACATTCAGATAAAAATGTTATCAGTCTCTAGATGTTATATATCCCGTTTTCGAGACTGATAACGTATGATATACCTACTTTTTTATTCATAGTAGTTGTTAGTGTAATGCATACCTGGACTGGGTTGCACAAACCTCAATTAACTTTAAGTGTCAATTAAAACTGTACATGAAATTAATTTACACTTAAGGTTTAATTGAGACTTAAATTTAATTGAGGTTTGTACAACTAGAATACTATACTTTGAAGATCATTAGTTGGTTCATTTGACATCGATGAAACACAGGTATACTCTTACTTCATTTCTTCCCATTCCAAGAAAATCTCCTAATGAATAGTAAAATATAATATCGTTCTAAAAGTAATAAAATGAAAAAAGAAACACAACACACACATCAACAGCTCAATCCGAAAATCGTGAAAATAGAGACAACATCGATATGCATACCACCCATGCGTACTCTCCTGACTAGATACAGACATATCAATGAACAATAGCGGGTTCAAACTAGTTTATGGGATTAAACTTGAAATGCTATTACATCAGCTTTTCAAGGGTTATGGTATTAACGCCGCTATCTACAATATTTCAGCTACATTTAGATCATGGCGCGTATTTCTATAGATAAAGGAAACAGGAGTACCCGGAGAAAACCACCAACCTGTCGCATGTCACTGACAAGCTTGATCACATAATGTAGTATCGAGTACACCTCGCCATTAGCGGGATTCGAACTCATAACGTTAGTAGTGATAGGCACTGAATGCATGTAGTTGTAAATCCAACCACAATACAATCACGATGACGTGATATATATATATATAAGCTGTTCTTGTTGGAACTTTACATGAGTCCTGAATATTATGGTTTCGTGTACCTACCTATAAGATATCATTTATACACAACGGTTTAATATTACTCTTGTTGAAGGTATTCGACAGATAGCTAAGTTATTATTATCATAGCTCATTTTCGTGGTCAGTAAATATAACATTTAGCATTCTTGTAGAGATTATGTGCGAAAACTGCTGATAAATCAAAACTGCCACATTTATTAGCCCGTTCTAGGCTAGAACCGAAATATCCATCTCCATATTATGCCATGGTCTTTTATTATGTTCAATGATTTGATGTGAGATTGTTAGTTATTGTTGATATTGGTGGAATTGTTGACCATGCTTACAACATTGCTTTAATGTAGACAAAGTCATCGTAGATAAAAGTTGTGTTTACTTATGACATATTAGTACATTGGGTACTTTGTTCTGGTTAAAATACTGCTCACCTGACGTTAATCAGTAATCAATCAATCGAATGTAGCATTTTCAATTAACATAATGTTGACATAACTACATGTGTATACATCTGATGATTTCTTTCATACAATGGCCGTCGTGATGGGGAACATATGATAGTTGGATTTGCAACTACATATGCAAGCAGCGTCTATCATCATTAAAGTTGTGGGTTCGAATCCCGCTTATGACGAGGTTCGTTTGATACAACATTGTGTGATAAAGTTTGTCAGTGACTTGCTGGATGTCGGTGTTTTTCTGTTGGTACTCTGGTTTCCTGCATCAATAAAACTGACCGCCACGATATAACTGAAATATTGTTAAGAGTAGTGTTAAACACAATAAATCACCAACCAACTACTCTTTTATACACATTAATATGTGATATGCTATGAAATAGATGTTGATACTTCCCTTTCACAGACAACATTAGTCCTAAGTCACTTCCGATTTGTCCTACTTATGAATGACACAATGCTTTCAAATTTTTCGAGAAACAGAACGCTTCAATTATAATTAACTAAACGATAGAGAAAACCAAGAAGTAAATTGGGAGGATAATCAAATGTATTGATTGCAGGCGGTAGAGTCGGCATCCACGCTGAGTCTTTCTTGTAATTACATATTCCGCAAGGAATTGTCCTCAGTCAACGGTGGAATCTCTGGAAAATGTAGAAGAAAAAAATATGAATGCAAGGTTATATATAATTACTTTGACCTACTTTTGAGCTACAAAATGTCATTGATATGTACAAGATTGAAATATTGGCTTCATTTCGTAATGAAAGGTCATCTCTGTATAGCCTATCTCATTATTTTGAAAGTGAATTCAGATGTTAGTACTTCCGGAATGCCTGAAATCATTAGCCTAAGAGAATTTTAGTTTTTTAATATCTGTTCTTGGTAACTTTTACTTTCATTTGAAGAACATAGCAATAATATATATATAATCAAATAAGAATACCATTTGACAAGATGAAAAGGAATTATGAATTGTGGGAAAATACAATTAAAATCATCAAATGGACGCCATTATAGCCGTTTGCTTTTATGAAAACTACATTTAGCTGAAAGGTATTACGAAATAGCTTATTACAGATGTCACATGCGTTTATAAAAATCATTGTAGATATTAAATAAATTAAATAAAGCTGTTTGTTATGGTTTGACTTGTGCTTTATTGTGTTTTTTCAATATTTGTTTTATAGAATTAAGTAAAACTGTAAAATGCTATCTTGATACTCGGACCATAACAGTACAAACACGTAGCCAAGTTTAACCATGCCCTTTTTCAAAATATGATTTTTTTGTAAGTTAATCTACCCGAAGAACTGAAATTCCGAGTTTTGAAAAACAAATATATTGAGCAGACCATGCACAAACCACACTTCTGTCAAACAAATACCAAACTCCAAAACGGAAAAAGAACTATAAAATGATAAATTAGATTATGTCGATGTGTACAATGTCTAGAATAACGAATACATCTGGATATATAAACGCTCATATGCAGGAAGAATAAGGATATTTATACCTCAGCATTTAAAGTTTATAATAAGAAAAGCAATTTATGACATTTGTTTTTATTATTCATGATACACACGTTTTTTTTCAATTTGAGCATCATCTACAGCTAACCCGTCAACAATTCAATTATCATAGCAAACGATCCCAGAATACTCTTACGAGAGATCATATTAAGATAAAAATCGGGTAGGGTTTTGGTGCTTAACGCTACTTTCACCAATATTTCAGTGATATCGTGGAAGTCAGTTTTATTGGTGGAGGACACCGAAGACAATCACCGATCTGTCGCAAGTCACTGACAAGCTTTATCACATAATGTGTTATCGAGTACACCTCGCCTGAGTGGGATTCGAACTCACAACGTTAGTGGTGATAGGCACAGATTGCATAGGAAGTAATATATCCAGCTACCATATGGTCACGACCACGACGGCCCCAGATACAAATCAGGATATCGATCAACAATGCAAATAATAAGGTAACAATTGATAGTTTTTCTCGTTCCTTGTTTGATTTTTAACATGAGTGGCACAACGGGTGGCAATAGTAAAGCAAGACCTACGTACCTTTCCAAAGCACATTCACAAAACATTTAAGCTAGGTTTGTGATCATATTTTGTCTTTTTATCCTTTTCATTTGGCCGTTATATAACTGTTCTTCGTCGATTTGGAATGTCCATATATTGCATAGAAAAGTTTAAAATGTGGCTTAGTATGTACATTTATATTTCCCGATAGTATGATAGGACTTGTTGCTGTATAATACTTAAAGAAATCTGGTTGTTTTGTTTGTTTTCTTCTTTTCTTTCAGAGCGACGCAATCGTATGAACTGCTAGAGAATTTTACTATAGAGAAAATATAGAAAACATGTTTTAAACAGTGCCTTAATTGAACTAGATTCTGGATACTGATTTCAAATTGCTGTGAAATAAAATCAAGACAATTACATGAAATTAAAACATATCGATCCTCCTAAGTCTTAAACTTTTTTTTCAAATCATGGGCTTGTTGAAGCCATATTTTATTCATTCAAACAAATAAGGGTTGATGCTAACGAGGTAGCAACAGAATCAAGGGAACATATTGATTAGGTTGACTTAGTTAACCTTTACGGAATATTTGTCATAAATGACCACGGATACGTTCCGTTTGTAGTGGGAATTTCCAGGTACTTTCCTTATTCATAACTAATCACCGGGTTTGCAACAAGAGTAACATGATGGCTGTCATTAGTGAAACAGGAACTGCTTACCCTTCTTGAGCACCCGCGTTCACCATTGTTTTGGCGGGATTCATGTTATTCGTTCTTTAGTTTTCTGTGTAGTGTTTTGTAGATCGCTGTTTGTCATTTTTCCCTTTTTCGATTTACGAATTCTGATTACCCCTTGGTATATCTTCAAGCTCTCTTTTACTGTTAGCACACTTTAGATACGAAAATAAAGTCTTATATCATCAAGTGACGTAAAGTCTAATGTTGTATTCTGTACTATATTTTACATATTGTACACGCTTTTATCCAACTTGTGGTGATTTGAACTGTGGCCTAGATAAAGAATAAGAAAATCCGAAAATAACTTCTATCTAACTTGTGGTGGTTAGAACTATGGCCTAGATAAAAAGTGAGAAAATCCGAAAATAACTTCTATCTAACTTGTGGTGATTAGAACTATGGCCTAGATACAAAGTGAGAAAATACGAAAATAACGCCTATCCAAATAGTCGTGATTAGAATTATGGACTAGACATAAGTATGCAAATACGAAAATAACGCACGAACATTTATTGGCAAATTTCGTTAATTTTGTAATAAATGCGCCAATCTATCATAGCAGCACAATCGATTGAATTAGTTGACACACATTTCTTGATAAAACTTTGGATTCGTTTCGCATAGTCATATACGTATATTGTTCACTTGAGAGATGCAATAAATTCAACGTGATACTTTGAAATGTCATCAGAACATTTCACATCTTCTTTCTTATTACGATTTTTTATAATGTACACGCCTTCTTCTGTGTCAATTTGAACATCATGTTGAAAAGTTCAATTGATAAAAAAAAATCATCCAAGAACGTGTATAATCACTTATTTTCATCTATCTTCACCTCTTGTATGAAAGATGATTACAGAATACACTAAAATAACAAGGTAAACTTGATCATGACATGCAATACAGGAAATGAGGCTTTAATCAACGTAATACTATTTAAGCTAAATGTTTTATTTCTTTACTAAAAGAATTAAAAGACTGTAAAGTTTCCAAAGAACTTCGATTAAATGAATACATAATATACTTCAATAAATCAATCAGAGTTACGTGATCATCGTATACAATGGCATCGCATTGTGGTACATAGAAGTCATCTAAATCAAATCTGTGTCATTACTTGGACTAGATACAGGATACTGATGTTTTAGTGCCGTGAACAAAATCAAATGTACAATCTTGAGACATTAGCCACACTGGGCATACACGATACAAAACAAAGACAACCAAAACACAAAAACACAACGTAGGGAACTAAAATGATGACCTCATCGCAAACCGGGAATGAAGTAGGTTTTAACAAAGGGTAAGTAATTCCTGCTTCTTATAGAACACCCTTATGTAACTCGTATATGTTGTAAATCCAGTAAAGGTCTTGTCGGTGACAAAACCTACGTAAAGGGAGCGTATCCATTTTCATTTGAGATATGGATATATTGATATATTCCAATCGTTCGCTTGTTGAAACCCTGTTTTATTTATTCAAACATTTTTTTTTTCGCGAACTGAAGAACGTTTAACTGTTCGTACACTTGAAAATCGAAAAATAAAAGTCTTATATCATTCAATGACTTAAGGGCTAATACTTTATTTTCTTTTTTCTTTTTTTTTTACATATTTACCCTTCAGGAACACCTGATTCCACTTCCGGCTTTTAGTGGGGTTCGTGTAGCTGATCTTTAGTTTTATGTGTATGTTTTGTAGATAGTTGTTTGTCCTTTTGTACTTTTTCTTTTGGCCATTGTGTTGTCTGTTCTTCTTCGATATACGGATTATGATTACCCCTTTGGTATCTTCAAACTCTTCTTACATGCTTTTTATCCAATTTCTCGTGATTAGAACTATGAACTAGATATAAGTATGCAAATACGAAAGTAACACACGTAACTTTATTTGTACATTACGTTTATTTTACAATCACTGGGTCAATATATCACAGCAACACGATCGTTTGAATTAGTCGAGAATAATTTCTCACTAAAACTAGTTTCCGCCGAGTCATATAGATGTATCATACACTTGAGAGAATCAAATCAAACCTACGTGATTGTTTGAATTGCTATATAATTTACTGCATAATATGCAAAGCAAAACTAAAAATACTACACCGTCGGAACAGTTCCTAAAAATCAATAGACAAATCGATACTCCTCGCACGCAAATTCCTGATCGGTCACTTTCCTGGCTTGGTACGTACACTCAATAAAAGTGGCGAGGTTAAACTAGTTTTATGGCTTTCATGAAGATACAGAAATCAAATCTTCTCTTCTTATAGTGTCATTATTTGAGGTGGACTAGATGCACACACTATAAACGCATTTTTATTTTTTAACTGAACAATTCTCGATTCGGGAATTATCTGCATCTCATCTATCCAAATGAGCTTGATGTAAAGGATATTACTGAAACTCAAAATTATGTTGCTTGTCTTAACATTCACCTTTAAATGAACAACGGAGAAAGAATAAAAACAAAACTCTACGACGAACGTGATGAGTTCACTTTCCCAATACCGGTGGTCAACTTCCCTTTTATCAGTAGAAATATTCCTGCGTCACCAGCGTATGGAGTTAACATTTCATAACTCATTCTTTATACTTTATTCTACGGCTTGTGCCAAGTACAGTGATTTTCTGTACAGAGCTCAACTGCCGATGTAATAGTTATTCAAAAAGGTTACATTGATACCTGGTCTAAGACATCGCTACAACATTTATACGGTCATCATCACCAAGTGGTTGACCGTTACATAATATGCATATATCAAATGGCAATGGATCTTTTCCATTAAACATAGAATGTTTTTCTTGCCTGACCCACCAAACGTTACCGGAATATATGAATTGCATGGCGAATATCGTATAAGAACCGTGCCCGGGTGGCTCAATGAGTTAGGTTAGTTGGATGACCTAACAACTCATACAAGTCTATCACCAATACGGCGTGGGTTCGCGCCCGGCTTTGTAAATTACAAAAAGGGTGCACTCGAGTCGTAACCGCAAGTGATACAGTTTTCCAGTTGCTTGCCCATGGTCGGTGGTTCTCTCCGGGTACTCTGGCTTCTTCCACCACTAAAGCTGGTCGCCATGAGATAGCTGAAATATTGCTGAAAGTGGCGTTAAAACACCAAAAATGAAATCGTATAAGAACCAGGATCTGCTTATCTTTCACTGGGATTGATCACCCATTCTATGGTGGGCTGGTGTTGCTCCCAATGTAGTTTTATGTGTTGTGTTTTTGTTTTTTGTTTGTCTGCTTTGTCCTTTGTCTTGTGTCCCCAGTGTTGCCAGTGTCTCTGGATGATCCATATTAAATTAACCTTTCTGTTTTCTCTAACGTTTATTTATCCAGCTTGTAGTGATTGACTAAGACTAAAAGTTGAAAGTAGTGATCGACATATGAATAAAAGTCACGTAAATGTATTGATACATTACGTTTATTTTAACTACAATCACTGGGTCAATATATCAAAGCAGCACAATAATTTGAATTCCAATGGAATGTTGTAGCAGAAAAGATATACATGATATAGAAAATAAATCTTCTATTGATTGAATATGAGAAATGGCTGGCAATACAGGAAATGGGGCTTTAATCAACGTAATACTATTTAGGCTAAATGTTTTATTTCTTTACTAAAAGAATTAAAAGACTGTACAGTTTCCAAAGAACTTCGATTAAATGAATACATAATATACTTCAATAAATCAATCAGAGTTACGTGATCATCGTATACAATGGCATCGCATTGTGGTACATAGAAGTCATCTAAATCAAATCTGTGTCATTACTTGGACTAGATACAGGATACTGATGTTTTAGTGCCGTGAACAAAATCAAATGTACAATCTTGAGACATTAGCCACACTGGGCATACACGATACAAAACAAAGACAACCAAAACACAAAAACACAACGTAGGGAACTAAAATGATGACCTCATCGCAAACCGGGAATGAACCAGGTTTTAACAAAGGGTAAGTAATTCCTGCTTCTTATAGAACACCCTTATGTAACTCGTATATGTTGTTAAGTCCAGTAAAGGTCTTGTCGGTGACAAAACCTACGTAAAGGGAGCGTATCCATTTTCATTTGATATATGGATATATTGATATATTCCAATCGTTCGCTTGTTGAAACCCTATTTTATTTATTCAAACATTTTTTTTCGCGAACTGAAGAACGTTTAACTGTTCGTACACTTGAAAATCGAAAAATAAAAGTCTTATATCATTCAGTGACTTAAGGGCTAATACTTTATTTTTTTTTTTTTTTTTTTTTACATATTTACCCTTCAGGAACACCTGATTCCACTTCCGGCTTTTAGTGGGATTCGTGTAGCTGATCTTTAGTTTTATGTGTATGTTTTGTAGATCGTTGTTTGTCCTTTTGTCCTTTTTATTTTGGCCATTGTGTTGTCTGTTCTTCTTCGATATGCGGATTCTGATTGTCCCTTTGGTATCTTCAAACTCTTCTTACATGCTTTTTATCCAATTTCTCGTGATTAGAACTATGAACTAGATATAAGTATGCAAATACGAAAGTAACACACGTAAATTTATTTCTACATTACGTTTATTTTACAATCACTGGGTCAATATATCACAGCAACACGATCGTTTGAATTAGTCGAACACAATTTCTCACTAAAACTAGTTTCCGCCGAGTCATATAAATGTATCATACACTTGAGAGAATCAAATCAAACCTACGTGATTGTTTGAATTGCTATATAATTTACTGCATAAAATGCAAAGCAAAACTAAAAATACTACACCGTCGGAACTGTTCCTAAAAATCAATAGACAAATCGATACTCCTCACACCCAAATTCCTGATCGGTCACTTTCCTGGCTTGTTACGTACACCCAATAAAAGTGGCGAGGTTAAACTAGTTTTATGGGTTTCATGGAAGATACAGAAATCAAATCTTCTGTTCTTATAGTGTCATTATTTGAGGTGGACTAGATGCACACACAATAAACGCATTTTTATTTTTATACTGAACAATTCTCGATTCGGGAATTATCTGCATCTCATCTATCCAAATGAGCTTGATGTAATGGATATTATTGAAACTCAAAATTATGTTGCTTTTCTTAACATTCACCTTTAAATGAACAACGGAGAAAGAATAAAAACAAAACTCTACGACGAACGTGATGAGTTCACTTTCCCAATACCGGTGGTCAACTTCCCTTTTATCAGTAGAAATATTCCTGCGTCACCAGCGTATGGAGTTAAGATTTCATAACTCATACTTTATACTTTATTCTAAGGCTTGTGCCAAGTACAGTGATTTTCTGTACAGAGCTCAACTGCCGATGTAATAGTTATTCAAAAAGATTACGTTGTTACCTGGTCTAAGACATCGCTACAACATTTATACGGTCATCATCACAAAGTGGTTGACCGTTACATAATATGTATATATCAAATGACAATGGATCTTTTCCATTAAACATAGAATGTTTTTCTTGCCTGACCCACCAAACGTTACCGGAATATATGAATTGCATGGCGAATATCGTATAAGAACCGTGCCCGGGTGGTTCATTGAGTTAGGTTAGTTGGATTACCTAACAACTCATACAAGTCTATCACCAATACGGCGTGGGTTCGCGCCCGACTTTGTAAATTACAAAAAGGGTGCACTCGAGTCGTAACCGCAAGTGATACAGTTTTCCAGTTGCTTGCCCATGGTCGGTTGTTCTCTCCGGGTACTCTGGCTTCTTCCACCACTAAAACTGGTCACCATGAGATAGCTGAAATATTGCTGAAAGTGGCGTTAAAACACCAAAAATTAAATCGTATAAGAACCAGGATCTGCTTATCCTTCACTGGGGTTGATCCCCCATTCTATGGTGGGCTGGTGTTGCTCCCATTGTAGCTTTATGTGTTGTGTTTTTGTTTTTTGTTTGTCTGCTTTGTCCTTTGTCTTGTGTCCCCAGTGTTGCCAGTGTCTCTGGATGGTCCATATTAAATTAACCTTTCTGTTTTCTCTAACGTTTATTTATCCAGCTTGTAGTGATTGACTAAGACTAAAAGTTGAAAGTAGTGATCGACATATGAATAAAAGTCACGTAAATGTATTGATACATTACGTTTATTTTAACTACAATCACTGGGTCAATATATCAAAGCAGCACAATAATTTGAATTCCAATGGAATGTTGTAGCAGAGAAGATATACATGATATAGAAAATAAATCTTCTATTGATTGAATATGAGACATGGCTGGCAATACAGGAAATGGAGTTTTATCCTTCCTGTTCTTGATGATATGTGTACTCATTATTTGATTTGTTTTTCTAGCCGGCAAACATTTCTTTTTAAAACGGTGAACTAGTTTCACCCGAACATTACATAACAAGTCAGAAATGTGTCAGACACTTCCAAGAATCTATCAGAGCAACGTGATCGTTTAAATAACCATATAGCTTTGCTACATAGATGATATAGATAATCCATCTTCTGGCTTGTTTTTAAGGTGTCATTATTTGATAATGAGGGTACATGATGAAGGTTATTCAAAGAACGCGTGGTGCGCATTCAATTTGATATCTACGTTTACGAGGACTATATACTGGATACATATTTTATATTCCTGTGAAATAAATCTGAAACAATTACATTTTGCATCGAATAAATACAATTACTAGTACTCATAGACTGCTTAAGCCATGGATTTAAAGAGCATAAATATGAAACATTATGTAATGCACATAATATTCCCAATCTGGGTGTAAAAGAACGGGACAAGCTTCATCAATTTCATATTGCAGGAAAGACATTAAACAAAAATCCATTTGGAATCAGCATTGAATGATCAGAATATTTGTTTTTGTTTGTTCCTCATCTCATATTCATCACCAGGTATTCTATGGTGTCATTGTTTAATACCTCAACGTGTTTGACGATTTTTCACCTGTAGACATTAGATCACTTTATAATCTCAAACATCTATGAGGGGTTTTTCTGCACGGATGTGGAGCAATCAAAAAAATATGATATATACTTGATATTTTTGTAATATCGTACAAAATCAGTATGGTTATGCAGTTAAAATAACAATACGGTTATATCCTTGAAGTCGTAATATTACACTTATCCCAGAAGAGTTTTGGAGATACCATAAGGGGTAATCAGTATCAGACAACACAATGACTAAGAAAAGAAGTACAAACACGTCCATTAGAGAAAGTGGTTTAGTGCAAACCATTTTGACCTTTTAAACTTGTAACCTTTGGCATCGGCCTTGGATCTTTTTGGAATATAGGTACATGTAGTTGTACTTACAGTTTCATTTTGCATGGAAAATATATGGATATTTAAACTGATAATAAATGTAAAGTAATTATCATATCAGTAATGTTTTATTTAGTATAAAATACAGCAATGACAATTACACAAACAATGAAAACGTATTTAAAATACAAGGGAAATAATCAATGGAAACCAGAGATTGAACATATTGGAAAATCAGTACAAATGGAGGGAGAATGGTATTTATTATGGGTTTGTTTGTTTTTGCTTTTTTTTTTATTGTTTTGTTTGTCTGGATTTTCCATTATTGATTACCCCTTCGGTTTCTCTAACGTTTATTTAATGCCACTTTCAACAAAATTTCAGATATATCGTGGCTTGAGTTCTTTATTGGCAGATGAAACTGGAGCACCCGGAGAAAACCACAGACCAGTAATTTAATTGATGCATTGTGCCATGAATTTATTCATGGAACAAGACGTATGTAAGAAACTAGTCAAAAACATAGAAATGATGTATTCCTCATTGTCTTTGCCATCTGACAGGAGTACAAATGCAATCCTATTTATCTTTGCTTCAATTGCAAATAAATGTTAGTGATAACCGAGGGGGCAATCAAGAATGAAAAATACAGAGAAACTGGTAACATTGGGTACATAAGACAGAGGACGAAGACAAACAAAACAAAAAACACCACACAGAAAACTAAGAAGATGAGCAACAAGGACCGACCAAAAACCGTGGATGAACCAATACAATTGAAACGAGGACATACAGGAAGAATACTAATCGTGTCTGTAATATATTACTGTGTAGTAGGCTCGTATTAAGTGCACAAAGTTTCTAACCCATGGGTGTATTATGTGATAATTGATTTTTATGGTTACTGTCTATATAAAAAAGACGTCTTTAATATAACATTTCATTTAAGCGAGATACAAATAATGAAAATGAAAGCATACAATAAAAATAATATTTCATCTCAAATGTCTACCTCCCGTGGTTTGCATTACGGTTACCCAAAGAAAAATGAGACAATGCATGATGAAAAACGTCATCATTGAAATCGGCTTCTGGCCATTTTTTTGGCGCCTATATTTCTTTGTGTAAATTTATAGATAATCACTGTGTACGTAACAAAAATTAATAATCCGTAAAATACAGGTTAGTTTTATCGTCTGCTGGCGCGTGTCGGTATTTAACTGTCAAAGGAACAGGTAAACAATTTATCGAGGTGTGAAATCTTGATCGCCAATTATGATCGTATTATTGTTGTTAATTGAAGTGTAATTAGATGATCATGTTTTGAAAAAAGTTGTTTTACATGAATTATATAGAGGAAAATCGGAGATGACAGACACTTATTTCCAGTTACGGTATATTCAAACTAGTAGCCGAAATGCAGTCAATAAAAAGTTATTTTTAACTTCCTTGCTATTTTTAGCACGTACAACATACACATTTTCGAATGTCATTAAAAATAAAAATTGTACGTCAATGACATAAACTAATGTACCATATTTTATTTTATTAGTTTTCACTTTATTAAATAAATAAACAACTGCTAGTACGAATGGAATCTGTGTTGAAGAACGATCTGATTCTGATTGCTTAGCGATCTTTTGTTTGTCGCATGTCAGCTGAGCTAAACGAAGTTTCTGTGAAGGCATGTTTGAAACTGATGAAATATACTTTATTTTTATGGATATTTATAACAACGAGCGGCTGTGACACTAATACTGAGTAGCTCGAGTAGTGTATCAAGCTGAACACAACAAGCCGCTGACACTGCAATTATTTTATTAATTTCTTTCACCAATATGAATGATCGCTAATTAAGGTTAATTGTCTTTGAATGTGATCACCTGTAATTAACTACTCAGACCATACAACAGGTGTCAAATTTTGTGATGTAATCTGTTGATTGACAGATCATACACATCGATCGATATTTTTAACAAGAGAGAGGCAGTTTTAGTATAAATATTAAAAAAACTTACGGAAAAAGCACGAGGGCGTTTTAGTGACAGTTCTGAATGTATGCCTGTATCATATTGTATGTTAACTGTTGTTATATGATGATGTCTGTGTTGTTATTTATTGATTATTTATTGTAATAAATTATATAAATCTTTTTGTTTTTGATGATGAAATCGAAATGAAAAACAGAAGTACAATACAGACATTAGCATTTGTACAAACAAATCCGGACCATTTATACATGAAACTGAACATGCCAGGTACATGCAATCATCCACAGTTTCGGTTCGAAAAAATTGGCTGCTTGTAAAATTTTTAGCTGGCTCCTATACTGGCAACTGAAAATGGCACCTGGCGATTTTACTGGCTCCTACTTTTTCGGAGCCAGAGCAGCCCCTGGATTCGTATTTGGATTGAAAACTGGATCACATTTCACGAATTTTTTGTTTGTTTGTTTATTATGAGAGGTTCCCTGAATGAAATTACCAACGCTCTGTCAATTCATCCACTTTTATTTTTTCTACATGTTCTCCTGGGTACGCCCCCTTTTTTTTTTTTTTTTTTTTTTTTCATTGTTTGTTTTTGTTTCTTAGGGGAGGGGGCGAGTCCGCATTGCTCATCTTTTACGTTTTCTGTGGTGTCTATTTTGCTTTGTTTCTGTGGGGTATATTTTGTTTTGTTTGTATTCCTTCTATGTTTTGTGCCCAATGTCCCTGTTGTCTCTGGATGGTTCATTCGTTATTGCCCCTTCGGTTGTCCCTAACGTTTATTCTCAAATTATGCTTCATTTTATCATAGTGAAATGTTCCAAAAATCTTTTAATTTTCAAGTAATACTTTTTTGTTATAGGTTATGTGTTAATTTTGTTTTCAGTGTCCCTGTCAATATAGTAAATTAGAAAGTGTAGTGTAGGTTTCTAATGTGGGATATGTGTTTTTTTTTTATGAATTTCATGGAAGACAATAATGCTATATCAACAATTTTCAGCGGTGCTTTACCGTTTTATAATATATCAGTGTATCCCAGGTCGGATTTAAACCTAGTGGATCCCCTGGGCCAATAGGTTTTGGGCGGTCCTACGAATTTGCGTATGTAATTTCTAACTGCTTACATGTATAAAGTCAATCATATCATTGTGTATGTCAAAGCTTATAAAAAAAAAATTTAGCTTCGTAGCCAAAATCACAAAGTCTATCACACTATTAAATTGCAACATGGCATATATGTTGGATGCCCAATGCTTGAGGACTCCTCGGCCATGGCCTATACATAACTCCGGCCCTGAATCTATCCAATAAGAAACAACAGATAGTCAAGAAATACATGGTGGTTATAATTTCATTCAGTTACGCTATACCTTCCCGTTTATTAAAGAGAAGGAACATATACATTTTGACTGCTAGATATTACAGGTGTGTTCATAATATACCTAGCCAAAATCTGACAGTTTTAAGACATTCCACAAAAACGACAATGCATAGATCAAATGAGGCCGTCATGGTCGTGATCGTATGGTAGTTGGATTTACAACTACCTGTGCAATCAGTGCATGCAAGTTGTGAGTTCGAACCTTGTTCATGGAGAGGTGTAAACGATACAACATTATGTAATAAAGTTTGTCATGGACTTGCGACAGGTCGGTAGTTTTCTCTGGGTACTCCGGTTTCCTTCAACAATAAAACTGACCTCCACGATATAGCTGTTATAGTGTTGAAAGTGGCGTTAAACACTATAAACCAAACCAAAGCTCGAATATTGTAAAGGTAATACCTATGATCATCACGGAGAGCTCAAATCTGATAATGTTGTAGTCAACGATTATCTAATCAGCGTTACTGCTGAACAACATTGCTTCTTGCAACATTATTGAATTGCACCAATGCAGTTTCGAGTGTAGAAATACCCATGTCGATCAATAAGGTCTAAATAATCATTGACTACAACATTCTCAGATTTGAACCGCCAGAATTATCATATGCATATTACGAAATGAAACATGAAAAAAATAACGATATACCAGAATATACCAAGCTAAATTCTGACTGATGGAACATTCTAGAATAATTCACAAGCAGATATTGTTCGGATTACCCCTTCGGTATTATCTTACGTTTATTCGGAACAAATCAAGACAATTCCGACAGGGTCAATATTTTATATTGTATTCATATCTACATTGACATTGTTATTTTGAAATAAAAGGAAGTAATAAGGGCTATTTCAGAAATAACACATTCAGCACTGACATCTCTAGATTAATGTATTGTTTTAATATTTCTTTTAATTTCATACCTAAGACTTATCAATACAGTTCTACAATAGATTTGTTGGCACTTTCACCACTGACATCTCTAGAGTAATGTTTTGTTTTAATATATCTTTTAATTTCACACCGAAGACTTATCAATATAGTTCTACAATAGATTTGTTGGCAATATAGATAAATTCCCCCAGAGGGATTGGAGATATATAATAAATGTTATATAGCTCTCTCTCTTTAAATGTTCCTTGCTTTTGGATGTAGTTAAAAAGTGAAATAAATATAGATGAATATCTATTGCATAATCTTAAACCATCTTTTTCTCGTATAGTTAAATTTTTTAATTGTCCAACTAACATCTCTAGAGTAATGTATTGTTTTAATATATCTTTTAATTTCATACCGAAGACTTATCAATATAGTTCTACAATAGATTTGTTGGCACTTTCAGCACTAACATCTCTAGATTAATGTATTGTTTTAATATATCTTTTAATTTCATACCGAAGACTTATCAATATAGTTCTACAATAGATTTGTTGGCACTTTCAGCACTGACATCTCTAGAGTAATGTATTGTTTTAATATATCTTTTAATTTCATACCGAAGACTTATCAATATAGTTCTACAATAGATTTGTTGGCACTTTCAGCACTGACATCTCTAGAGTAATGTATTGTTTTAATATATCTTTTAATTTCATACCGAAGACTTATCAATATAGTTCTACATTAGATTTGTTGGCACTTTCAGCACTGACATCTCTAGAGTAATATATTGTTTTAATATATCTTTTAATTTCATACCGAAGACTTATCAATATAGTTCTACATTAGATTTGTTGGCACTTTCAGCACTGACATCTCTAGAGTAATGTATTGTTTTAATATATCTTTTCATTTCATACCGAAGATTTATCAATATAGTTCTACAATAGATTTGTTGGCATTTTCAGCACTGACATCTCTAGAGTAATGTATTGTTTTAATATTTCTTTTAATTTCATACCGAAGACTTATCAATACAGTTCTACAATAGATTTGTTGGCAATATAGATAAATTCCTCCAGAGGGATTGGAGTTATATAATAAATGTTATATAACTCTCTCTCTCTTTAAATGTTTCTTGCTTTTGGATGTAGTTAAAAAGTGAAATAAATATAGATGAATATCTATTGCATAATCTTAAACCATCTATTTGTATAGTTCAATTTTTTAATTGTCCAAATATAACATTTTAAGTCGTATAATTTTTGTTGCCGATCCCTGGGGATCATCCGCAGATCATAATAACTTGTGAGATCGGTGTCTTCAGGCTATATTCGTGTCCTCCTTGGTATTGCTAAATACCTGCAAAAGTGATAAAACTCCAAGCACCCACCTTAAGTTGTGTGCACTGGTATTTAGCCTTTAAAGAATTGATTCGTTTGTACATAACTAACGTAGAGTTTCTTTACATTTGGTCCTGGTGTTGCTTATTCGAAAGATACATTGAGTTTGTAACAATATTAACATGGCGAATGCCACAAGTGGAACAGGAAATGCTAACCCTACCATGGCGAGTGCCACTAGTGGAACAGGAACTGCTAACCCTACCATGGCGAGTGCCACAAGTGGAACATGAACTCCTAACCCTACCATGGCGAGTGCAACCAGTGGAACAGGAACTGCTAACCCTACCATGGCGAGTACCACTTGTGGAACAGGAACTGCTAACCCTACCATGGCGAGTACCACTAGTGGAACGGGAACTGCTAACCCTACCATGGCGAGTACCACTAGTGGAACAGGAACTGCTAACCCTACCATGGCGAGTACCACTAGTGGAACGGGAACTGCTAACCCTACCATGGCGAGTACCACTAGTGGAACAGGAACTGCTAACCCTACCATGGCGAGTACCACTAGTGGAACGGGAACTGCTAACCCTACCATGGCGAGTACCACTAGTGGAACAGGAACTGCTAACCCTTCCAGTGGTCCACCTCCCGGTTTGTAATGGGATCGTGTTGCTCGATCTGTTGCTTTCTGCGTAGTGTTTTGTAGATAATTGTCTTTTGTCTTTCTTCTTTCGCCACTACGTTGTCTGTCCTTCTTTGATTTACGGCATTGGATTATCCAGTTGGTATCTTCAAACTTTTCTGACACGAGGAAGACTTAATTGTTCATTAAGTAACTATTAGCAATATCAAAATTATGTGTATCTTTATAATCTTTATAATCGGAAGTTGGGTGATCTCTTGCTAAAATGAGGATACAAACCGATTATTTACTGTCCACATATTATCACTTATTCATCAAAATACAGAGCTTACATAATTTCATCTCTAATTTTGATAATTGTTATTTAGAAAATCCGACAGTAGTGACATTTTTCGATTTTTCATCACTTTCAACGGGAACACAGAATATACTAAAACATGCAGCTGAACTACTTCAATTCATTTTTCAATACAAATACTGTCAAACACACTGATGATCATTTTCCTACTTACTTCCCCGGTTTATAGTGGGGTTCGTGTTACTCGATCTTTAGTTTTGTGTGTATGTTTTGTGGATCGTTGTTTGTCCTTTTGTACTTTTTCTTTTGGCCATTGTGTTGTCTGTTCTTCTTCGATATATGGATTCTGATTGTCCCTTTGGTATCTTCAGACTCTACTTACATAATATCTAGTTTTAATAGTGTATGCTTGGTCCCTATGTCTTGACTATAAAATGGCGGGTGTCTTATAAGAGGTAGGCGCTGCTTACCATTCGCGAGTACCTGGGTTGTTGATGGGCCCGCTTTGATCATCTTTTTAGTTTTTTCTGTGTTGTGTTGTGTTGTGCTGTGTGTTGGCTGGTTAACAATTCTCCTCCAGTACCAGCAATAATAATAACCTTTCCATGTACTGTTAACTGCTAACCTAAATGCCGGGTACACATAATTACTAACTGGTTATAGATTATGAATTATAATTACTTCCGTGCTACCTGAAATTTCATTGAAATTAAATATGACTGATCTACATTCAAAATATTTATTACTTAAATTTTCACACTGTAGATCTAGATTTGTATGTATTATTACGTTTTCAAGAATGTGCGCAAAATAACGTATGATTTTGAAAGGAATCGAGCAGCATTTTTACACACTAATACAATTCGAACTTTTATGCGAGTATAATGGTAAGATATCAGCCAAAATCAAAATCCCGATGACTAAAACAACAAAAGCAAAGCACAAAATTAAAGTACATTGAAATGTGAGAATAGTGCGTTCTCCAGCAAATTCAGAGAACAACATCATGACGTCGCGCAAGGTGTTGCGTTACCAAACGTAACGTTAAAAGAACGTTATAAACGTATTGTTTAGAAATTTGTATGGGACAAGCATTTTTCGTTGTAATTTTTTCTTTTTACAGTCAATTCCAAAGAAATTTCAACTATGCAATGTAGATCAAAAACGTATTTTGAGAATGATTTTCTTTGTACGTGAACAATTCAACATGCTATGTCAGATTTAATTCTACCATGCGAAGACATTGAATGACGTTTCTGGTTGAAATATTAAACATTGAACATTTCTGTATAACGGACATTTTTTTATGCAGTTTTCCTATTTCTTGTGAAAATCAAAAGTCATTGTAATATTATGATTTGTCATACTGCAATAGAAAATCTAAGTGATCCGATTGGTTATTTACTCGATTTTACTAATCCATATTATACGGCTCTAGCCGGTAATATGAAAGCACGTGCCAAGAAAGATAACTCATTTTGAAATCATACGTAATTAAGATTGCGACCCCAAGTTCGCCTGTCACTCTGACGCCGATATTGAGGCAATTCTAAATCATTTGTTATTTTTCTGTTAAAATTGTTAAGTTGTTTATTAAATATGTTGAATTAATTTCTTCTTTAAAGCAAAGTCATAGCTGGGGTTAAATGTTCATGAGACAATACATGTATAGTAGTCATGTTCTTAATTTAGGCTTTACACAGGTAATATGGACCCATGGTATTGCAGTATGACAAATTCGTTATATAGGCTTTAGACAGGTAATACGGGCTCATATAACCTGTCTGAGTTGTATATTTCCCTCGCCTTCGGCTCAGGAAATATAAAACACAGACAGGTTATACGAGCCCGTATTACCTGTCTAAGCCTATATAACTAATAATATGACAAAAAAGACGCATTTCAGTCATTTTATTATTTTTTTCATTATCAGATACGGTATTTTTCATACGCGTGAATTTCGATACTTAACGGCAAGATGGATTAAATTCACACATTGGACAATTTTAACTGACGTCTTTAAAATGGTTCATTCAACCTACGCCAACATTTTAAAAAATATATATAAAAAGGCAAGAAAGATTGTTGGCATAGGTTGAATAGGTTAATTGTTATATAAACATGACTAGTCATGTTTGATTAGTGTAAAATCGGGGGAGATGTCAATGTACTCCCAAGTCCACAATTAGTTTTTAATGAATAGTAAGTAGAAAGTAAGTATTTAAAATCATATTTTGTGGAAATAACAAACAAAAAATCAGTATATCAGCACATATATTTAATATCAAACTTTACAAAAATAATTAGGATATTATTATAAGCAGATATATTTTAACATCAATCATTATGAAAATAAAATAGGATATTATAAACATATATATTTTTATATCATACATCATGAAAATAAATTAGGATATTACAAGCACAGATATTTTTTTTTATCATACTTCATGAAAATAAATTAAAGATATTATAGGCACAGATATTTTTTTTATCATACTTTATCAAAATAACCTAAAAACAATCAGTATACACAATCACATTACAAATTGCTAAAAATACAATTGTCTTAGATTTTGGATAACAATGTTCGATTTAGAAATCATAGAAATTATGATAATTTTAAATTTATAAATAAATATTAAAAACTTTTGAATTTAGATTTTAAGAAAATTGCTGAATCGCATGAGTATCATATAATATTTTAAATTCATACGTTTTAGAAAGATTGTTTATTTAAATTATTCTAAAATTTTATATTTTCATCTTTTTTATTCACAGATTTTTGTGTAATTTTACCAGATTTTTATTTTATATATAATTTTTGCAAAAGTTTTATTTTTTTTTTTTCAAGTTATTAAATTTTAACAGACTTATTCTTATATTTTTAGATTGTTTTTTGTTTTTGTTTTTTTAATGATTTGTTTAATTAAATTATTCTAAAATTTTATATTTTCATCTTTTTTATTTACAGATTTTTGTGTAATTTTACCAGATTTTTATTTTATATATAATTTTTGCAAAAGTTTAATTTTTTTTTTTTCAAGTTATTAAATTTTAACAGACTTATTCTTATATTTTTAGATTGTTTTTTGTTTTTGTTTTTTTAATGATTTGTTTAATTAAATTATTCTAAAATTTTATATTTTCATCTTTTTTATTTACAGATTTTTGTGTAATTTTACCAGATTTTTATTTTATATATAAATTTTTCCAAAGATTATTTTTTTTCAAGTTATTAAATTTTAACAGACTTATTCTTATATTTTTAGATTGTTTTTTGTTTTGCTTTGTCTTTTTTGAATAATAAATTTCACTTTTGAGACCTGCATTTCCAAATTTACTTACCTGTAAATGTCATTAATTGCTATATAAACACCTGTAATATAATGTTTGTTGGCATACCTTGAATATGATCTTTCAAAATGTTGGCATAGGTTGAAGACACCACATTGTAGATTTTTTATCGGACTTGGCGTAGTTGGCGTCCAAATCTAAAATGACGTCGACCCTTCTATTATGCCGTCCTATGAAAGTGTTGTACAACATTTCACGAAATTCCGACGACGGGTTCTATACTTTTGCTACACAGATATAGGAGTAATGGTTGTAAAATGTTATGCGTGACAGGCCCTTAAAATACGTGTAGGACTGTTTAATATTCATAAATCTTAATTATGCTTTATTTAATTAAAGAAAATGTTATTAAACTTAATCTGCTATATTCAGCGAATATCATGATATATAAATTGTAGATATTTACACTTGAGAGAATCAAATCAAACCTACGTGATTGTTTGAATTGTTATATAATTTAGCTGCATTAAATGTAAAGCAAAACTACAAATACTACATCGTCGGAACAGTTCCTAAAAATCAATAGACAAATCGATACTCCTCACACGCAAATTTATGATGGGTCACTTTCCTGGCTTGGTACGTACACTCAATAAAAGTGGCGAGGTTAAACTAGTTTTATGGGTTTCATGGAAGATACAGAAATCAAATCTTCTGTTCTTATAGTGTCATTATTTGAGGTGGACTAGATGCACACACTATAAACGCATTTTTATTTTTTAACTGAACAATTCTCGATTCGGGAATTATCTGCAACTCATCTATCCAAATGAGCTTGATGTAATGGATATTACTGAATCTCAAAATTATGTTGCTTGTCTTAACATTCACCTTTAAATAAACAACGGAGAAAGAATAAAAACAAAACTCTACGACAAACGTGATGAGTTCACTTTCCCAATACCGGTGGTCAACTTCCCTTTTATCAGTAGAAATATTCCTGCGTCACCAGCGTATGGAGTTAACATTTGATAACTCATACTTTATACTTTATTCTAAGGCTTGTGCCAAGTACAGTGATTTTCTGTACAGAGCTCAACTGCCGATGTAATAGTTATTCAAACAGGTTACGTTATTACCTGGTCTAAGACATCGCTACAACATTTATACGGTCATCATCACCAAGTGGTTGACCGTTACATAATATGCATATATCAAATGGCAATGGATCTTTTCCATTAAACATAGAATGTTTTTCTTGCCTGACCCACCAAACGTTACCAGAATAAATGAATTGCATGGCGAATATCGTATAAGAACCGGGCCCGGGTGGCTCAATGAGTTAGGTTAGTTGGATTACCTAACAGCTCATACAAGTCTATCACCAATACGGCGTGGGTTCGCACCCGGCTTTGTAAATTACAAAAAGGGTGCACTCGAGTCGTAACCGCAAGTGATACAGTTTTCCAGTTGCTTGCCCATGGTCGGTGGTTCTCTCCGGGTACTCTGACTTCTTCCACCACTAAAACTGGTCGCCATGAGATAGCTGAAATATTGCTGAAAGTGGCGTTAAAACACCAAAAATGAAATCGTATAAGAACCAGGATCTGCTTATCGTTCACTGGGGTTGATCCCCCATTCTATGGTGGGCTGGTGCTGCTCCCATTGTAACTTTATGTGTTGTGTTTTTGTTTTTTGTTTGTCTGCTTTGTCCTTTGTCTTGTGTCCCCAGTGTTGCCAGTGTCTCTGGATGGTCCATATTAAATTAACCTTTCTGTTTTCTCTAACGTTTATTTATCCAGCTTGTAGTGATTGACTAAGACTAAAAGTTGAAAGTAGTGATCGACATATGAATAAAAGTCACGTAAATGTATTGGTACATTACGTTTATTTTAACTACAATCACTGGGTCAATATATCAAAGCAGCACAATAATTTGAATTCCAATGGAATGTTGTAGCAGAGAAGATATACATGATATAGAAAATAAATCTTCTATTGATTGAATATGAGACATGGCTGGCAATACAGGAAATGGGGTTTTATCCTTCCTGTTCTTGATGATATGTGTACTCATTATTTGATTTGTTTTTCTAGCCGGCAAACATTTCTTTTTAAAACGGTGAACTAGTTTCACCCGAACATTACATATCAAGTCAGAAATGTGTCAGACACTTCCAAGAATCTATCAGAGCAACGTGATCGTTTAAATAACCATATAGCTTTGCTATATAGATGATATAGATAATCCATCTTCTTGCTTGTTTTTAAGGTGTCATTATTTGATAATGAGGGTACATGATGAAGGTTATTCAAAGAACGCGTGGTGCGCATTCAATTTGATATCTACGTTTACGAGGACTATATACTGGATACATATTTTATATTCCTGTGAAATAAATCTGAAACAATTACATTTTGCATCAAATAAATACAATTACTAGTACTCATAGACTGCTTAAGCCATGGATTTAAAGAGCATAAATATGAAACATTATGTAATGCACATAATATTCCCAATCTGGGTGTAAAAGAACGGGACAAGCTTCATCAATTTCATATTGCAGGAAAGACATTAAACAAAAATCCATTTGGAATCAGCATTGAATGATCAGAATATTTGTTTGTTTTTGTTCCTCATCTCATATTCATCGCCAGGTATTCTATGGTGTCATTGTTTAATACCTCAACGTGTTTGACGATTTTTCACCTGTAGACATTATATCACTTTATAATCTCAAACATCTATGGGGGTTTTTTCTGCACGGATGTGGAGCAATCAGAAAAAATATGATATATATTTGATTTTTTTTGTAATATCATACAAAATCAGTATGGTTATGCAGTTAAAATAACAATACGGTTATATCCTTGAAGTCGTAATATTACACTTATCCCAGAAGAGTTTTGGAGATACCATAAGGGGTAATCAGTATCAGACAACACAATGACTAAGAAAAGAAGTACAAAAACGACCATTAGAGAAAATGGTTGAGTGCAAACCACTTTGACCTTTTGAACTTGTAACCTTTGGCATCGGCCTTGGATCTTTTTGGAATATAGGTACATGTAATTGTACTTACAGTTTCATTTTGCATGGAAAATATATGGATATTTAAACTGATAATAAATGTAAAGTAATTATCATATCAGTAATGTTTTATTTAGTATAAAATACAGCAATAACAATTACACAAACAATGAAAACGTATTTAAAATACAAGGGAAATAATCAATGGGAACCAGAGATTGAACATATTGGAAAATCAGTACAAATGGAGGGGGAATGGTATTTATTATGGGTTTGTTTGTTTTTGCTTTTTTTTATTGTTTTGTTTGTCTGGATTTTCCATTATTGATTACCCCTTCGGTTTCTCTAACATTTATTTAATGCCACTTTCAACAAAATTTCAGATATATCGTGGCTTGAGTTCTTTATTGGCAGATGAAACTGGAGCACCCGGAGAAAACCACAGACCAGTAATTTAATTGATGCATTGTGCCATGAATTTATTCATGGAACAAGACGTATGTAAGAAACTAGTCGAAAACATAGAAATTATGTATTCCTCATTGTCTTTGCCATCTGACAGTGTACAAATGCAATCCTATTTATCTTTGCTTCAATTGCAAATAAATGTTAGTGATAACCGAGGGAGCAATCAAGAATGAAAAATACAGAGAAACTGGTAACATTGGGTACATAAGACAGAGGACGAAGACAAACAAAACAAAAAACACCACACAGAAAACTAAGAAGATGAGCAACAAGGACCGACCAAAAACCGTGGATGAACCAATACAATTGAAACGAGGACATAAAGGAAGAATACTAATCGTGTCTGTAATATATTACTGTGTAGTAGGCTCGTATTAAGTGCACAAAGTTTCTCACCCATCGGTGTATTATGTGATAATTGATTTGTATGGTTACTGTCTATATAAAAAAGACGTCTTTAATATAACATTTCATTTAAGCGAGATACAAATAATGAAAATGAAAGCATACAATAAAAATAATATTTCATCTCAAATGTCTACCTCACGTGGTTTGCATTACGGTTAACCAAAGAAAAATGAGACAATGCATGATGAAAAACGTCATCATTGAAATCGGCTTCTGGCCATTTTTTTGGCGCCTATATTTTCTTGTGTAAATTTATAGATAATCACTGTGTACCGTAACAAAAATTAATAATCCGTAAAATACAGGTTAGTTTTATCTTCTGCTGGCGCGTGTCGGTATTTACTGTCAAAGGAAAACAGGTAAACAATTTATCGAGGTGTGAAATCTTGATCGCCAATTATGATCGTATTATTGTTGTTAATTGAAGTGTAATTAGATGATCATGTTTTGAAAAAAGTTGTTTTACATGAATTATATAGAGGAAAATCGGAGATGACAGACACTTATTTCCAGTTACGGTATATTCAAACTAGTAGCCGAAATGCAGTTAATGAAAAGTTATTTTTAACTTCCTTGCTATTTTTAGCACGTACAACATACAAATTTTCGAATGTCATTAAAAATAAAAATTGTACGTCAATGACATAAACTAATGTGCCATATTTTATTTTATTAGTTTTCACTTTATTAAATAAATAAACAACTGCTAGTACCGAATGGAATCTGTGTTGAAGAACGATCTGATTCTGATTGCTTAGCGATCTTCTGTTTGTCGCATGTCAGCTGAGCTAAACGAAGTTTCTGTGAAGGCATGTTTGAAACTGATGAAATATACTTTATTTTTATGGATATTTATAACAACGAGCGGCTGTGACACTAATACTGAGTAGCTCGAGTAATGTACCAAGTTGAACACAACAAGCCGCTGACACTGCAATTATTTTATTAATTTCTTTCACCAATATGAATGATCGCTAATTAAGGTTAATTGTCTTTGAATGCGATCACCTGTAATTAACTACTCAGACCATACAACAGGTGTCAAATTTTGTGATGAAATCTGTTAATTGCCAGATCATACACATCGATCGATATTTTTAACAAGAGAAAGACAGTTTTAGTATAAATTTAAAAAAAAACTTACGGAAAAGGCACGAGGGCGTTTTAGTGACAGTTCTGAATGTATGTCTGTATCATATTGTATGTTAACTGTTGTTATATGATGATGTCTGTGTTGTTATTTATTGATTATTTATTGTAATAAATTATATAAATCTTTCTGTTTTTGATGATGAAATCGAAATGAAAAACAGAAGTACAATACAGACATTAACATTTGTACAAACAAATCCGGACCATTTATACATGAAACTGAACATGCCAGGTACATGCAATCATCCACAGTTTCGGTTCGAAAAAATTGGCTCTTTGTAAAAATTTTAGCTGGCTCATATACTGGCACCTGAAAATGGCACCTGGCGATTTTACTGGCGCCTACTTTTTCGGAGCCAGAGCAGGCCCTGGATTCGTATTTGGATTGAAAACGGAAACACATTTCACGAATTTTTTGTTTGTTTGTTTATTATGAGTGGTTCCCTGAATGAAATTGCCAAAGCTCTGTTCAATTCATCCACTTTTATTTTTTCTACATGATCTCCTGGGTACGCCCCCGTTTTTTTTTGTTTTTTTTTCATTGTTTGTGTTTGTTTTTTAGAGGAGGGGCGAGTCCGCATTGCTCATCTTTTACGTTTTCTGTGGTGTGTATTTTGCTTTGCTTCTGTGGGGTATATTTTGTTTTGTTTGTATTCCTTCTATGTTTTGTGCCCAATGTCCCTGTTGTCTCTGGATCGTTCATTCGTTATTGCCCCTTCGGTTGTCCCTAACGTTTATTCTCAAAATATGCTTCATTTGATCATAGTGAAATGTTCCAAAAATCATTTAATTTTCAAGTAATACTTTTTTGTTTTAGGTTATGTGTTAATTTTGTTTTCAGTGTCCCTGTCAATATAGTAAATTAAAAAGTGTAGTGTAGGTTTATAATGTGGGATATGTGTTTTTTTTTTATGAATTTCATGGAAGACACTAATGCTATATCAACAATTTTCAGCGGTGCTTTACTACCGTTTTATAATATTTCAGTGTATCCCAGGTAGGATTTAAACCTAGTGGACCCCTGGGCCAATAGGTTTTGGGCGGTCCTATGATTTTGCGTATGTAATTTCTAACTGCTTACATGTATAAAGTCAATCCAATAACAAACAGCAGGTAGTCAATAAGGGTAATAACAAAATTACCGAACTCCGAACAATCTTACAAAGGGAAAGTCAAAACTCATAATTATATAAACAGACAAAATCAGTCAACAACCGGAAAACTGTGAAAACCGTAATGACCCTGACTTGGTACAGGCATTTCTAAAGAAATGGTGGGTTGAATCAAGAAATACATGGTGGTTATAATTTCATTCAGTTACGCTATACCTTCCCGTTTATTAAAGAGAAGGAACATATACATTTTGACTGCTAGATATTACAGGTGTGTTCATAATATACCTAGCCACAATCTGACAGTTTTAAGACATTCCACAAAACGACAATGCATAGATCAAATGAGACCGTCATGGTCGTGATCGTATGGTAGTTGGATTTACAACTACCTGTGCAATCAGTGCATGCAAGTTGTGAGTTCGAACCTTGTTCATGGAGAGGTGTACACGATACAACATTATGTGATAAAGTTTGTCATGGACTTGCGACAGGTTGGTAGTTTTCTCTGGGTACTCCGGTTTCCTTCAACAATAAAACTGACCTCCACGATATAGTTGTGATAGTGTTGAAAGTGGTGTTAAACACTATAAGCCAAACCAAAGCTCGAATATTGTAAAGGTAATACCTATGATCATCACGGAGAGCTCAAATCTGATAATGTTGTAGTCAACGATTATCTAATCAGCGTTACTGCTGAACAACATTGCTTCTTGCAACATTATTGAATTGCACCAATGCAGTTTCGAGTGTAGAAATACCCATGTCGATCAATAAGGTCTAAATAATCATTGACTACAACATTTTCAGATTTGAACCGCCAGAATTATCATATGCATATTACGAAATGAATCATGAAAAAAATAACGATATACCAGAATATACCAAGCTAAATTCTGACTGATGGAACATTCTAGAATAATTCACAAGCAGATATTGTTCGGATTACCCCTTCGGTATTATCTTACGTTTATTCGGAACAAATCAAGACAATTCCGACATGATCAATATTTTATATTGTGTTCATATCTACATTGACATTGTTATTTTGAAATAAAAGTAAGTAATAAGGGCTATTTCAGAAATAACACTTTCAGCACTTACATCTCTAGATTAATGTATTGTTTTAATATTTCTTTTAATTTCACACCGAAGACTTATCAATACAGTTCTACAGTAGATTTGTTGGCACTTTCAGCACTGACATCTCTAGATTAATGTATTGTTTTAATATTTCTTTTAATTTCACACCGAAGACTTATCAATATAGTTCTACAATAGATTTGTTGGCAATATAGATAAATTCCCCCTGAGGGTTTGGAGATATATAATAAATGTTATATAGCTCTCTCTCTTTAAATGTTCCTTGCTTTTGGATGTAGTTAAAAAGTGAAATAAATATAGATGAATATCTATTGCATAATCTTAAACCATCTTTTTCTCGTATAGTTCAATTTTTTAATTGTCCAAATATAACATTTTAAGTCGTATAATTGATTGCCGATCCTTGGGGATCGTCTGCAGATCCAGTAGTCTATCCAATAAGAAACAACAGATAGTCAAGAAATACATGGTGGTTATAATTTCATTCAGTTACGCTATACCTTCCCGTTTATTAAAGAGAAGAAACATATACATTTTGACTGCTAGATATTACAGGTGTGTTCATAATATACCTAGCCACAATCTGACAGTTTTAAGACATTCCACAAAAACGAAAATGCATAGATCAAATGAGGCCATCATGGTCGTGATCGTATGGTAGTTGGATTTACAACTACCTGTGCAATCAGTGCATGCAAGTTGTGAGTTCGAACCTTGTTCATGGCGAGGTGCACACGATACAACATTACGTGATAAAGTTTGTCATGGACTTGCGACAGGTCGGTAGTTTTCTCTGGGTACTCCGGTTTCCTTCAATAATAAAACTGACCTCCACGATATAGTTGTTATAGTGTCGAAAGTGGCGATAAACACTATAAATCAAACCAAAGCTCGAATATTGTAAAGGTAATACCTATGATCATCACGGAGAGCTCAAATCTGATAATGTTGTAGTCAACGATTATCTAATCAGCGTTACTGCTGAACAACATTACTTCTTGCAACATTATTGAATTGCACCAATGCAGTTTCGAGTGTAGAAATTCCCATGTCGATCAATAAGGTCTAGATAATCATTGACTACAACATTCTCAGATTTGAACCGCCAGAATTATCATATGCATATTACGAAATGAATCATGAAAAAAATAACGATATACCAGAATATACCAAGCTAAATTCTGACTGATGGAACAATCTAGAATAATTCACAAGCAGATATTGTTCGGATTACCCCTTCGGTATTATCTTACGTTTATTCGGAACAAATCAAGACAATTCCGACATGATCAATATTTTATATTGTGTTCATATCTACATTGACATTGTTATTTTGAAATAAAAGTAAGTAATAAGGGCTATTTCAGAAATAACACTTTCAGCACTTACATCTCTAGAGTAATGTATTGTTTTAATATTTCTTTTAATTTCACACCGAAGACTTATCAATACAGTTCTACAATAGATTTGTTGGCAATATAGATAAATTCCCCCAGAGGGATTGGAGATATATAATAAATGTTATATAGCTCTCTCTTTTTAAATGTTCCTTGCTTTTGGATGTAGTTAAAAAGTGAAATAAATATAGATGAATATCTATTGCATAATCTTAAACCATCTTTTTCTCGTATAGTTCAATTTTTTAATTGTCCAAATATAATATTTTAAGTCGTATAATTGATTGCCGATCCTCGGGAATCGTCTGCAGATCCAGTAGTCTATCCAATAAGAAACAACAGATAGTCAAGAAATACATGGTGGTTATAATATCATTCAGTTACGCTATACCTTCCCGTTTATTAAAGAGAAGGAACATATACATTTTGACTGCTAGATATTACAGGTGTGTTCATAATATACTTAGCCACAATCTGACAGTTTTAAGACATTCCACAAAAACGACAATGCATAGATCAAATGAGGCCGTCATGGTCGTGATCGTATGGTAGTTGGATTTACAACTACCTGTGCAATCAGTGCATGCAAGTTGTGAGTTCGAACCTTGTTCATGGAGAGGTGTACACGATACAACATTATGTGATAAAGTTTGTCATGGACTTGCGACAGGTTGGTAGTTTTCTCTGGGTACTCCGGTTTCCGTCGACAATAAAACTGACCTCCACGATATAGTTGTAATAGTGTTGAAAGTGGCGTTAAACACTATAAACCAAACGAAAGCTCGAATATTGTAAAGGTAATACCTATGATCATCACGGAGAGCTCAAATCTGATAATGTTGTAGTCAACGATTATCTAATCAGCGTTACTGCTGAACAACATTACTTCTTGCAACATTATTGAATTGCACCAATGCAGTTTCGAGTGTAGAAATACCCATGTCGATCAATAAGGTCTAAATAATCATTGACTACAACTTATCAATACAGTTCTACAGTAGATTTGTTGGCACTTTCAGCACTGACATCTCTAGAGTAATGATTTGTTTTAATATATCTTTTAATTTCATACCGAAGACTTATCAATATAGTTCTACAGTAGATTTGTTGGCACTTTCAGCACTGACATCTCTAGAGTAATGTATTGTTTTAATATATCTTTTAATTTCATACCGAAGACTTATCAATATGGTTCTACAATAGATTTGTTGGCATTTTCAGCACTGACATCTCTAGAGTAATGTTTTGTTTTAATATATCTTTTAATTTCACACCGAAGACTTATCAATACAGTTCTACAATAGATTTGTTGGAAATATAGATAAATTCCCCCAGAGGGATTGGAGTTATATAATAAATGTTATATAACTCTCTCTCTTTAAATGTTTCTTGCTTTTGGATGTAGTTAAAAAGTGAAATAAATATAGATGAATATCTATTGCATAATCTTAAACCATCTTTTTGTATAGTTCAATTTTTTAATTGTCCAAATATAACATTTTAAGTCGTATAATTTTTATTGCCGATCCCTGGTGATCGTCCGCAGATCCAGTGCAAGTTCCTGTGAGATCGGTGTCTTCAGGCTATATTCGTGTCCTCCTTGGTATTGCTAAATACCTGCAAAAGTGATAAAACTCCAAGCACCCACCTTAAGTTGTGTGCACTGGTATTTAGCCTTTAAAGAATTGATTCGTTTGTGCATAACTAACGTAGAGTTTCTTTACATTTGGTCCTGGTGTTGCTTATCCGAAAGATACATTGAGTTTGTAACAATATTAACATGGCGAGTGCCACAAGTGGAACAGGAACTGCTAACCCTACCATGGCGAGTGCCACTAGTGGAACATGAACTGCTAACCCTACCATGGTGAGTACAACCAGTGGAACAGGAACTGCTAACCCTACCATGGCGAGTGCCACTAGTGGAACAGGAACTGCTAACCCTACCATGGCGAGTACCACTAGTGGAACAGGGACTGCTAACCCTACCATGGCGAGTACCACTAGTGGAACAGGGACTGCTAACCCTACCATGGCGAGTACCACTAGTGGAACAGGAACTGCTAACCCTTCCAGTGGTCCACCTCCCGGTTTGTAATGGGATCGTGTTGCTCGATCTGTTGTTTTCTGCGTAGTGTTTTGTAGATAATTGTCTTTTGTCTTTCTTCTTTCGCCACTACGTTGTCTGTCCTTCTTTGATTTACGGCATTGGATTATCCAGTTGGTATCTTCAAACTTTTCTGACACGAGGAAGACTTAATTATTCATTAAGTAACTATTAGCAATATCAAAATTATGTGTATCTTTATAATCTTTATAATCGGAAGTTGGGTGATCTCTTGCTAAAATGAGGATACAAACCGATTATTTACTGTCCACATATTATCACTTATTCATCAAAATACATAGCTTACATAATTTCATTTCTTATTTTGATAATTGTTATTTAGAAAATCCGACAGTAGTGACATTTTTCGATTTTTCATCACTTTCAACGGGAACACAGAATATACTAAAACATGCAGCTGAACTACTTCAATTCATTTTTCAATACAAATACTGTCAAACACACTGATGATCATTTTCCTACTTACTTCCCCGGTTTTTAGTGGGGTTCGTGTTACTCGATCTTTAGTTTTCTGTGTATGTTTTGTGGATCGTTGTTTGTCCTTTTGTACTTTTTCTTTTGGCCATTGTGTTGTCTGTTCTTCTTCGATATATAGATTCTGATTGTCTCTTTGGTATCTTCATACTCTACTTACATAGTATCTAGTTTTAATAGTGTATGCTTGGTCCCTATGTCTTGACTATAAAATGGCGGGTGTCTTATAAGAGGTAGGCGCTGCTTACCATTCGCGAGTACCTGGGTTGTTGATGGGCCCGCTTTGATCATCTTTTTAGTTTTTCCTGTCTTGTGTTGTGTTGTGCTGTGTATTGGCTGGTTAACAATTCTCCTCCAGTACCAGCAATGATAATAACCTTTCCATGTACTGTTAACTGCTAACCTAAATGCCGGGTACACATAATTACTAACTGGTTATAGATTATGAATTATAATTACTTCCGTGCTACCTGAAATTTCATTGAAATTAAATATGACTGATCTACATTCAAAATATGTATTACTTAAATTTTCTCACTGTAGATCTAGATTTGTATGTATTATTACGTTTTCAAGAATGTGCGCAAAATAACGTATGATTTTGAAAGGAATCGAGCAGCATTTTTACACACTAATACAATTCGAACTTTTATGCGAGTATAATGGTAAGATATCAGCCAAAATCAAAATCCCGATGACTAAAACAACAAAAGCAAAGCACAAAATTAAAGTACATTGAAATGTGAGAATAGTGCGTTCTCTAGCAAATTCAGAGAACAACATCATGACGTCGCGCAAGGTGTTGCGTTACCAAACGTAACGTTAAAAGAACGTTATAAACCTATTGTTTAGAAATTTGTATGGGACAAGCATTTTTCGTTGTAATTTTTTCTTTTTACAGTCAATTCCAAAGAAATTTCAACTATACAATGTAGATCAAAAACGTATTTTGAGAATGATTTTCTTTGTACGTGAACAATTCAACATGCTATGTCAGATTTAATTCTACCATGCGCAGACATTGAATGACGTTTCTGGTTGAAAAATGTAACATTGGACATTTCTGTATAACGGACATTTTTTTATGCAGTTTTCCTATTTCTTGTGAAAATCAAAAGTCATTGTAATATTATGATTTGTCATACTGCAATAGAAAATCTAAGTGACCCGATTGGTTATTTACTCGATTTTACTAATCCATATTATACGGCTCTAGCCGGTAATATGAAAGCACGTGCCAAGAAAGATAACTCATTTTGAAATCATACGTAATAAAGATGGCAACCCCCAGGTTCGCCTGTCATTCTGACGCCGATATTGAGGCAATTCTAAATCATTTGTTATTTTTCTGTTAAAATTGTTAAGTTGTTTATTAAATATGTTGAATTAATTTCTTCTTTAAAGCAAAGTCATAGCTGGGGTTAAATGTTTATGAGACAATACATGTATAGTAGTCATGTTCTTTATTTAGGCTTTACACAGGTAATATGGACCCATGGTATTGCAGTATGACAGATTCGTTATATAGGCTTTAGACAGGTAATACGGGCTCATATAACCTGTCTGAGTTGTATATTTCCCTCGCCTTCGGCTCAGGAAATATAAAACACAGACAGGTTATATGAGCCCGTATTACCTGTCTAAAGCCTATATAACTAATAATATGACAAAAAAGACGCATTTCAGTCATTTTATTAATTTTTTCATTATCAGATACGGTATTTTTCATACGCGTGAATTTCGATACTTAACGTCAAGATGGATTAAATTCACACATTGGACAATTTTAACTGACGTCTTTAAAATGGTTCATTCAACCTACGCCAACATTTTAAAAAATATATATAAAAAGGTAAGAAAGATTGTTGGCATAGGTTGAATAGGTTGATTGTTATATAAACATGACTAGTCATGTTTAATTAGTGTAAAATCGGGGGAGATGTCAATGTACTCCCAAGTCCACAATTTGTTTTTAATGAATAGTAAGTAGAAAGTAAGTATTTAAAATCATATTTTACGGAAATAACAAACAAAAAATCAGTATATCAGCAAATATATTTAATATCAAACTTTACAAAAATAATTAGGATATTATTATAAGCACATATATTTTAACATCAATCATTATGAAAATAAAATAGGATATTATAAACATATATATTTTTATATCATACATCATGAAAATAAATTGGGATATTACAAGCACAGATATTTTTTTTTTATCATACTTCATGAAAATAAATTAAAAATATTATAGGCACAGATATTTTTTTTATCATACTTTATCAAAATAACCAAAAACAATCAGTATGCACAATCACATTACAAATTGCTAAAAATACAATTGTCTTAGATTTTGGATAACAATGTTCGATTTAGAAATCATAGAAATTATGATAATTCTAAATTTATAAATAAATATTAAAAACTTTTGAATTTAGATTTTAAGAAAATTGCTTAATCGCATGAGTATCATATGATATTTTAAATTCATACGTTTTAGAAAGATTGTTTATTTAAATTATTCTAAAATTTTATATTTTCATCTTTTTTATTCACAGATTTTTGTGTAATTTTACCAGATTTTTATTTTATATATAATTTTTGCAAAAGTTTTATTTTTTTTTTCAAGTTATTAAATTTTAACAGACTTATTCTTATATGTTTAGATTGTTTTTTGTTTTTGTTTTTTTAATGATTGTTTAATTAAATTATTCTAAAATTTTATATTTTCATCTTTTTTATTTACAGATTTTTGTGTAATTTTACCAGATTTTTATTTTATATATAAATTTTTACAAAAGTTTTATTTTTTTTTCAAGTTATTAAATTTTAACAGACTTATTCTTATATTTTTAGATTGTTTTTTGTTTTGCTTTGTCTTTTTTAAATAATAAATTTCACTTTTGAGACCTGCATTTCCAAATTTACTTACCTGTAAATGTCATTAATTGCTATATAAACACCTGTAATATAATGTTTGTTGGCATACCTTGAATATGATAATTCAAAATGTTGGCATAGGTTGAAGACACCACATTGTAGATTTTTTATCGGACTTGGCGTAGTTGGCGTCCAAATCTAAAATGACGTCGACCCTTCTATTATGCCGTCCTATGAAAGTGTTGTACAAAATTTCACGAAATTCCGACGACGGGTTCTATACTTTTGCTACACAGATATAGGAGTAAAGGTTGTAAAATGCTACGCGTGACAGGCCCTTAAAATACGTGTAGGACTGTTTAATATTCATAAATCTTAATTATGCTTTATTTAATTAAAGAAAATGTTATTAAACTTAATCTGCTATATTCAGCGAATATCATGATATATAAATTGTAGATATTTACAGGCAGGGGTACTGTATATTTTTATTATGATTACAAATTATTCTGAAATTCGTTAAAAACGCAACACCTTGCGCGACGTCCATCTGTTTCGAAATATTCAGCTTCCTCTGCTCCACCCATGGCATCCGTAATTCGCAATGAATATATCATTATATTCATGCTATTCTGACAATAGCCTTCATTTCTATCATTATAATTTCCTTTGATTAATTTTATTGTATAGCAAGTCTCTATAATCGACCAACCTTATAATTTTTCTTTAAATATTTGACCCGATCACATTGTTTGACAAACTGGTTCAACAGTAATCAGATATTGCAAATAACAATTTAAAATATTTGGTTCATCCCTGTAAAATATTGGCATTTATAAGATGAAAATGTTATACAAAAATAAAATAAAATGATCAGTAAAGTCTGTGCTATAAAGACAGAAACTTTCTAAGGCTATGGTGTTTAATGCCACTTTCAAAAAAATTCAGTAATATCGTCGGGGAAACCACGCGCCTGTAAAACACTAGCATATTTTATGCTGTAGAGCGTACACCTCGCCATGCGCCGGATTCGAACTCACAACTTTAGTTGTGACAGGCACTTATTTCATGGGTAGTTGTAAATCCAACTACCATATGACCACAATCATGGCGACAAATTTAAAATGTGGGTAAAAGTGAATTAATAATAAACGAAGGTCATGTGTGTTATATATAGAAAGTAATTAAACGTAACAATGTTTCCCAATATTTAACTGGTGCCGTCGTGGTCGTGATCGTATGGTAGTTGGATATACAACTACATATGTAATCAGTGTCTATCACCACTAACGTTGTGAGTTAAAACCCCGTTCATGACGAAGTGTACTCGATACAACATTGTGTGATAAAATTTGTCAGTGAATTGCGGCAGGTCGGTGGTTTTCTTCGGGTACTCCGGTTTCATCTACCAATAAAACTGACCGCCATGATATAACTGAAATGTTGTTGAAAGTGGCGTTAAACACCGTAAACCCCTCTATATTTATCTTAAACTTATTGCATATAAAATGTAAAAAAAGATCTCTTACTCTAGTGTGACTATACAGTAGATGTTGACTGTTGGTAATAGGAAGGGCGGCAATAATAGAACAGCTTAGGCATTAGGGATTTCACGGCGGAAGACATTAAAGTGCTGAATCTGTTTACGCTTAATGTAAGTGTCGTTTGACACTTCGTGTTAAGTAATGATTTCCTCGGTTTCACCATAGTGTCGTAAGTTGCTATATATATATTCCGGTATTTCGTCGTACCAGCCACGATAATTCTTCAAAGTATTTCCGGTGAAGTGTAAATTAACAAATTCCACTTTAATCATTTCATCAATCAAATTATTCTAGGAATATGTCATAGTTAGTACTGATTGATTATTAATGCTGATAATCGATATGTTCTGTTTGTGGAAGTCAAATCCCATCATTTCTCTGTTCATGACTTAATACCAGATTTCTAAAAGGAACAACACACCGGTACGTGTCACTAATGGAGTAGGAACTGCTACCATTCCGGAGCACGCACTTGTTAGCCCCTCCCTTCCGATTTATTGGTGAAAACGTGTTGCTCTATCATTAGTTTTCTGTGCATTGTTTTGTGGACCATTGTTCTTTTTTCCTTATTGTTTGGGCCATTGTCATAGCCAGAAATGATGGGTACTTTGCTCATTTGCATATCTAAGATGGCGACGCCGGGACGTCTGCAATTTTCATATGATCTATATAGACGGTATCATTCATAATTGCATGTGTGTCATTTTCTGAACTTGAAAATGATACATTGAATCAAGCTGAATTAAATGAAATAAAAATTAATGAAAACAATTAAATATTCGAGGTTCCTGGACTAAATGAAAATCCGAGGCGACGAACCCTTTTTTGGCCTTAAGAGTCTATGTAAAAATGTCTGAAATACATGAAACTGGTGGCGTGTTACACAAAATTTAACAATGAATGACATTTGGCGACATATTTTCTGAAATTAATTTAGATTCCTCAATAACATATGTAATTATATTGACTAACCTTATATTTCTAGCTTCTAAACTCGGGGTTCCCACATTAAATATAATATCATCATTTTTGCATGATCGCGATATCAAAGACATGTCTAAAATCGTTACAAAACAAAAATATTTGAATTTTGACAGAAGAAAAACTTTGCGGAAATAAACAATAACTTTTAATTTTGGAATCATTGACGTACACATTAAATTTCCGTACTGTAGGCTATTTTTTGACAAAGCTAATAAACGATCCATCAAGCTTGAAACTGCAGTCACGTGATCAAAATCTAATTTAAATATGATGAATATTTATGAGGAAAGTACCATCAATTTCTGGATATGTTTTATTTTTCCTTCAAAATACGGCTTCTGGTTATACATTTGGTGAAATAAATTTTTCTTAGTGCGAAACTAGCTTCGCAATTGATATTACGATAACTAAAGACATTTAAAACTTAAAACTTATATAATATTGTGGCAATATTATACATATTTTTTTTGGAGGGTGGGGGCGTCGTGGTCGTGATTGTATGGTAGTTGGATTTAGAAATATCTTTGCAATCAGTGCATATCACCACTACAGTTGTGAGTTTGAATCCCGCTCATGGCGAGGTGTACACGATATAAACATTATGTGATAAAGTTTGTCAGTAACGTGACGTACGGCAGGGTCTATGGTTTTCTCCGATAAAACTGACCGCCACTATATAATTAAACTAACGTTGAAAGTGGCTTTAAGCACATAGCACTAACCCTATGCATTTTTTTTTAAATTATTTTGTGATTTCTGAAAGGCGTCGTGACAAATAAATTTGATATCTACGTTTTCATACCTATATTATTTTTTTTTTTATATAAAAACATGAACTCATTTTCTATTCTTTTCTTTTTTGTCTAATTTCTCGTCGTTTACTGAAAAATAAAATAAGTCCCAAAATAGCCAGCGCACTGACTCCAACTAATGCTGCAAATACTACCTTCGTCAATATAGAAAAGTCTGTCCAGACTGCAGTTACTCCTGTAAAAATATTTTTTAAAGAAATGGAACAATAACGTGAAATTCAACAATACTGTTCATCTTATTTGTATATCTTTCTTATTTCTGCATGTGCTAAACAGTAAAAGATTTTTTTTTAAAGTTAACAGAAATTCGTTTCAATTCAATTTTACATAAGACATATCAAAGGTAACGACAAACGCTCATTCATGATGACCTTAAGAAAAAAGTTTATAAAATTGATATAAATTTATATTTTTTGTGAACTCAATGATGGATATGAAAAGAAAGATTAAACAGTTGTAGTCGACAATTCCACCATTATCAAGAAAACGAACAATTCCCCATACCTTAACTCTCTAAGCACAACAAAAAGTGGAACAAGACATACGCTCCCAAAGACTATGTAATCGTTTGGCTTTCACTTGCTTTGACTTGGGTCGTACCTGATGAAGGTTATTTCTATTCCAGAAACGCATCGTGCGCAATAAATGTGATATTTACGTTTTTATTTTTTATGACATTGAAAATCTAGGTCCTGGTGTGGAACAGGCACAAAAATGTGGCGGCGTAAATCTTATTTTTCAATAGTATATACTAACCTTCGCAGTAAGAAAACTTGGCTGATTCGTCTCGCTGTGTTAAGCAGTTATAATATCCGTCACATACAAGACTCTTATTGATACAGTAACCATCACCACAATAGAATAATGATTTGTCACATTTTACAACGTCGTCATCTGTAATTGGTAATTACAAAATATTTTAGTTTTCCACTAATGACTTTATTGATAATAAAATGGGGAAAAAAATATATATCAAAATCCGATCGAATTCATCACTATATTATGTCCAGAGATTGTCATTTTCCTTATATCTTAACATGCAAGGTGTTTGATACAGTATTGGAAATGTGACTCCGTGAACCAGGGCCGCCAAGAGAATTGTTGGGCCCGAGGGTAAAAGGAAGCTTGGCCCCTCTCCTCCAATTCTTCAATTAATGATACTCAAACTAAGTCCACCAAAATATTATGCTAAATTTGCCAACCATACGCAACAATGGACAACACAGCGAATGTAGGAACCAGGGTCGGATGAAGGATTTCAAGTTAGGGGGGGCGCACTTAGAAAAATTCTCCCGAGCGAGGGAGGCGCGAACATTTTTGGGGTATTTCGTGTGAAAAATCACGATTTTACGCCAAAAAATCATATTATTTCCAATTGCGGAGGGAGGCGCGAACATTTTTGGGGTATTTCGTGTGAAAAATCACGATTTTACACCAAAAAATCATATTTTTTCCAATTTTAGGGGGGGACGCGCGCCGGGTGCGCCCCTCCTCCCCCCCTGGATCCGCCCCTGGGAACGTTGCATTTTGATCATCGGCATGTCTTATACCGGTATATTAACGTACAAGACGAATAACCAATGATTTGTACGGATATGAAGACCATGTAAGTAAACTCACATCAGGATATACAATTAGCAGGTAATTAACATCGATAGGTGTATTGCGGATTCTGATTGCCCCTTTGGTATCTTCAAACTCTTCTTGCATGTCAAAAATGGTCTTGGCATGATGAAGTACAAACTTAATAATGATGAGAAAGGGATCCAGACTAAATCCCGTCTATTACACGTTTGACTTTGACAAATAGTAAGCATATAAATACTTTTGTGTGAAAAAAAAGAACATATGTCCAGAATATGACATACTTAGGTAGTAAGACTTAAGTTGCATTAAGCTTTTCTCTCTCCTTCGAGATGGTACTAGTAATATACATTCGTCACCATTATTATCAAGTAATAATGTT